>VZSV01000174.1:631756-657557 GCA_013398735.1 Nothocercus julius | reverse complement strand
CAGGGGGACCTCCAGGGCCACCGCGGGCCTGTTGGGGACAGCAGCAGCAGCCGTGGGGGCACCAGCGGGGGGGGGTGCCCATCGTGGTGGCACCGCCACCTCGGAGCACCTGAGCCTGGCAGGGAGGGAGGTCCCCAAGAGCAGGGACAGGACTGCCACAGCAAACTGGGGCCTCATGGGAGCCCCGAGCAGAATTCCGCTCGTTCTCCTTCCCCTGGAGGGGCTGGGCGTCCCCTGGACAAGAAGGGCTTGCCGAGGGCCGCGGGGGACAGCCCCGCTGTGGTGCCACGCGCGGAAACGCGGCCGAGCGGGGACGCCGAGGGCCTCGTGCGCTGCGCCCGGTCACTGCTGTGTGCCCGTTGCCCTATGAGGCTGTCCATGGCAGGGCAAAACGCTAAGGAATTTCCCAGACCATTCCGTGAAACGTGCTTTTCCTGAGCGCAAACGGAAACATAAGGTTCGGGAGGGCCTTCGTGGTCACGTCTGCTCCCCCTGTGCTCATTACGCTTCAGGGTAATCAGCCCCCTTCTGCTATCACCACTACCCTGCCCAAACAGCTCCTGCGCCTCGCTGCTCTTACGCACTTCCCCCTGCTTTTATTTTACATATTACCTCTTCTTTTACCACCATTACCTCCCCTAAACCTCCTCATATCAGATCTGCTGCTTTCATCCCCAAATGCCTGCTCTAATGCTTATATAAAAACACATTTTTTTAAAAATATACTTGGATGAATGCATGCACACACGCAATAATACTCTAATATGGAAACATTAAACAGACACACATAAAACAGAAGCTGCAGGAGCCTATGGTCGCTCATATGGGTGATGCAGGAACCCGTTCTTGCAGGTCCACATTTCTTCCTTTGCCAACAACTAATGTGTTTAGTTTAACCCTATGCTTTCTTCATCATGGAAGGGAGAAGGACAAAGTCCTCCTGAAATTGCAGGTACTTTTATATGGTGGTGGTGGGGGGAAGTATTTAGAAGTATTTAGAGAACTTCATGCTTTTTCAGCACTTTTTTATGGGGCAAGTCAAAACAAGGAGAAAGAGCCAACACTGTGCACCGCAGCTTTGGAATCGCTGCAAGACAGCTGTGTGGATTTTAGTACCAGAAAATAATAATAATAAAAAATCATTATGATAATCTAGTCTGTCCTTCTGCATTACGTAGGCCTGAAAAAATTCCACCCCGTCATTCTTGCTTTCAAGTCCTGGGAGCGCAGATCATGTGTACTGATACTGTTTGCCAGTGAGCTCTAATGCGTTCTTGGAGCACTTAAGATGGTTCTCTCGTCTTGCTAAAACACATTCTGTCAGCCCTTTATTTCCAGCCTTTTCTAAAGCTGTAGCAGGCACGGTTATGATGAACATGGTTATAAATACCTTTGCGAATAGAAATAATAACAATTTTAAAACAGATATAGTCACTTTTTATAGTTTCCTCTCTTAAACACTGCAGGCCACATCATCAGTTCCAGTCAAGCAACACATAGGGAAGCTCTTAGCAGACTGATGGCTTGAAAACATTTTCGGCTCCAGCGGTCAGGATGCCATGAATGGATCAGCGCTTGGGCAAATGCGCTGGTGAGTATTTGCACGAGGTAGCAGGGCCCTGGGAAAGCCTGGAATAACAATAATTTCAGAAATCTCTGGCTGCCTCGTATTCCCTTGGGAGCACCCGGTGCAGGTAGAGCTCTTGCAGCCAGTCCCCTGGCAACGCCAAGAGCCGTTTAAAACTGTGCCTGACCTGCAGTGGCTGTATTTATAAATCCAGCTTTCCTGGGGCTGATCCAGAGCTCAGTGACGTCAATTAGAAGACTCCTGCTGACTTCTAAAGGTTTTGGATTGGGCAAAAATTTGCTCATTTGAATGTGTGCAGAGGGTGAAACAAAAACTTGCAGGACCCCTGCAGCAAAGGGAGGGGCTTTATTTAGGATGTTCATTTTACTTTTTTTGTTGTTGTTGTTTTTTGGAGGGGGTTAGCTGTGACTTTCTCTCCTACAGACGTGTGACATGAGTCATACCACTCAGGAGGAGCTTTCTCTGCGTAATCCCCAGCTGAACACAGCCAGTAGCATCATCAGCAACACTGCAAAACCCTGCAAATCTGCACACAGCGAAGCAAATCAGGATGCAGGGCTCCTAGGACCTTAGCAAGGAGCCCCGACTGGGTGTACAGGGACGTGGCCTGCACGTGCCATGTCATTTTGTGTAAATCGTGGCAGGTTTTGAACTGTGGCTATGAGTGTTGGACCATGCTCCACATGGCAAGGTAAGAGTACTCCCTTGAAGCATTAAAAGTTACCAGTCTTTACTTATTTATTTACTTATTTTGGTATTCCTTGAGACATCCCAAATGGTCTGAGACACAAAGATGGACACACGAACTATACTTCTACTAATTATATTACAATATATTTTAAAGTGATAAAAAGTATTTTGAATGTAATTGTTTACCCACCACCTGCCCAGGGTGGGCAGGACCATGGTATGTTCAAATATTGAACAAATCCCCAAATTACAGTCTATGAAAGACAAACTTTCTGAAATCTTGTTCAACAAGTCCACAATAAGCTCAGACTGGACCTGATGGCTACTTTGGCTTTGATTTCTCTGTATTGCGGTGCCTGGGCACCATGTGCTCTGCTGGGAAGCCTGAAGGAAAGCCAACGTGCACAGATTGCCAAAGCCCATGCACACTGTCTTGGCGTAACTGACCTCTAAATCTAAACGACTGTACTAATACAACTGTACTGATACGACCGTACTGATAAACCTGCAGCTGGATGCCCGGTCTGTGTCGATGGTGGCAGTGTGACTGTTCCTGTGGAATGTGACACGTGGCATGGGACAGACCTGCTGGAAGCACGTGGGATTAAGGTAAGGAAAATAGTATATAAATGGAGGGAGTCTTGCAAAGCAGGTGCCAACTAACCAACAAACCAGCACGCTGTAAAGTGGAGTGCTGAACTGATAAAATTACTGTTATGTAAATAACTGTGTGGTACAATTGGTTTGCCGTGGTTGCGAAGCCACTACTGGTGACTCATCAAACGCGTGTTATGTAGCTTGGCTTCCTTCTTTCCAGCACAGTTGGGAAGGATCAGGTAACAGGAAAGTGTGGGGCAAGAAGAGGAAAAGTGCTCAGTTGCTTAGGAGGAAGGCAGGGAGAGAGACCAAGCAGAAGGCAAAAAGCTGATGGGACTAATTTCTTTTGAAGCAAAGAGAAAACATTTCTTATTAAAAAGACAACAGAAATTGCCTTTTAATAGGCATTTATCTTCCCAAGAATGAAGCTGCACTTTTGCAAAACTAAAATACAACTTTCTAGTTGCTCTGTAAAAAACTAAGTGCCAGACTTTTAATGCTGTCAAAATGCCTCCTCCCCTTTGATTTCAAGTGTTTAAAATGCAATCAGATCTGAACTTCCCAACATCACAGCATGCTGAGCAACCTATTCAAACAGGATCCAGTTCCACTTCTCAGTGTCTCCCCAAAATGCTGCTAAAGATGTAATAATGTTCTTCCATAATGATCCAAAACATTGCAGCTTCCTTACAATGGTCTTGTGCTTGTTTGAACCAAAATTGCATCCTTCCTCATCAATTTCTTTTTCTGGCGTTTACCTCCTTTGCACTCCAGTGATCTTTTCAGATCTCAAAGGGTGATTTTGTGAGCCCTTCACGTGTTGATAATGTTTGACATGTCCTCTGATCAGCAGAG
Source organism: Nothocercus julius (assembly GCA_013398735.1). Lineage (NCBI taxonomy): Eukaryota > Metazoa > Chordata > Aves > Tinamiformes > Tinamidae > Nothocercus > Nothocercus julius. The sequence goes on along the minus strand of VZSV01000174.1, from coordinate 653,827 downwards.
TTGCAGTGACTAAGTGACCCAAGGTGTGAAATACTGTTCATGGACTCACTGGAGAACTTCCTGGAAAGTTTCTATTGTTTCAATCAGTAGATAAGGAGGGAGCTTTCTTTTCTGGTTATGGTTTTAAGGAGCACAAGGGTTTGGGGAGGATGCACAACACTGGCTTGTGCCATAGATGCCCCAGGTGCTTTAAGTACAGTGAGTCCTTTAGAGCTACAATCTGCACAAAGTGCTTTGCCCTAAGGTACTTCATGTTTCAGGAAGAAGGACATAAAAGCATTCAGATGACTTTTTATAACTTTGAAAGTACAACTTTGTGAACAGAGCAGGGTCTTGATGCACTTGGCAAGGATTTGGGTCTAAATCTCAGCTTTGAGCTATCCATTCTGAGATACATTAGGCCTGTTCCTTTATTTAAGGGGTTGAGCTGTATTACATCAAAGTAACCTAGTAGTTAACTGCTACCAAAGGGACTCTCCTGCTCCTGCCGACTCTACTCCTTCCCTCTGGCACAGCCCTGCCACTCTCCTTGCCTGTGACAGGCCAGTTTGGGGAGCTAAACCAGCAGCAAGTTGCAGGTTGTGTTTTTCAGGGTTACTTTTCTTCCCGTACAGCTGCTCGAACTGGCTCACGGAGGGGTCCACCAGCCACACGTCCCAGTGCCTGGGGCTGAACGGAGGCAGCAGCTGGTAGTTGGGTTGGTTTAGCCTCAACTTGACAGTGCGGTTCCATAGCAGATTAAATTGATCTAGCTTGTAATAAACCTGCCTCCCCACCCTATTCTTGGCTTTATGGTCCTCCTTTCCTTGATTAGCAGTCATGCAGATGCATTCTGAGCCTTCACACGGTCCTAATTTAACAAAGACGGTCCCAGCTTTGATGAAGTTACCCAGTGAGTACAGGATTTCAGCTGCAGCGATCGCAAGGAGTGCAAGGAAACTGTTAAATGGAAATGATCAGCAGGAAAATCCGGGATGGGGACATGCAACCTGAGAAGCAGAATAAAGAAGATGGTGTCTCATGCTGTAAACAGCACTGCTGCCAAGGCGTCCAAGCAAAGCTTAAGTCCACAAGACCTGCTTGTCTGTTCATCATTCCTTTAGATGAATTTATCATCAGCCGCTTTTTGTGGGTTTATTTTTGGACCAGTACCTAGGTCATGTCCACACAGTCTGTATTTCACTAATAAACATGGGAGAAACAAGTGCTGCAGTTCTTCTTTGGCACAAAAGCACTTGATATAAATGTTTCATCACTTGACTCTGGCATATCAGCGACATTCAGCAAATAAACATTAGCAAATAAAGCAGTCTTATCTCAATATGATTTAGTGATTGCTGGTAGTGGATACAGCTCAACCTGCAGGTCAGTGAAGATGAAAGAAACTTGTTTTAGAAATGAGCAGTTGTACTGGAAGTGTGCAGAGACTTCAGTTTTCATCAGAGAACGACCCTTCGACTAAATGAGAAGAACTTCCACTTTAAACTTGAACTTCTCAAGTGTCATGTGGCTGACCGGAAAGTCTGCTCAGCAGCTGTGGCTGGGAACATTAAGCAAAGGTTTAAGGCCATGTGTTGCTCGAGGAAAGTCTCTGAAGATAAGTCTTAGTTATTTAGAGTAAATCAGCTGTAAGAGCCAGTGTGATGAGATACCCACAATGAAATATTCATATAGCTAAAAGATGGGAAGAGTGCACTCTCCCTGCAGCACTGGCAAACAAGGAACATTGTCCTTGGGTATTCAGGAGTTTCAGCTGTGCCGTCTGAAATCTGCAGTCCCAATATCGTTGTCATCCTAATCCTACAACATTATGAGACTGAGAGATGCTGATGACTTATGGTTCCACCAAGGGAAAACTTCCCACCAGGTCAGGGACAATAAAGCAGAAGATGTGACACCTGGTTCAGTATCTCTCCCTTTCTTACATCTCCTGCAGGAGCACAGCAGGTAATGTTGTGATACCTTTAAGCAAAACTGATAACACGGATCACCCCCAGGCAGCGTTTTGCCCTGAGCTCTTTCTCCGAGCTGTTCCTCAGCAGTGCTGCTGCATGGACATGACTTGATGTGCCCGTTCCCTTTGCACTCACAAGTGTCCACGCTGGAATCCGCATCCGCAGAGCTGAGCAGCAGCGTAACTTAGCTCTGGTTGTGAAAGATGCTGGCAGGAGCAGGAGACGAGGTAGCCGCCATTAATATTTCTAAAGCTCTTGCCACTACAGGGCTGAAATCCCAATTACTAAGGATCAAGAGCAAGAAGCCCTGCTCCTGCTGGAGTGCTCGCTCAAGGGGGTACCCCTGGCAGCAGAGCACTGGTCTTCAGTTAAACTCGAGATGAAAAGCTGAGGACTAGACACTGAATTTTGCCACTGTTCTTCCAGAAAGCCAAGAAGGATGGAGCTGTTCCGAACTGAGGACGTTTCACCAGACAGGGGACGTTCAGCTTTCACTAGCTGGTGGAGCTGGTGAGAAGCTGCCGAGCGGCTGCTGCCCTCGGCTGCCGTGGGAGCCCCGCTCCGCTCCGGCGATGCCGGGGCTTCTGCTTAGCGCCCGGCAAGGGCTGTCTCCCGTTTCTCCCCCTGCTTGGCAGCCAGAAGGGCCTCACAAGCCCCAGGGCGGAGAAAGCAGCTGTCGGAGCACTCGGTGCGTTCCACTTACCTACTTCAGCTGCCAGCGACGGCTTCTGTGCTTCATTTGCACATTTTCCTCATTGTTTATCAGCCCGACTTTCTTGTCCTTGTACCTTACAACCTTGGGCGGCGGGAGAAGGCAGCTTATTGCCTAGTGCCAAAGTTCAGGAGCGGGTGCCGAAGTGTCCGCAATAGAAAAAAAAAGTGACGTGGGCACCGTAAGCACTCGCAGATGCCATGAAACCTCCTCCCTGCACCAGGCCGGGCCTCGTGGGGAGGCGTGTGAGAGCAGCTTTGTTTCTATTTTAAGGACACACCAAAGTAGCCCAGAGCAATTTTGCCTGCCCTGTGCAGCCTGGCGGGATTTGTGTTCCAAAGCCCAAGGGACGGGTGTGTGCGCTGCTCCAGGGGATTACGGACAGGAAAGCTATCCTGGGATCTCCGTCCTTGAGAATGTAAGACCTGTGGCTAATATTAGACATTGCAGCTTCAGCAGGCAATCCAGGGCCCCTCCTTGCTGCTTGGCTTTTCCTGCTCCGCGTGGTGATCTCAGCTCGCGGCACCGTTTTGAGCGGGAATGTCACCTCTCCCACCTTCAGCTCCCTCAGAAGCCAAAGGTCCCCAGCAAAGCTTTGATTTCTGGCAATGTCATGTTACCTCCTGCCAGCGTCCTTGCAGTGCAGGGGAGCTCGAGGAGCTGCTGCTATTTCCTTTTCCTGACTTCAAAGGAGGAGTTTTCAGCAGGGTCAGCTCAGATTCTTGATTACAACATGGGGAATTCTGATAAAGGCTCAAAGATTGCTGGACACTGACTCCATCTGTTGGTTGCTGTTGGAGGAATCAGGGGATATAACAGCAAAAGTTGAAATAGAAGGAAGGGTGACTGCTGTACTCACACCAACCACTAGGAATAAAGTATATGAAGACCTAGGATTTTTCTGAATACGTGAAATAAGTTCCAGAATGAAGATGAGCTTCAGACTACTCCATACAGATGAAGCAGGGCAGAGAAGTTTGGGAAGACAGTGTTCTCTTGCCAGAGGTTTTGTGTGCCTCTGCATTTCTTGCTGTGGATAGCTGAGAACTTCCATCTGAACGATACTTCTGTTGCCCCAGTCACCTCTGGCAACCATCACTGGTCCCTGGTATTGGTCTGTATCTGTTGAAGACAGATATGGGACTGATTTTGGACTTTGTGTTCAGCATGTGCCGTCAAAGTAATTAAGGTCAAGCTAATACCCTTTGTTTTATACTCACCCTCATTCTGTCTTGTCTTGCAATCCCAGTTTTACTGTTCCCTATAGGCCGGGGGAAGACTGCTGCTGTGAGGAGATGCATTTCAGCTCCTTCAGAGTAAGCAATGGAAGAGAAGTCAAAGGAAGATGCGGTTCGCAGTAGAAGGAGCCACCCACGTGCGTGTTTCACATTTCAGGGTCTTGAACCCCGCGCCTTGACTTGCTCACAGCAGCTCCTGCGCGCCAGATCAGTCAACACGGGGCAGTTCCATAAATACCACTTTCCTCAGTCCATCCTGCTACCTGCCTGTCAGGGGAGGAAATCCAGGTCCCAGAGGAGGGCGTTGCAAGAAGAGAGGGTTTTTGGAATCTCATGCAGGAGTTTGTTTTTCCATGTTGGCTCAGAGAGGCCTCTTGGTGCAGCTGGGCGATACTTGCAGAGGACGTCTGGGTGGGCTGTGCGTAGTGCCGATGCCAGATAGGGCCATAGTAAGGCAAGGCATATGGATTATGTGTGGTTTTCACGGAAAAAAAAACACCTCTAGGCAGATATTGGCTGACACGACCTAAAAATGGATGAATAGTTCCAGCAAGTGTTGGTCAGGCCTTGCTGGCAGGAAGGATGAGAACTTGCTCTGGGTGTGGGAGGGAAAACTGAGTCCAACACAAGCTTCACAGGTTAAGCTGTGAGTTGAATGGGCAGTGGACAAAGCAGGAGCCCGCTAGGAAGAGAAGCACTTCTGTACCACTTGGCCAGCGCCATGGGCTCCTTTCCATGGCGTCAGCCGTGGCACAGCTCCAGGCAGCGCAGCGGGTGTGCGTGGAGGAGCTGTCAGCTCGCACAGAGCAAGCGGTGTGTGCTCGGTACATTCCTCACCTTCTCCATTCCCTTTTCATCCCCTTCCATGGGGTTGTAAAACAGCAATTTAAGCGTGCTTGCTTTGGCACCCTGCCTGCCGCCGCCTTCGAGGCCCGGGGCAAACACGAGCACCCTCTGCTCCGTCCTGCACCTCAGGGGCTGCTTGATGGCCCCCGGCTCCGCGTCTGCGCACGTGGCTCTGCACTGGCCGCGTGGGCAAGACAGGAGGGCTTCGCGTCATTGAATCAAATCTCCAGAGCTCACTTTCTGTCCCTTCCCTCACCTCGCTCGTTTTCATTCATCTTGATATGGCAGAGCTGAAAGTATCCAAGCAGAAGTGTTCCTGTTCTTCAAGACGACTGCGTTAACACAGCAGTTCCTGGGCACACGGAGAGACTGTGCGTGGCTTGTGGTGTCTTTGGAATGTGTTTTCTTTCAACAGTTTTCCATTCTGTTGAATTCACAGCCCTTCAGAAAGTTTCCAGGGCCTCCAGAGGGCGATGGAAATGCAGAAAAGCACATGCAGTTCTGTTCCCTTTTTGAAGGCGGCTTGCGGGCTCTCTGGGTACGGAGAAGCGGTAGTGCAGGAGGTGCACTACGGTCTAGGAACCGAACACTGCCATTTAGCCAAGCTGATGCAAATTCTTGCATGAAATCCTTGATTCCAGTTTAAAAGAGAGGGGCTTATCCTCAGAACTGATAGTGCTGCCTAGAGCGAAGTTTTCCCAATGCTTCTATTGTACGACTGTGTTTTCTGTTGCTTGTGCTCTTGCCAAACTTTAACCACATAGGCTGAAATATTCCACACTCCCTGTCTGCCTCTGGCTGAATTGTTTGAAAAGTTTGGACTGAAACAGTTGAGACATTTCTGAAATAAGTCCAAGAAGAAACTATTGTTTTGACACATGAAGCAAATAACCTGGCGGCCATTTCTTTGAGAAGATCTAATGTCCCAAACTTTGAAACGGGGAATTTGGCAACAGTCACCTCTGCTATGGGGGCACAGCACGTGTCTCTGTCAAAACTGCTTTTACCTATAAGTTTTTGGGAAGATATCCAAGAAGATGAAGATTGCCTGGATTGTCTGCCGGTGGAGTTGAAGGTGCGTGTGTTTTGCCCGACTATAGAACAAAGATGTAAACACTTCTGCTTTCCTCAGGCGCGTGTGTGTGTGCACAAACACATGAATCATCACTCTAACACTGTCAAATTGTGTAGGAAATCCCTTGAGGGAATCAATTCTGTGTTCAGAGCAGGACTTGGAAGATCTTGTGGAAAATGTGTTATTAACAACGTCTGAATCCTGGAGTGTGTCAGACATGGTGAAAGGGCTGGGGGGAAGCAGAAGGGAGGGTGGTCCCACATTCTTGGGGTGTTTGTAGAGGAGGGCTGGACAGAGGCCATAGGATGCTGAAGCTGGGAGCAGCCACCCTGCAGAACAGCCCACAAAAGATGAGGGAAACAGGAATAGACAGTGGGACAGTTACCTACAGTGCTGGGGGTTCTCCATCCTTGGAGACTTGGAGGACCTGGCTGGAAAAAGCCACAGGTGACCTAATCTAGATTTGGCAAATAGTCCTGTTCTCTTAAGTCGTAGGAGGACATTTGATTAATAACCATAGGTCAAACATAGGTGCTGGAGATGTAGCAGTAGGAGGTGATCCTGTTCAAAGTGCCTTAGGATCATATACTTGGGGAGGATCTGTATTTTCAAGCTGGACCATTTTCTATCGTTCTTATCTTTTCTCAATGCTGTGGCGTGGTCGGATCTCCTAGGCACAGTAGAATGGAGGGCGTCGTGGTGCCTTGGAGTTTTCCTTGGGCACACATACCCGTGGGGATGGTGGGGTGTGAATATATCGATATTCCTCTTCTGTGGCAACAGCACGCCGGGGTTTGTGCACGCATGGAAAGGCAGCGTGCAGTGTGACACGCAAGTCCTGCCACTCGGTGGCACCAGGGACCTACACATGATGACAAAGCCTGAGCAGCGGTCCCATGAAGTGGAGCACCCTAGTGTCCAGCACGGAGCCCCTTGGGATGGATCGTCTTCATTTCCTTTGCCTGTCCTGTCCACTCTTTGCCCCCCATCCCAGCCAGTTGTTCTCATTCCTGGACTTTCTCCCTGTGCTGCCTACTCACTTGGTTGCTCCTTATCTAGGCATGGCCAGACCTCTTGCGTGACAAAGCAGCCTAATGGGAAGCCTGGATGGAAATGGGAGGCACAGGCGTCTTCGGGAGGGCTTTTTACGATGCTTTGCCAGGTTGTGGTGGTGGGATGTGAGCAGAGCGTGAGAGCTGCCCGACTGCAGCACGGCAGCGAGGCCAGCTGGGAGCTGAGAGGGGACAGAGCCATAGTGTTTAATGCAGGAGGAACGTATCTGCAGCCATGATGCAAACCACGGGCACCTGCTAGCTGCTCGGTGACTTCAGGGAGCCTTCCCCTCAGGCAGTTTGGTGTGAAATAGGTTTCCTTTGGGCTAGGACAATCCCTCCTACTCTTCTAAGGAAGAAGCTGAAGAAAGGCAAAGGAAGGCCCCCGAGGCTTCACAAGGACCTAGCAGAACAGGGTCATTTCTACCAAGTCTGCAATGCTGATAGGAGGTTGGCTCTCCCCCTTGCCTATGCTTGTTACGCTCTCTCTTCCTGCAGTCTGACCTCCAAGCTGGTGTTTGTAGACCTGGGGGTACCTTCAGGCCCTGCCTCTTCTCCAGGATCCTGGCCATCGTGGACTCCTTGGCTCACAGGATCTTCTCTGCAGCCAGGTCATGCAGTGCTGCCCGTAAGTAACTCCCTGCAGCAGCTCTCTGCTGTGCTCTGGAGCACCGGTGATGGTCTGTCCTAACTTCCTATCACACGTGCTTTCTTCTGCCTAACATCTTGCCCCTTGGTGGAAACACGGAGTAGAAGCGGACCCAGGGGGCTGTTACAAACCCTGTTTCCTACAATTTTCTATATTTACAATGATCCACTGATGTTTACTCTCAGTATGGTTTGTGATCGTTGCAATAGTGATGTTCTACCACATTCTTCTAACGCCCTAATGAGAATGTATATGATACAAAGTCTATAGCCATTTTCAAGCTAACGGAGACCAGCTGTTTCTCGTCTATCTCCCAGACTGAGTGCAGATGGGAATTAGATTGGACTGTCAACATTTGTTCTGAAAAAAAAAAAAAGAATGTTCACAGCTCCTTGTTAGCTTACATAATGCTTAAGAAAGGACTGTCTGCAATTTTATTAAAGAATTGTTCTGGATCTTCAAGTTAAATGTAAAAACAATCAATCACTAGGTCAAAATGTATGGCCATCTAGCCCAATAAATTTTTACAGCAGTGTCTGACAACTGTTGCTTAAGGGAAGTGTGTAGGAACAGAGAGAGCATATACGATTCTTTCCCAAAGATTTACCCACCCCTTAGCAGTTTTCAACTTAGACGATTCCTGAGCAACACCTGTATTTGAAGTCCTCAGTGGAGTCATCTTCTGTGAAGTTGTCTTACAAAGAATGCAAACTGTTATTACCCACGGTGTCCTGTGGCAAGGGAGCTGCACAGGTGAACTGTGCTGTGTGCTGTTCACCTCTCTGTTAGACCTGCACCCACTTTAAGCTAAATTTATCTGATCTTCTGTGGCTTCTGTGTGGTAAGATATTGCAAACAGCCATTTCATCTTTGCCCTCCTATGGCGTTCATGACTTTACATATCTCTGTCATCCTTTTTTATTTAATTGTCTGAGATTACCCCTCTTGTGACACAAGTTATTTTGACTTTTCTGCTTTCTTTGGGCCCTGAGAGTTTAGTGTCGAAAGAAATGCCTTAGGTTCATTGCTGGTATGTGATTCCCTTCTGACACTCGTCTCCCTTGCTAGAAGTTACTGTCTACACTTGATTCTTTCCAAATCGTCAGTATCTCCCCATATGCCAAAAGGCTGTGGTGGTACTGGCTGCAACTGGATGCTTAACCAGGATGGTGTTCCTTGACTCCAGATAACTTAGGAGACGTAACCTCTCTACGTACACTCTACCCTGTAAGCATTTCCATGTTCCTGCTGCTAATAGTGCTTGCAGTTGCCCTTTTAAGCAGAAAGAGATGTAAAGAAAGCATAAAATATGTTGGCCTTCTCCACATCATCTGTCTACAACTTCCTCTCTCCAATGAGGAGCAAAGCAGATGTTCCTTCGTCTCCTTCTCACTAACAAAGTACTTACAGAGCATTTCTTGTTGGGATCTGTCCCTTGACAGTTTTCTTTCATTTTGTGCCTTTTTGGTTTTGTTAGCATAAGCTCATGCTGTTCGTTTAGTCTTGTCCTTATTACTCTGACCTAGTTTCCAGTCTCTGTGCAACTTCAAACGCAAGTAAGGAGCAAGGAAGAGCTTAAAACTCAGCCACACTTCCTCTAGCTGCTGTGCATGGGGATGTTCTGCGCTTACGGCCTCAGAAATCTCTTTCAGGAACTGCCAGTTCTCCTTTTTGCTTTCACACTTCCAGTTTGGGAAGGGAGCTACGAAGTCTTAGACTTCACTGAAGTCTGTTCTGTTTTTCTGGTCTCCCTCTTTCTGGATTTGGGATTAAAAAAATCATTTAGTTAACATTTGCTCACTCAAATTGTTTTCCATGTTCATGTTCCAAGCATCTCATCCTTTTATGTTAGGAAAAAAAAAAAATCTAAAAGTTTCTCTTCTATTGTCTTTGATGACCAATTTCGAAAAAGAAAGTGAAGGAAGTCCTCTGAAGAATGGAGGGCAATTCCTCAGCCGTAACACTGTGAAGAATAGCTGACCTTTCTGGTTTACTTTGGCTAGGGAGAAAAGACAGCTGACACTTTTCCTTGGGAACTGACATTGCTGCAGCCAATTCAGCTGTGTATTGTGACTGCTGTAGAGCTCAGGACTGGCCTGACCACAGGATCTCTCCACTGGGGTGCTCAGCAAATGTTTCATCTGCAGAAAATTTTTATTTTTCATTTTAAAAATCATATTTCTTATAAACAAAGGCAAAGCATTTTTTTTTCATGTTTTTCAATGAAATAGTGACAACGTGTGTGGTCTACATAGCAAATTGGAAAATAGAAATTTCCTCTTGAAAATATATTTTCGTGGAAAATTACCAGTGAGGCCCAAGTTCGGTAGGAACGCAGTGAAGTAGAGCATCAAGAACCGCTGTTAGTGGAGTGTGCAGTGTAGGATACTCTGCTCAACGATGGCACTGCTAAGAAACAGTCGTCGTTAACGGCCGCCTGTGGATGCAGGAACTTGCAGGATCCCCACGCAACTCTGCAGCAACGTGGCTCCTGGTCCCAGTCAACTGCGGCTCTCCAGATGCACTGGAGGTGATCAAGTGCAGTCCCCCCTAGACCTGAATCTCATGTTTGGATACTCTGGTACCTAATGAGGTGTGAGATGCAGTGCAAGTCTTTCCCTTGCATTTAGGGTAGGTGCAACATCCCTTTTCCAGGCACATTCTGTAATAGGACAAAAGCTCACACCTTTTCCTCTCTGGGGGCTCCAGTAGGCTCTCTGTCCTATAATTCAATGTAAAAAGGAGGTACTTAATTTATAACTAGTTACTGCCAATTGAGACTTCAGAAATGTAAGGCTTAATGTAAGCATTATCGGAGTTACTGAAGAGAGGGAACTCAACATGATAGTCAATCTTGTTTCCTAATGAAGCTGTTCTGAAGACAAAAAGAAAAAGGTATTTTCAATTCCATGTGTTACAGAAAAGGAACGGGGAACACGGGCAGGATATCTCTGTGGCCCGTTGTAAACTGTTCACAGACAGTGATGGGAATTCTCCCAAGCATAGTGCAAGGCAAACACGTGGATATTGTAAAATGTTTTCAGCTCAAAATAAGAGATGCTCCTTGCTCTTTGTTAAGGAGGCAAGTCCTGGTGTAAGTGGAGGGTGAGTTAGTTTTCCTCCTTAATTTTCTTCTCTTATCCTGCTTCCCTTCTGGCTGCCTGGAACATCAGGGCCCCTTGGAGGCACCTCTGGATGCTCGGAGATGCTGGGTGTATGGGCAGGTCCAGCCACTCTCCTTCCTGCGTGTTGGATCTCAGAGTTCCTAGTTCACTATCCCTGAGCTCCCCAGACGTGATGTCCCTTGGGCAGCAACTCTCTCACAGCTCATTTTTAGACAGCAGCTTTTTATTTTTTTTTTTTTTTTCCTCTCCATGAGGACAGAGGAAGAAAAGGAAAGAAATTTCTCCCGCCTTTCCCTGTCTGCCTCTTTACAGTCTGGCCTAGAGAGTGTCTAGGAGATATTGGCAGCCTCTAGTCTCAGAGCCTGGCAAGGGCCCAGCCCGAGAGCCGTTCCCTCCTGCTTTGTCCTCCCCCCAGTCCCAGGGTAGACTTGATGCAAGGGAAATGCAGGATTCGCGTCCGCTCCCCGTGCCGCGTTCCTGTGCCTATGTGGCACGTGCCACATCTCTGGAAGCTTCGCATGGGTTCTCCATCAGCCGTGGTAGGGATAACCTTCAATGTGCTCTATCAGCTCTCGCCTAACTTGTTCATTCTTCTGGGACACGAGCGTGACCAACAGCCCACGTTCCCAATAACCTTGTGGTCACTGGGGCAAGGAATAGAGCGGGCAGAGGGGCTGACTTGCACCTCCTTATTGGGGTAGCTCTAAGATGTTGCCTCCCAGGCAGGGAGATAAAAGGCAGTGAGTGTGCAACAGGCATCCTGACTGCTGCCTTTGATCTGCGCCTCGCGCGGCAGTTGTTAAACAGCCTGTGGTGTTTGGTCTGGCCAGGACACAGCCCTGCTCTGGGGGCCTGGCTGGAATGTGCTTGAAACCATTTGGAGCACTGAGCAATAGTTCATGCCAGTTCAGACAGCGCCGGGCGGCGCTCCATCGGGGAGGCAGCTGGAGATGTTAACTCTCGCGTGCCTGTGCTGAGCCCACCAGCTTGCGAGTGGGTGCTTAGGATGGTCCCGAAGAAGAAACTCATCTGACTGCAGAACTAGATCCAGCAATGAAAATGGAACCAAGCACATACTTGCTCTAGGACTGATGTTTCCTCCAGGAAAGCCATGGATTAAAACCTAGAGTTATTCTTTGGGCGGGCTAGAGCTGCCTGGAGTTTGGGGTGTCCGCTGGGAGAAGCTAGAGGGAAGGCAGTGAGGAAGAGCAGCACTTTGCCAAGTTCCAGCTAGGTGGGTATTATAGGCTGGTGGAAGCAAAGGCCTGAGAAGTTTTGGAGGCTCCTTTAGAAGTTCTGCAGGCATCACAGCTGTCCTTGAAACAGCAAAAAAATAAATAAAGGAGGCGGGGAGAGGGGGAAAGAATGTAAAAACAGCCCAGTGTGCAGGGGAAAACGGGTCAAGGCTGAAAGAGGAATCCACCCTGCTCCCTGCTGTGCCCCTGCCTCTCTCTTCCCTGAGTTTCCCCAGCTCTCCTGCCTGTGGCTGAGCTCTCTGGGCACCGTCTGCGTCTCCACGTCGGGGTGCAACGGGTAGGGTGGCGGATTGCGGATCACTGGAGTCCCCCAGGCTGTTGTAGTAGTGACAATAGGGGCAGCAGCTCTTCTGAGCTGGCAGGCCCAGTTTGTGGGGACTCTTAAAATGTTTTCACAGGGCAAAACAGAAAGAATCTGAACTCCCCAGACGGGTTATTTTGTAGGTGGCATTTGCCTTCCTTGTTTTAGAGATGGATTTAGAGATCCTTCCAAACCGTGAGAAGAGAAAGTCCGTACAGTTTGGTGCCGTACACTGCTGCTCAAAGCTTCAGAGAAAGCAAAACCAAGTGAAAACTCTGTGTCCTCTCCAAGCTCTGGAGTCAACAGTGTTTAAATGGAGCGCTCGTTCCCTGATTCCCTCCGGGCTCATGCCCATTCATGTCTTTGCAAGAGCTTCCTCTGGGGTGTTAGCTATGTGATATTAAAAGAGTGCCCAGGTACAAAGAGGCATGTGGTGATGTTTTCCTGCTAGAGATCGTGTTCCTGCAGCAGGCTTGGCTTCCATCCATAGACTTGTGCAAAGACACCAAAGCATATAATTGTATTTGATGGATTTGTTATATGAGGGTAAAGATCTTATGTCCTCTGAGTAACCAGCTATTGGGTCAGCAGCTCTTGGGCTGAGCTTCTCTTTTAGTGTTTGAGAAAAGTTTTACTCTTCATTTTAAGCCATAAATAAGCAGCTGCTTGGTGGGTTTTGTCCTTCCATATTGTAGTTCTGCATTTAATTTGACAGAATTTTTTGATTCTGTTGCTCAACCTTACTGAGTTTTTGAATCCTTTTTGAGCCTTTTATTTACTCGGGCATCGAGTGGGTCCTCGAACAATCTCGGAGCTATTTGCGTGCAGTTTATACTCATAGCTGCTCCTTTTAATTTTGTTTTATTTCACTTCATTCAACAGATGTCTCACTTTTTCCATTTAAAAGCCGAATGCTTTGAGGTGGCTATTCTTTGACTTGGAAGGTTATAAGGTTTGAGTATGTTATGAACACTTACAGAATAGCTTTTCAGGAGCCGCATAAGGAGAGGATCTCATTGCACTGCTCAGTGTTTCTTAATGGGCGTCTTCTCAAGGATAGTCAGGCTTTAAGAACCAGTTCTTCTCTTGCCCAAATGAATTTGCAGTTGTAGGTATTCAACTGTGTTTTTCTCCCCTGCCTGGGAGCTCCTAATACAGTAATATAACCGAAGGGCAGACTCAGCAAGAGTCAGAAGCAGAATCACACCGAGGAGGCCTTGATGCCAACTTGATATGGCTGCTGCTTCCAGAGAGTGGTGAATAAAAACCCTAGTGATGAACATTTAGGAATAGAGATGAGAACCGAGAAGCAAGTGCCAGTCTCTACTGTGTCCTGGGGGACTTCAGGCTAGATCTGTGGGAGGAGAGAAACGGGGCTCCCTGAGAGGTGACGGATAATTTCGGTCACTAAGTCATGCCGTGCCAGGCTATCCGGCGGCTGCAGATCTGTGTGCCTGGCAAATTGGCTCTGGTGTCATCACGCTCAATGTAGAGGCCGGAGTGCTGGGTAGGGCAGCTCGTTCGGCCGCAGAGCAGAGCGCAGGGTTTGTCTTCCCTGCTTCCAGCAGTGCCCAGCGCGGAAAGGGCAACCCGGAGGAACAGAAGCATCTCGCGTTCGGTTCACATGGCTTGTCCTCGCTCTCTGTGCCTCTGCCAGGCTCAAGGGAGAGCTTAACAGCGGCGGTGCAATTGGGTTCAGCGCGTGACTGACTGAGCAGCCACCGCTTGCTGGCCGCGGCTCTTCTGTGTCACCTCGTCTGTCTCGGGGCCGGCAGTGGCATCGCCAGGGCCGGCCCTGCTCCTTCGGAAAGGGCTGTGGCTGCGCTCACTGGCAGCGCCGCTTCTCCAGACTGCCCGGGGGGGAGAATCTTTGCCTGGGGTCTCTGGGGTGCAGTCGCCTACGTCCCGTTGACACGAGCGAGTGTATGGAAAGGACATTTGTGTGCTTGGTGAGAAGCACATCGTCCCTGGCTTCTGTTCCACTCAGCATCTGGCACAGAGCTTCGCTTGCCTCTGAATAGCAGTGCACGAGGTCAGAGACAAAATGAATTTATCATCCTCTACAAGAAGCTGAGCAAAGAAAGTGGGAGAAGGAAAAACTGCAGGGCTATTTGGCAGAAGGCAGCTGAGTGTTTGCAGTTGGTTTGGGCGATGCTCCGAGAGGCGTTGGACCAGCCGAGCCATTGTGGGGAGCAGAGCAGTGGGTGGGCTCTGCGCGTTAGGATGGGAAAGGAAAGAGGAGAGCACAAAGAACGGGTGTTGTTTCTGCCAAGGCCTGTACCTGAGAACGGTTGTTGGCACAGGAGGTTTGTCCTGAACTGAAGTCTCCACCAACAGCCCAGAGCAGGAGCAATGGGAGAGCTGGAGAAGACGCACGGCGGGGCAGGCGGAACGGGTTTCCTGGCCCCTCACCAAATCTGCTTAAACAACTGCTGAACATAGAAGAGCTGAGCAAAAGGATCCTGGCAGACATCACTGCAGTGGGTCCCCGCGCTGCGCAGCTTTGTTGGTGGACGGGAAGGCCTAAAGGCTCCCGCTCTATTGTTGTTTGGGAAAACTTGATGGAATTTCATTACTGGCTTGTTCCAAAAAAAGCTACTTGCAGTTTTCCTTCCCAAATGATCCTTGAACCCCAAACAAACAAAGAGCTCTTTGAGCGCTCAGAGGCTTCGTGAGAAGGGCTGCACTGAGCCAAGGATTTTCAGTAGGAAGACCCCAGAGCCAGGGGGTTAGATCTTTCCTGGTGTCCCTAGCCTAACATGTCTCTTCTCAGCTCTTTGTTACCTTTGGACGTTTGTTGCATCCCTTTGATTTTCACCCAGGATTGTAAGAGAAAGAACCTCTTCTGACCATACTCCAGATTGCAGAACATCTCCTGAGTCGGATGTTCTAGCAACAAAGCCCCTTCCTTTGGGACATCAGCTGGTGGCTATGTACTGGAGACGGCGCGTGCACCACCTCCAAGGGCAAGGAGGAGCTGCCTGTACGTTGTGCAGATCCACCAAGTGACTTTGCGCTAGGGACTTTCATTCCCTTGCTGCAGCCTGGCTACTACCTGGGCGGCATTCCAGCTGCAGCCGCCTCCGTTCCAGCTTCGGCCTTCTCTCCCTCTCCGTGCTATGGACAACGGGCAGCTGGAGAGCGGTGGAGAGAGAACTGAGTTGCCTCCCTGTGCTCTTGGCAGGCTGGGTACCGCTCCAGTCCCCACTGCAGAACAAACTGCTGCTTTTCAGGTGTTCCTAAGCGGGGGGGGAAAAAAAAAAATGGTCTGAGGTTTTGTTTTGTTTTATTTTTTTTTGGTCCTATAAGAATGTGTGGGATTGGGTAAAAGGTTCTAACTAAAACCCTGTTTATCTTAAATAGTCGCTATTTCCAGAGAGCAGCTGGCTCTGTTTCCTGCATTAGCACAGAGCTGTTAATCAGCATCTCAGGAATGCTGTTGCCATGAGCTCCAAATGGGAAGACCTCAAGCTTTTCAGGAAAAGCTTGTTTCTTTGGAAAACACTAACAAGCGTCTCTTGCAGATAAAGCTGAATGTGCTTTAGAGGGAGAGTTTAAAGGAGTACTTAAAAAAATACAGACAGAGCTGGAAGTCGTGTGAGTGATGTCATATGGCAAGGGAGGTGTGGGTGGATGGAGAAAGATGACATCACTTCTTGTCTGGTCTCTTAACACAGCTATAAATGAAGGCAGAGACTGATCTGAAACCTGTCCCTTGCTGGTAGGAGTTATGGAAACATCATGTCCCCGACTCCCCTGGAGATGGGGTTTTGCAGTTCATCTGGCGCCCAGCAGACAGGAATTACGGTGTGGTACCACAGGACGATGGACACTCACATTCCAGCCTCACTTTCCTATCCTGTTTCCTGATGTACTGGAAATGATACAAGATGCAGCATCCTACAAGCCCCACGCTCATCTCTGTGTCTTTTTATTCCTTCCAGGTTTGGTCCGTTGTTGTCCTGAAGCCCCAACGCTGCCTTTCTCTGTGTGGTGCCCAGGGCCCTCTGCACGCGCTGTGTCCTGGGACCTGCCACTTGGTCTGTTCCTAGGGTTGTTCCATCTGGACCCCTGCCCTTCGAAGGGCACCTTCATTCCCACTGTTAAGATGCCCTCAAACAGGACACCTTAAAGACTTGGTGAGCGCCCCTGCTAGGGGCTGTCAGTCCATGGTTCTGCCGTGCACAGTTAACCGCGGTAGGACACCGATCAGATTAAATGGGCTCAGCCGGAACGAGGGCCCTGGTGGGGGAACAAGAGGCTGCGCTGGTGTCGACACTTGGCTCCCCTGCTCGCTCGCTCTTGCGCCGGTGTTTGCAGCAGTGCAAAAGCACAGAGCTGGAACAGCTCAAGGCAAAGGCAGGCGAGGGGCAGGGGTACTTTTAGAGGAAGCAGAGGGATTGTGTGGTGCACGGAAAGGGATCTTGGAATTCCAACAGCTGGGTCTGTATTAGGGGCAGGGAGAAATAGCCGGCAGTTGTACAAACCATGTCCTTGCATTTGCTTTTCCGGTATTGGTAAGCTCAGAAAGAGCAAGTGAAAAAGCAGTGCTCTGATTATTTGTGCATTAAATGGGCTGAGTCTTTCTGAAAAGAATGGCTCTGAGTCTCTGTCACACCACCACTTTCCTCCATGTAGAATCATAAGACAATTTGGGTTGGAAGAAGCCTTGGAAGGTCATCTAGTCCACCTTCCTCCTCAATTCTAATGTCAGACCAAGTTACTCTGGACTTCATCCAGACTGGTCTTGAAAACCTCCAAGGATGGGGTGTCTGTGTCCTCCCTGGGCAACCTCTTCCTTTGCTTGACCATCCTTATGGTGGAAACATTTTTCCATGAAGCCGTAAAACCCCTCTCATCCCAGCTTGCATCTGCTGCCTCTCGGCTTCTCCCTGTGCCC
Organism: Nothocercus julius; assembly: GCA_013398735.1. Lineage (NCBI taxonomy): Eukaryota > Metazoa > Chordata > Aves > Tinamiformes > Tinamidae > Nothocercus > Nothocercus julius. The sequence goes on along the minus strand of VZSV01000174.1, from coordinate 636,718 downwards.
TGCTGTGAAGAGCCTCATTGCAGCTTCTTGATCTTCCTTGTAGGCGCTGGGTGGCTGCTCTAAGGTGCCTCCTAAAACTCTCCCTTCTCCAGGCTGAACAAGACCCCGCAGCCTTGTCTGCCCTTTTGCTCTCCCGTCCTTTGAGCAGGACGTTTTCTTGACCCCACTTTCAGCTCCCATGGATCTATAGCATCACATCAGCTTAGCGAAGGGCCGACACGAATGAGGCCATCCCCAGAGCACCTCCGTGGCAGCCGCCGTCCTGCTCCGGCGTGTGGAGCAACTCAAGCAGACAGAACCATGGCAAATCCCCTCCGCCTCCGCTGCGACCTCCGGCTGCTCCCCGCTCCGCTGATGGAGCAGCCCCGCAGGGATAAGAGTGTCTGGGGAACTTTATCACATCATGGGGACACTTGGAAGGGAAGAGCAGCACTTATCTCTGTTTTATTTTTATTACCGTCTGAGAGGAGATTTAACAGGGGAATGATCATGTTATGGGGGGAGATTGGAAATGAATGAGAAAAGTAGGAGCAGGAGGTGGTGGGGAGGAATGGAGAGCAGGGAAGAGGGGAAGGGAACGAGGGTGGAGGAAGAGTTGAAGGAGGAAGACAAGGCCAGGGGGCAGAGGGAAACAGGAGAGTGTGAGGGAAAGGGCCAAGGAAGTCTGTGCTGCGGTGGGAAGCAGCAGGGCGGGAGGGAGCGAAGCAGGGAAGGATTCTGCAATTTTTAATTTGCACTCTGGGAAATGCGCAGACCAGATGGTTTTAATCTTGACTTGCTAAATATGTAAGCTAAGGCTTTTCCCGTTGCTGTGCATAGTGTTTGTTATCCTTCCTGCAGAGCGCTCCCCTCTTTAGCCGGTGTATCCATTACAGCCTCCTGATAAAAGGAGGAATGTCCTGCTTTGCCTCGCTGCCTCCTTCCTGGCCACCCGGCCGGGGCACATCCTGGTCCCTGGCCAGGGAGGCACCGTGCTCTCCCACACCGACTTTTGGGCTCATCGGTTAAAAAACCTGGAGTTTAGGGAGTGCTCTGAAGTCTTTGCCTAAAATTTCATTCCTGGGATCAATTACCTCTGCTGCTTCACCGCTTCGAGGGGCTCAGGAGCTGCTCAAAGAGTGGATGAAGGAGCTGTACGCCCGGAGAGGCTCCATTCCTGCTTGCAGTGTCGATGCTGCGATGAAGTTCTGTGACTCCTTTTCTCTAACTCCATTGCAATTGCCCACAAATGGTAATACTGAGCATGCGCTTTGGTCTCTACAGGATGAAGACTGTCACTATTTACAAATTCTTGCTCCTGAGTATTCTATAATATTGGTAGGAATAAAAGTGAGAGTTGCTAAACATTTGCAGAATACCCTGTAATGCAGGAAGCTACAGAAATGTGATCAGATGAATGGTCTACATAGTTTTCGGTCCTATTCTTGATACTGGCCAGCTGTTTCAGTGAAAGAACAAGAAACTGCTCAGGAAGAATTCTGGGGTAGTTTGTGTTTCAGCAAAATGTCTGCCTAAGTCTGTGAGTTTGTGGTTGGCTTGTGTCCAGGATCAGATGGATTTACATCCTTCTTCTAAACAAAACAAAGCATTCTTCATGCAGCATTGCTGGGAGTGTCTTGCCGGTCTTCTGCTGAACCGCATCCATAATATCTTGTAGGAGCCCATTACAAGGGCATAGAGTAGTGAGCTGTGTAGAAATGCATTTTTTTTTCTATTGTAATTGTACTGAGAGAGGAAAAAAAATCCTCTGCTTTCCAGTCTGTGCCTCTCAGGTAAACCATTTCTCCTCTGTATTCTTTGGCTGTCGTGTTTGCACGTTTTTCTCCCAGGGAAGTGTCCGTGCCAAGAAACTTCCTTCTGTGTCCTGAGTGCCTTCGCTCCCTGTTGCCTCCGTTTGTCAGGGCCGTGCGCTGCAACTGCGATCGCTCGTGAGCAAGGAGCGCTTTATCTGACGTTTGGAGTACCGTGATGTCGGGAATGGTAACAAACCAACAAACAGGGTCTTCTCTTTAGGGGATGGCCTTAGTTCAAAACCTATAATTACACAAAAGCGGTTCAAGTTATTGCCTCAGGTCTATTTTCCTTGGAATTTGTCAATGGTGAATCCATCTGTTGCCGACTGATGATGACTGATCATCGTCAGTGAAGATCAGGGGCAACCTTGGCTGCAGTGACCATGAGATACGGGAGATTAGGATGCTGAGAGGGGAGAACAGGGTGGATGGAGGGTCACAGCTCTGGACTTAAGGAGAATGGACTTGGCCCGTTCAGGAATTTTCTTGGAAAAATCTCATGGGTTACAGACATGTAGGAAGTCAATCAAAGGTGGCAAGATGCCTGCATGAATAACAAGGAGCCCTTGGCAAAATTCAAACATAAAAGGAAGTGTACAGAAGTGGAAGCGGGCCAGGAGAAATTCCGAAGCCGCGCTCGCAGAGCAGCGTTTGTATTTGATTTTCATTGCTAAATGCAGTTGAAGCTCTTTCTCTAGGAGGGTGTCAAGAATTCAGTGAGCTAATGTTATCTAAAGAAGGGCGAATAATTGGAGGAAGAGGAGAGACTCTTTATCACTGACCCCAGTCCTCTGCTTGTCCTCCTGGCACTCAGATAAGCGGGCTCACTGCTGGTTATCTAAAGCGCGGTTTGGGTTGATGTAGTGCAGGACACCACGAAACAGGTGGCTCCGGTCCCCCGGCGCGATGTCATGCAGGAAGGTGGTGCTTTATCTAAGAGCACAAGTGTAATAACGTCATGGCCCTTTGGGGCCAGACTGGCCTTGCTGTTGATCTGGCTCCTTCCTAGAGGTGTAGCGAGGGCATAAATAAAAGTAAAGGGAAAAAACAAAAAAACCTTAGGGATTGAAATACACACCTAACATTTGCTAAAGCACCCAGCTCTTAGGGAGCTATGTTGAAGTAAGGTACAATCTCACATACATTTAAAAACATTAGCCTCTTGACCTCTCCCTAGAGCCTGCTCTGTATTCCAGGCCAGGCCAGCTTTTTGAAATTATATGTTGCTCTGCGCTATTTTTTCCATATGTTTATGACATCTTGCATCAGTTAGTGCTTATTTCCCTGGAAGTTTGGCTCATGTCCAGGATTTCAAGCAGATAACGGTTGAAGGTCTGATTTTGAAAGGCAAAACATTTTTGGATGAGACAGTAAAGTGAGAGGTCAGCTAACCTTTCCGGCTGCATCTGCTCATGCAGCGTTAATGGAAAGGGCGGCTAGAGTGTCAGGAAATGCTACGCTGAAATTTGGGGTGACAAATCAGAACACAACCAGTCATGGGAAGAATGGAAAAAAACAAGGTGTTCAGGTCCTCCCTGATCACAAAAGGATCATGAAACCCGCAGCTGGCGCTTCAGTCGGAGGGCACAGAGGGGGCACTTGGCGGTTTGCAGAGCCCCCGCTTTGTGTCATGCTCAGACCTGCTGCAGGTCGGACGCGCTGCGAATGGTAACGCCGGGTCTTCACGTGATGCTTCAAGCTTGGCTTTTATTTACGTTGCATCTGCCCTCTCTTCCTGGGAAATTAGACAGGGATACCATAAAATATTGTCTAAGCTTTTATTTGTGGGACTATCCCTTGTTTTGTCATGTGCTCGTGTTTCTAACCTTGTGTTTCCTCCCGGGGGCCCAGACTCAGGTGGGGTCCAAAGAGAAAAGCTTTTGGGGACCCCAGTTTTGAAATGCCTAACGTGAAACAGCTTGATGTCCTTGGCAGCCTCCAGGGCCCCGAGGCTGGTGGCCCCAAGGGTTGGACGACCAGGGAGGTTGTGTGTGCGGGCGCAGGGGATTTGCCGGGACAGACCTGGCCGTGGACTTCACTCGAATCTGAAGAGCTGAGGGCATCGAGCCCGGCGTGGGGAGTTCGACACCTCGCTGCAAGGGCACCCGTCGCTCCCCCGTCCCATTGCCCTCGGAACCGCCAGCTCGAGAGTGGAAAGAGAAGTGCTCTGTGGGACACTCGGAACACTGAGAGCCCATGGGGCCACCGTGGTCCCCCAGGCCGTTTTAGCTCGGGCTCCTACATCCACAAAGTGCAGCAGCCCCGCACGTGAGACCACCTACGTTTTGGAGCGCGTTTGTTAGACTGCACTGGTCTTGGAGGGGCTCCCGCTATCTCCTGCTGAAGCTGGACCATGGCAGGACCCCATGGCAGCCTGGGGCTCTGAACCCGCCTGCGGGGACCGTCACAGGGCGCAGGAGCTGCGACACCCGTGTTACAGACAGACAAATGTCCTAATTCTCAGACACATCTCTGTCTTGAGAAGGTTTTTAATACTGCCTCTTTAGTACCTCTGAACACGGGCCCGGGACCTCCTTGGTGCTCTCTGCTTTGCTATTCTGCTGGGGCCAGAGAGGAAGGGCATGTCCAACTGTTCCCGCTTGGGTGTTTTGCCTTGCAGAGCACTCAGACCTCGAGGAGATGTTGCCTCCCTCATTATGAGTGTGAAAGGGCAGGTTGGACAGCACGTTCCAGTGCTGCTCTACCCTTGCAGGGTACATTATGACTATTTGATGACCGCAGAGCTGTTGTTACGTGCCCAGGTGGCTCTTACTCTCCTGGGGAAGACGAAGTGCTGCTGTTTCAGTCCTGTTTTCCAGCCTGAGAAATCCAGAACCAGGAGACCAGAGGGTTGGGGAGCAGGGAGGGTTTGTTGGGGTTGGTAGCAAGCCCATAATGAAGCCATTCTGAATTATTTGCTTAACCACAACTGTCTCCATTCTGTATTTACCAGGGACTGCTGAGCCCAGCTATTGTTTATCTAGGTCCCCAGCTGGGCTTGAGTCAAACAAGAGGAAACCTCCCTCCCCTCCAGGGATTCCTGCAGTGTGTGAGCAAGAGTCTGGCCTCAAATCCTGCACCCTTCACGTCTCTGCACTTTTTCCTCTCTTTCTTTTTTGTCTTTTCCCTTTCCCTTTCCCTTTCCCTTTCCCTTTCCCTTTCCCTTTCC
>VZSV01000174.1:537359-631595 GCA_013398735.1 Nothocercus julius | reverse complement strand
TTTCCCTTCCCTTCCCTTCCCTTCCCTTCCCTTCCCTTTCCCTTCTGTTCTTTCCACTATAACCAGAGCTGATGTTGTCTTGAGCATTCATTTCCCAGCGCCGCCTGGATCATTCCTATGGCTCTTGCCAAAGCTGCTCTCATCTCATTTCAAGGACAAAAATAGTAAAATTTTCCGAGCCAAATCACAAGCGTAAATCTTTTTTTCAGAGGAATTGCTAGAATCCTTGTCTCTTCTAATTGTTTCTATGCTGTCATTCCCATTCTCCCCAGGGCCTTCCACCTCTGCGATTGGGGAGGAAAGCTGCATCAGCTGGAGCAAAGGAAACTAATAAACAAATAAAGCTGCTGTAAACCGTGAGCACCTCCCAGCTCTTTGAATCCTGCCAACAAAGTTTTTAAAGCCTCGTTGCCATTAGCGGAGTCTAGGCCTTAAGGGTTGGTGGCACTGGGCCTCTTGGCTTGTGTAACTTGCTTTCCCTTGGCCTGAGCCAAGTGCTATTCTCAGAGTAAGTCTTCTTCTGAGATCTGTAGAGCTGCCCTGGACAGATGCTAGTGTAAATGGACATGGAACTTGCCCTCTGGTGACTAGAAAACCAGAGAAACCCTAGAACCTACGGGAATTTAAGAGCTTGTGAGAGAGCTGGGATTCGAAAGATAACTTGACAATATTGCAGGAGGAAGGATGAAGAGCTAGAATCCTCAGCTTTGCACATGTGTATATATAGTTTTGCGTTTTAGCTCTTTTTTTTTTCCTGGAGCCAGAATGCCTTGTTCCCAGTGATGGGGTTACGCGTGCCCTGAAGCCTGGTAATGCCGCTGCCTAGTCCAGCTTTCTGGAAGCACAAGCACAGTAAGTTTCAAAGCAAACACAAGCCTGTTCCTGAAGTTCTTAGACATCCCTCGCCAGGTAGATTCCCAGACTCCCAAACCACTGATTTGATCTGCTACTATCTTGGATGTTTTGCTCTTCCTAGGCCATGGCTGCTTGTTTCCTCCAAGCCTAAGTGCAGTCTGCAGCTCTTATAACCTAATGTAGAACAGCATTATGTACTACTTTCCTGATAATTCCTCTAATCTCTCCCTTCATCTACCCTCTTGCTCATGCATCATTGCCAGCCTAACATTTTTCTTCTGTCCCAGCCTCTTCATTTAATATCTGTAAGCTGTAGTGACAATGTAATGGAGGATAATTTATAAGTTTGACAACGGATATCCTTGGTGGGTTTACATTACAGTTTGTAATGTCTCATCAGTTTATTTTGAAATTATGTTTACTATGAAAACCCAGAGCAGTTGGGAGGGAGCAGTTTAAAAGCTTAAGTAAATAAATATAAATGAAGCATGTCAAATATATAGGCTTCTGGTCTACTAGTCTGTCCCTCTCCAATAAAGTTGTTTTTCATCATCAGGATGATAAAGAAGATCCTTAAAATGCATCTGGGAGAAGAACTCATTCAGCTCGTGCGGTGAAATCCCATCTTGCGTCAGCTGTTGGCATGCCTGGGAGCTGGTAGAGCCGAGATTTTCCCAGGAAGATAAATGGCATATTGGACAAAGTCCCAGTTCTCCCGCTCGGGTGTTTGATATTGTATAGTGTGGTCTCAGCCTTGCTTCACTGCAGCGTTCCCACCAATAGTGAGTTCAGAGAAGAGCCTGTTTCTTATAAAATAAGAAAATAAATACAAGCCAGGCCAAGTCACTAGGTCACAGATGAGACAAGAGTTATCTGCAGGGCAAGCAACCATCAGTTTGAGGCTGTAAAGGCCTCGTAGCTATTGGAACAGGCTCCCACCAGCAGGAGCTAATGGTGTCAATCTACAGAAGAGCTTCCTTCCATAACATGTGGGTGTTTGAGGGAATAATCCCTGCAGGATCCCTCTGTGCTTGACTTACAGCTGTTTAACCTTCCAAACACACAGCAAAAGTATGTTTTGCTGGGAAAATGTCAGCCTCCTTTGGCCTCACACTGACAATCAACCATCTCTCCATTCTGAGATCCAAAGTGCACGAAAAGAGAGATTCCAGACTGCCTGGTCCGAACACCTGGGCTTTTCTAGTGCAGTTGTATAAGCCAAACAGCCTTTGAGTTTGTCTGTAGCGTATGCAGTGAGTTCAGAGCTTTGGAATGGGAAGTCTGTACAGTTCAGAGCAAATAATGGCTCAGTATCATGTGGTGGGGTTTGCAATGCACATTTATAGGCTCTGGCAATCAAAACAATTGATTACCAAAGTCCATCTCACACTTTCCTTTGCATTTGAGGACTCTGCTGTTTGAGCAAGAAAAAATACTCAACAATCCCTTGAAATCAATAGTGATTTTGGAGAGGCAATGTTGCTTAATATTTAAAAGTCAGGACTAGTTGTTCTTCTCCCTCACTCCATCACTTGCATCAGAGTGCATAGGACCTCAGGCAGGCCATCAGCTTTGCCATGACATTGCCATATCTTAAGGATGACACTAATAAATGATACCTCACAGGATGTGAAATGGAACAAATTAATAATCAGAAAGGGTCTTAAGCTTTTTGCTAATGTATGTCGTAATAAAGCCACCATTGGATTCTCCAAGTTTGCATTCTAAAATAAGCTCAAAACAGGGCATAAATTCCCCATTCCTTCTAAAACGTGATGGCAAAATTAGCAAGAGAAACCATCCACTTGGAGGATGACTCATGTCATTTGGATGTTCTATGTAGTTTGTGTTTGTTTTCTCTTCTTCATAAAAAATCTTTGAATTTGGACTCTGACTAAAAAATGTCCTTGGCAGGGAAGTTTTTTATTGTTGCCCATCAGTTCTCCAAACTTTCACAGATGTCTCGCCATCATTTACATTCAATTTATACTTCTGAAGCTTTCTCTCCATCAAAATAGACCACTCTATCTACTTATGGAAGCTGAGATTTTTAGAAAACAAGGCAGACAATTGTTGGGTGCTCAATTGTTGTAGCTCCGTAGCAGGAAGGATTCTTGATCCTCTGTAGTAACACCCCTTGTACTACAAGTTTTACTGGAAAAGAAAAGAGAAATGCCTGAAAAATTTGGCATTTCATTCCATGGGATGATTCAATACCTCAGTTTCAGGCAGACCCTTCTCAGAAGTGTTGTTCTGTTTTACTGAAATGGAAATTTTGGGTTCTGACTGTGGATTTGGGGCAAACTGTTCAGGAGGAAAACCAGTTTTGTTCTCAGTACTGCAGTGTGCTAGAAATGAGCGTGTCTGTTGAAATACATGTGCTCCATGCCAAGTTCTCCTTATTCTTGCATGCAAAATAGTAAGTGGAAGCAGAATCGTAAGTGGGAATGTATTTTAAGGAAGAAGTCAAGAGTACTTGGCCATTTCTGTCTAGATTTTGAATCTTATTGCCACATCTCCCTTTTGCACTTGTATCTAAATGATGCTTTGGTGGAAGAGGAGGCTGCATGCCCTGAATTTCCTGGGTGGAGGGCTTGGGACTCTTCAGTTAGTTCCTTTCCATCTTGGGTCTCCTTTCCGTCTTGTCTTCAAGAAAAGGGCCCAACTAAGGAGCTGTCCTTGGCAAACCTTTTCTCGATCTTCTTCTATCTCCACTAAGCTCCTGTGTTTAGTTTTGGGCATGCTGTAACTTAGCAGCATTAGGGAGCTTATAAACACAGGAACCTTCAGGAATGTGTCACCGAATCCCCCCTGAAGCTGGCAGAGGGTCTCCTTTGGGAGGGCCCGAGGGGAGCGCCAGGTCCTGTACCCTATTTCCTTTACAGCACTTCAAAGTCTAATAAAAGCTGCTGATTCCTGTTTAATGGATAACACTAGTTACTAACAAGCTCACTCCTCTCTTAAAAAGCCAATGTCGCTCTCAAGAGATCTAATTTAGGAAGCATATGGGAGGCAAGGATGTCCTTCAAGGGTTTCTAAGGTGGAATCCACAGCATGGAATTGATTCTCTGGGCTAGTTGTCTGCCAGACCTAGCAGGATTTTGGGGTTAGCTTATCTTTTTCAGTCTGCTCCTCTGAATCTACCTGACTTGCTTCTGTCCCCCTCTCTGTGAATCCATCCTTCCGCCTTGGGCAGCTCTCTCCAGGCAGTAGTGCTGAGCTGAAGGACTAGTGAATTTTGCAGTGGTCCCTGTTTGTCCTAGCCTGAAAAACCCTCTTCTGATGCATCAAGGCTTTGCTACAGGATAACACAGGGCTCCAGAGCTCAGATCTTTTGATGCTGTGTGGTCAGTGTGTTGCAGCAGAGGCAAGGATGGGTGTCACTAGAGCAAACCCAAAGGTCTGTACTAAAATAAAGAGGGAAAAGGACTCATTTATGATGTGGAGCAACATCTGGAGGTGGAAAAAGGTCTGATACAAAGAAAACTGTTTTACCTGGGGTGACATTTGCTTTTAGTGATATCTCCCGTAAGGCACTGTCTTCCTTCTGAAGGTGGCGAGTGACGTTGCTGAACGCAGACCCTGCATATCCAGTGCTACGGAGAGGATTAAGTGTTAATATGGGCATAGCGCACGGATGCTGTGTGTGACGTGGGAGTGCAGAGCAGCATAGATGCCCAGTGCGCGCGGTGGCACCGACCCTCCCTGCCCAGAGCCAGCTGCACTCTGAGCCACCTCTGCTTTTGGAAGCTCAGAGTCCCTAAACACCACAGACATTTCAAACCTGCTATTTTCAATCCGCAGGAGCGCAGAGGAACCCTTCTATGGTCTGTTGCTTGCACATAAGTGGCAAGTCTGTGTAAAGACCTCGTAAAAGCGTGACATCTATGCCCATGAATGCCAATGTGGGGCGAGTGACACAAAGGTAGAGGGGATTTTGGGTGCCCAGAGAAAATCAGGAGGCCTGAAAGCAGACAGCTTCACCCTGTTCAATATGGTCTTCTTTAAACTATGTTTTTACATCAGATTTCAGCTGCCAATAACTCATTCAAACAATGATCTAATGCCTATGTGAATGTTTGTAAAACCTCACTGCTCTGGCAGGTTGAGTGCTTGCCAAAAAGCAATCGCATGTAATTAGGGAGAAGGAATTTGAATTTACTGGCCTTTCAGTGCAGCATATTTTCCAGTTGTGTTTGTACCACTTTTAACCATCTCATTAACGGGAATTGTGCTCCGTTCTGGGACTTTCTCCTGTCTCCCAAGAAACTTCTGTAGACAGCGCGGTGAAAAGCCTCCCTTAAAAGTGCCTGAGAAAATGACTGTCATGCCCTTTGCTCTCATGGGGACAGAACTACACAGTCTTCATGCTCTCATGTTGCACCTGTGGCCTGAAAGGACATTTCTAAGCAACTTGGGGCTTCTGGCAGGGAAACTTCCATGGGAAAACTCTCCTTGAAATTCCTCATACATGCTGGAAACCTTCTCTGATCCCTCCTCTTGCAGGCCAACTGGCTCTCCAGCCCCCGGATAATGGACAGAGCTTCTGAAGACGCTACCTTGGATTGATGCCTGTGAGTAGCACTGTGTCCTGACTCCATGAGCACAGCGGGAATGTCTCGGAGAAGCTGGATCAAAAGCCGGTGGGGAAGTTGAGCAGCCAGCTGAAGCGCAGGGGGTCACGAGAGCTTAGGGCACAGTGTCCCAGCGGCCTGGTGTCATCTGCACTAGTGGGAACAGCATCAGTCTCTGGCAAGCTGGAGCAGTAGAGGCAGCTCAGCTGAGCAAGCCGGGAGTTATCGCCCCGGTGAATATTCAGCAGGTTTCAGCTGCTCCGTAAAACTGCCTGAAGAGAACAGAGATAGATGGGAAAGTTGGGAGGAGAGGAAAATCAGGATCCTGGACAATTTCCAAGCCTAGGGTTGATAGCAGGCAGTCTGCTGTTGCTGGAGATAGCAAACCTGGGGCTTGAAGTCTGCTTTCTGCCTTGGTTGTGCCTCTGATGAGCAGTTGTCCCAGGCTGTTTCCCTCTGTCCCTTTGCAGAGAAATGTAATGTTGTCCTCTGTGCGTGCCAAAGTGACCACTGGGGTTTGAATGCCTCGTTTGCAGCCAGCAGAGCTAGTCTGAGTAATTAGTCCTAAGTGTCAGCTCTTTTGAAAAGACAAAACCCTTAATCACCAGCAGATGCTTAGCCCAGCCTTTCTAATCAGTCTGGGAAATGGTCATGGAGTGGGGCGTAGTGTGGTCCCAGAGGCAGCAAGTTACGGGAATGGGCAGGATTTTTCCTTAGGGGCTTTTCCAATACATGGTCAGATGCTCATACTGGAGCCCTGGCTCAATTCCATGGACGGGGCATCTTTCCAGAAAATCATATGCCACAAACAGAGAGAAAATTGACAGAGAAGAATCAGAGAATAACCCAAGAAGGAACATCTTTGAAACCAGGAGCTGAAAGTTTGGGAATTGTACTGCTCCATGGGCTCCTGTTCCCGGTCAGCCAGTCCAGACTCTCCGATGATGCAGATCCTTTGAGACTTCGTAAAGTGTTTGGAGACAACATCTGTGAGCTCTGTGGCAACAGAGCCTAGGAAATGCCTGCCAAGTGCTCTGCTGGGAAGGCCCTGGATATCGGTGGAAACCCCGGGAGATCTCTGGAGACCTGTGACTGGATGTGGGAGCATTTGCCCTGAAAGACGGACCCTTTCCAATCTGTTTGTTGGAAGTTTTCCATGGGGCTGAGCTCCCAAGTTCTGGCAAAACAGAGCTGAGGGTCATCTAGAAAGGTAAAATGCAAGTCTAAGAAGTTGAGGACTATTCTCAGTCCTGTCTATGGCCCAACCCATGACAGTGAGCCCAGATTCCTCTCTCCAGGTCTGTCTTATCAACTGTAAACTGGAGACACACAAATGGTAGGTATGTGAAATTTAGGAAAAGAAGCCTCCAAGATAATGTGAAGGGGACTGATTCAGAAGAGGTGAAGGATTTATGGGTGTGATGCTACCAGGCAGCGCTAAAACAGAACAGATGGGTCTGGAGCACGGCAGAGCATTTGCAACACTTCAGGAACCAGGGATGGCCGGGGAGGGCTCCCGGCGGGGCTTGGTCTTCCTGTGGGATTAGATGGTGAGAAGTAAAGCAAAGCTGGAAAGCCCCTGGAGGGCAGCCAGAGCAAAGAGTTGTCCTCCCACCCCTGGGCAGAGCTGTAAGAGATGCACTTTCTATAGGAGTATTGTAATGTAGCATTAAGGTTGCTCTTTTTGGCACATTTGACATGTTTTATAACACACTAATACTCATCTATTCCTGAACAGCTTTCTGCAGTGAGACTAAACACCAGAGATCCTGCCTGTAAACCAACAGGCAGACCGGTTCCCTTGGGAACCTGTCTGTGACAAGACGTATTCTGAAACAGTAATGTGGAAACAGTGACACCGGCACAGTTCTCACGGACCAGGGGGTCTCCCATCTGGACATGGGTGTGGAGCCCTTCTGTCAAAACGGGTGAGGAATGAATCACGACACCTTTGCGGAGAGGTCAGTCTTCCCATGATGTGTTTGCTCAGATGTTTTTGCAATGTTGTGGACACTGAAGTAAGAAGATCCCCAGAGTGGATGCATGGGATGTGGTGGCCAGAGCTCCTACAAGGGAGGTAGCAGGGAAGAAGGTGTCCATGACAGCACAGAGACACTCTCCACATTTGTACGAGGACACTCATAGGCAGAAATTGCAGATTTTTGAGCCTAGTGCTCTCCTAAATCCTTTTGTCCATCTTGTCTACCCCAGGTCTCGCTGATGATGTGCAGAACCCTGGGAGATGATAAGAAGAGCCCAAAGCAGGTCTAACCCTAAGTCTTTCCCAGTGTGATGTTTACGGTGCCCTCTGCCACTGCTGCTCCCTTCCCAGACTCCTAGACACCCTGTGCTGGTTTTTGTGCTGCTTCCTCAGACTGCCTGTTCTGCCTCTCAAAATTAGCCAGGGCAAGCAAGGGCTGTCTGTCCCCTAAGGGAGCTGAGGAACCAAGGCAGAAACATCACCAGTTAGGGCTCAGTCAACACAGCACCAACTGAGGTCTCTGGAGAGGTAGAGGAGAAGTAGCAGGAGGTGGAGGAGAGGCCGTATCGCCAGGCAAGTTTGCAGCAAGGAGGCAGGTCCAAAGTGAAGCTGGGAATGCAACCCAAAATCAGTACCAGGTCCCGTGATGGTAACCAGGGTCAGAGAAAGCCAAGCCCTCTCCAAGGAGGTCCATAGGGAAAAGGCAAGTCCAAGGGAAAGCTGCGGAACCAGCCTGCAGCTCAGGGCCGACAGCGTCCTCGTAGAAGTGATCAGGTTTGAATGCCACAGGGCTGAGCACGACCTTCAGCAGAGCATTTTTCCCTGCTGCTGGCTCCTGCCAGGGCTTCCCAGACCCAACTCAGGGCCTCCTAGGTCTTTCAGATCTGCCTTTCACGTGTCACTCCCCAGAGCCGAGCCAGCCTCCAGCTAACTGTCCTGCCCACTTACCCAGGACTGGCATGTTCCTTTTGCTGACCAAATTCCTTCTCTTGCCTCTCCGCAGCGCTTCCAGCCCAGACATCCTCCCCTGCTTTGACCGCCAGCATTGTAATGAAAAATGGCCCTTCTATTCCGTCTGCTTCCATTCGAATCCCTCTAGGAAAGATCTCATGTTCCCCAGCTCTTTGCTGCTGAAATTAGCACTGGCACGCGGCAGCGTTTCAGCCTTCGGCTCGAACATCCAGCGGTGAGAAGAGCTAGGAAGGCTACAGAGACAAGATGCATTTGAGTGCCAAGTGTGCGAAGTCCATGCTTAATAATAACACAGGGAGAGTGCTGGGATCCTGCTTAGGACAAAAAAAAAATATATATATATATATTTGGGAGCTGGCAGTTCCGGAAAGGGTTAACCTGCCACACAGCGTTGGAGACCATGGCAGAGTACTGGTACCAGGATTGGAACCAGAATGACACTTTTAGGTCACTCAAAAAGATTTCTAATTGTGCTTTTTTGGGGGGGAAAAAAAGTGGTGGGTTTTATTCTGTAAGTGCTGAACATTCCACGATTGCTGTGTTTAATAAATACAGCGGGGGCTCCTAGGAGACTGAATGAGGCTGAATGAATGAAGTATGTGAGACATCTGAAACCTATTAGTTGGAGCAAACTGTTAGCAAGGCAGGAATTCTTCTCTTTTTAAAAATATTTATACATTTTGCTTTAATGTCAGGCCAACATCTTATTTGGCGTTATGTTCCAATGGAAGGAAAGGTGTTTCAGGGGGAAATGCAGGGGGAGGGGAGATACATTTTTGGTTCAGTCCCAAAAGGAGCAGAAAGGCTGTGTGGCTTTAGTAGCATAATTTCTTTTCCGAAGTGAACCGAGTGCATGGAGACATAAGGTGACATTGCCATAGCCTTGATGGAGGGAGGAGGTTTTGGGGTGCAATTCACTTTAATGTGGATTTTGGACTCAGCAGCTGCGGAGTCCCTGCCTGGGGCACCAGGACTCCGTAGCCCTCACGAGATTGGGTTGCTGGATGCCATGAGACTTAGTTTGTTTAATCTGGTTTTGATATTTAGAGAAGCAGCAGCCAGATGCTGTGCGGAGCCGGGCCCTTCTCCAGCGCAGGGACGGCTTCCCGAAGTCGGTCTGTCTGCAAAGAGGTTCAGCAGGGAAGGGGTTAGCAGTGCCCTCCCCCTCATCCTATGCCTGGACATACTTGGAACGGAGCGGAGGGGTCGGCATCCCCCAGAGCACTTTGCCTGGCTCAGGAGAGATAACCAGGCTTAGCTGCGCTCAGGATGTCTCCTTGGCAGGCAGAAGACCTTGAATCTCTGTTTTTTCCCCTCCTTTTTATCCTTCGGTAGCTGCCTCGATGACTTTGAGGCTGAGGAGGCTGAAGGAAGGCGTGGAAAGGGGCCGTGGTCCTTGTGCTGCTCTCTGGGGATGTGTCTGCCGTGGCCGCAGGCAGCAGGAGGGAGCTCGAGACCCCTCGAGCCTGGGGACACGTCTGAAAGCCGGGTCGGCTCCGCTGGGGTGGCCACGTGTGCCAGCACAGTCTGGAAACGGGTGGCCCAAGCTTGGACCTGGGCTGTGTCTACCCTTGGATTCCTCCTCATGGTCCTTAACGCTTCCTTCACCACCGGCCTCCACTGCTCCTCCACTTCCAGCTCCCTTCTCTGCTAAGAGGGCAGTGAGAGACCAGGTTCTTCCAGCTGCGCACCCGCCTTCCGAGGAGCAGGAAAACCAGCCAGGCTGCAAAATGGGGCAGTCCCAGCTACGGGAGTTCTGACTACAGAGAAGGGAAGACAGGGAACATCAGGATGGGCTGCCAGGAGAGTCAGACAAGGGCTCACTGCCCATAATCCGAGGGAGCTGCACCTTCCTCTGCTCAAAAAATGCCATTTGGGCATGATTGGTTGATGATGTTTAAGGGACAAACAATTCATTTAGGTTTCAATAATTGTTAGGATTTCCAAGACAAAGGGTGACATTTAAGCCCACCAATCTTATCCGTGGAGACCTGTCTATAAACTTCGGATCAAAGTAATGATTTCTTTCAGAAAGGCCCAGACTAGCAGTTATTTTCCCTCTGATAAAGGATGCATTCCTGCTTTTCTGCGATTCCTGATGCGTTTTATTCTCCCCAGTTTTATTTCATGTGGCACGCACTCGTATTTGAGTTCAACCTCTTCCTTTCAGACTTTCCAAAGCTAAATGTTAAAGTTTTAGGAAACTAAAAAATTGCAAACGCCTCCTATTATCCTTCTAATCTTCTAAAACTTATTAGATCATAGGATATCTCCCTCCTGCATAGGAAACAGATGTTCCTTTTGTATCGTGGACATGTGGGAGGCATCATTAAATTTGTTTAGTTTAGGGTATCTCTGGGATGCGATGGCTCTTTGTGGTTACAAGTTGCTGCTGCCTTCTACACATGAACCATGGACTGGTCGGATTTGCTCTGGGGCCAGTTACGAGTTTCTGTTGTATTTGTTTTTGCTGGTGGTGTCCAGATTGAGGCTGATACTTTTGACAGTCATTTCTGAGCCGTTTTTGATAGCAGCTGCTGGTCGGTTTGGAGGTGGATGGTCTGAGAACGTGGATGTAGGTTGGGCTGGGATGAAGCTGCTTTTCATTTTAGTAAGGAAATGGTTTAACCCGCAGATAGAGAGGGTCTGTCACGAATGGATTTAGCTCTTGCTGAAACTATAGCAGGAGGGGCATTGAGGAGACATTTTAACGTCATCCCCCTTCCTGCACTTTCGCTGTGACATCTGGCCACAATCAGCAGGAAGACTTGGGTGAAATTCAGTGATGATTTTTTGTGTTTCTGCAACTCTTTTTTTTTCAGATCCCATTTTTCATTCGTTTCTGTCATATTCAAACCGAGCACTGCTTTCACTCAAGACACCAAGGGAAGTTCCTGGGCTGCATCCCCATTTCCTTTATTTTCCTCCAAATTTGAATTGCAGATCATGTTTTCCTGTGTCTGAGGGTGGGGAGCGCTTATGATCCTCAGGTGGAGTTTGGTTTAAAAAAAAACATAGGTGAAAACCGGGATGCTAGGGATCAAAAATAAAGAAAGTGCTAAAAAGAGAAGATTAACAGTCCTCTTAAAAATTCAGGGATTTAAAGAATGTGAGAAATACAAGGCTTTGGATATATAAGGTAATGTGTGTTGTGTTATGTTATGGGAATGACAAGCAATAGTTGAAGTTGCATGGTTATGCAGGTTTTTATTTCTAAGACAGTCTGGAAAATGAACACCACCAATAATAGTAGAATGACACTATTCTTGCATTCTTTATTCTCAGCGAATAAGCACTTAACAGAGGATTTAAAGAGTAACCATCCAACTTTCAGAGAATTGAAGATGAGTGTGATTACAGAGCAGCACTGTGTGGCTGAGAGTTAGGTGTAAAATTAAAACTAAAGCTGACAAAGAGCCCTTGGTCAGCCTGAGTTTGAATCCAGACCTTCCTTCTAAGGACTGGCTGAATGTGTCAGCACGGGCGCTGCAGTAGATAATCTGCATCTGAAAAAATAAGTTCCAGAGCTGGCATAAGTTTTGACCAGAAATGCAGCAATCTTGTGTTGGGGAAAACTCCGTCTCGCTGTGCTCTGCACTAGCTGTTTCAGCTCCCTTGTTGCTTCCTTTTGTCCACGCGCACAGGCTGAAAGCCCATGAGGACGGTTTGTTTTATTTCCAACTTGCCAGAAACCAGAGTATCCTGGGAGATCTCCCAGCCAGTCTCTAAACGTGAGTGGATTTCGATTGCTCTATTGCACATGAACCTGAAACCTTTGAGATCATCCGATTGCTCCGATGGGATAAGAATCCCGGCTCTCTCTCCTGGCATCAGGCAGGTCCATTCACAATAGCTCCGTTCTAACACTCTGAATCCCTTTTGTGTCCCTCTCGCAGCAGCGAGACATTTCCCTGGTTTCCCTCCAAGGGTTGTTTGTGACCCGTATCAAATGCTGCAATAAAGTAGAGAGATAGGGCTCCTAGTGCCGGTCCTCTCTTAAGAGTTTGCTCTGTGAATGAAGGCAATCCAGTTTCTTTGGTTTTTGTGTGCCCTAGTTACCTAATTTTCCGTGGAAGCCTCCTTTGCTTTTTTAAGGATAGCTGCAGTTGTCGGATTCTTGCAATGCTCTTTGCTGCAGCCTGGGGCTGTGCTTAGCAGGTGATGCTGTTGCCTTTTAGGCAGGGTTGGCAGAGATACCTAGAGCTAAAGCTGGAAACCTAGTACCAACCCGCCAAAAAAGAAACGATGGAGAGATACATTCATAGATAGATAATTTTAGAAAGATAGAAGAAAAATCCTAGGGAAAGGTTGGAATTCCCTTCACAGGCACAAAATGCATTTCTCTATGCCGTTTCCCACCTTATTTACCCAGGGGATGTATCTGAAAATGTAATGATAAAGCAGTTAAAACACAGGGAACTTCTTTATGCATCAAGCTGTGCTTTAAAGGTTATCACATCTCTCACTTTTCCAGTATATGCAACATGATGCTCACTCCTTATATAAGTTACAGAGTGATTTAAATGGAAGATAAGATAAATCAGGCACAGCTATCCGTAATGAGAGCATGCAATACTGCAGGGTTTAAATGTGCAGCTGAATTGGGCAGCCTCAATACCTGCAGCTTCTGCTGGCTGAGCCACAGCATGAGGTTACTTAGCTCGGCTGCAGAGGCACTTGCCCTGCAGGCTGCCCTGCCAAGCCACAGGGGCCCTTTGGAAGAAGGGAGAGGCGAGCGCTCCGCTCGCAGCGCGTGGGGAGAAGGGCTCAGCCTGACCCCGCTGGCTCCAGGCTAGCGGGGAGGGAAGCGGCCGGGAGCTTGGAAGGAATCCCGAGCCGTCGCGCGGCGTCGGAGCGAAGCGCCGTGGCAGCCGTCCACGTGGAACGTGACGGCCTTGGAGAGCTGCACCTCCGCAAGGCCGCAGTTCCAGGAATGTTCTAGGAAGCGGGCAGAATCCCACTGATTTTGGTGAAGGCTGGAAAAGCCTCGTTTCCCTTGAAACCGCTCGTGGTCCCTCTGAATGCCAACGCGGCAACAGCGGGCAATGTCCAGGTGATGTTTAGGACCAGGATATCCCCCGCCCCTATCCAGCCTCTCTTTATCCGCTCATTCCACCAAGCCTCTCTTCCTGCAGCCAGCGTAAAACAGGATTTTCTGGTTTTCACCAAAATAAACACAATTCTGTCCAGCATAGGGGGGAAGAAAGAAAGGGGAGAGCAGTTGCAAAAGGAGCCCAGGAGGAGCAGGATTCAAGGTCTTGCAGAGGATGCAGGCAGTGGGACGGCAGGATACAGGAAAATACAAGAAGAATATTCTGGGCTTTTGAATATTCCTTCTGTATAGAACTGGGTTCCACCAGCCTGTCGGGAAAGATGAAAAAGGTTCTCGTACATCTGCTTTGGGCCATTTTAATTTGATTCCCCTCTCCGTGCAATATAGATAAACCAAATGACAGATTTAAAAGGCGGATTCAGCCTTTACCATGAAGAAGTAACCTGTGATCCTCTAAGAAGCCCTGAGAGAGCTGATTCAGGCAGTCGTCAAGCAGCAGTGCTAAAGCTGGTTTGAATTTTCCTTCTTATTTATTTATTTATTTATTTATTCCTATTGGATGCCCGTGTTCATTCACTTCACCAAGCAGCTGGAATCTCAGCCGCGCCATAGGAAGCTGTAAAGGCAGAATCTGCTTTGAAGGATTTCAAGAATCTGTAACCAGATTCTCGTGCAAGGTTCACTGCATCTCTCCTGTGCCCTGCTCCCCAGGGCTGGCAACATCTCCATCCGATCGCCCGCTTAATTTTGCACGGCTGCTGCTCCCCTCTCCTGTGACCCTTCTCCACTGTGCACAACCATCATTCCCCCTTGGTGCTATTCTGAAAACTTTTGTGTAAACTTCACCCGGAAGGATCTTTCACTCCCCCGGGGCTGGAAGCCACGACGACTCATGAAGTGTTTCGGAGAACGTGACCGTTCTGGGGTTGCACCCTTGCAGCAACGCGCGCCTGAAGTGGAAGCGATGCTGCTGGAAAGGAGGATGCAGGCCAAGGAAGGGCCTGAATTGTCCCCGGTGGAGCAGCCCAAGTCCCATAACTTGGCACCCAGATGGCTATCCTGAAGTTCAGTCGCCTGAGTTCCTTCTCTCCCAGCATCAGTCCAGGCTTTTAGGGCATCTAGACTTCACACCCCAGCAAAACGAGTGTTTGGGGACCTGAAAAGGGACTGTCTTTCTGATGGGGGTCAAGCTCTGGAGAAGGAGAGGCAGATCCCAAACGAACTCTCCCCCTCTCAGGAGCTCCTCACAGAGCAAATTGGGCCTCCAGTGTTACCTCCCGTGTTATCTCCTTGCACTGGTATGCGCCGTGTTATCTCCTTGCACTCATATGCAGTCCTTGCAGGATCTCCGTGGAGTTTTCGCTCTTTCTGTGAGCAGTGGAGGTCACCTGCTCCTCACTCTTCTGTGTTTGTACCTTGGCGTTCGTTGTATCCCTTATCCCAGTGAGTTCGGAAGGATGCAGAGGACTTTACCCACCATCGCTGCTGCCTCCTGCGTCTTCACCTTCACCCTGCCTTGTGAACCAGATCCGCTTGCTGAGCCAATGGCAACTGAGTGATGTCTAGTGAGTGATTTTCCCTGCCGGATCACTGAGCTGTGCTGTTTTGCAGAGCACTCTTGTGATTTGGTTCCCCAAGAAATGCTTCTGTTTCTATAGAGAATTGAACTGCACGGGACTTTGATGCCACCCAGGTCCCTCTTTTGCCTTGGCAGGGCAGCCGTAGCTCTTCTGCGCAAACCGAAGGCCCGTAAGCACCAAGAATGTTTGGTGCACTTTGGAGAATCCAACTCCAGGGCCTGAAATTGGTTAAGAAGGGAGATCAGATAAAATATCTGAGAGCATGTGGGGTTTCTTGACCACTCCGTCATTGTGCACCCGCTTCTCGTCCGATCCTAAGCAATCCCAGAAGTTGTTAACAGAGGCCTGGGCAGCCGCCAAGAGCTCTTGCAGGAAGCTTATCTTCCCCACCAGGATATCTGATGTCTGCAGTTATGGACATGGTATTGTCCTCATAAAACACAACAACAACAACAAAACAAGCCCTGCTATTCACAGCTCAGTAACAAGCCATAAAAAAAAGCACTGGAAATATAAGAATATTTATTAAAATGAAACCAGCTGTTCCATATATTCCCGTCTTCATAACCCTGTGCACATCACATTGATGTTTGTGTTCTCCTCCGGCGTGTGAGGTTTTTTTTCCGTGCCTGTTAGTGATTAGCTGGAGGGAGCCTCGGTGAACTCATGTCTCCCGTGAGCAGGACTAGGAAACCCTGTGCTCACCGGGCGATGTGCGGCTGCAGACGAGGCAGGAGCCTCCTGCAGAACAGCTTCACTTGTGCTTGGCTGGGGAATGGGGAAATGGAAGACGGGAGATTTCTGAGTGAAAAGAAGAAAGCCACAGCCTTCTGGGAGGGAGGTTTCCTCTGATTAAGCCCATCTCTTTTGGAGACGCGGCTGAGATTTGGGTCCCCGGTTGGAGCACCCAGGCCACTACACACATGAAGCATCCTGGTGCTGCTGGTGGCACCAAGGAGGATGCTCTGTCAGGTCTGGGTGGAGACCCATGACTTTGGGCAATGTCAAACCCTGTTCAACTACTGTTCTGTTACCCCCATCCCTTTGCAAAACGTCTCCCCCTCTCCTAGCCACAGATTCTTCATGCAACATGGATAATAACCAATGCCAAGGTTGATAGATTTTGTATGAAGGAGAGGTGGACTCAGAAGTCATCACAGATGCGGGGAGGAAGCATGATGATATTTTATGGTGATTCAGCTTCAGTCAGGGGCCAAAAGGGTGTTAGATCATTGAGGGTGACTTCATGTGTGTCAGAGACTACTGAGTTTCACCCATTTATCCTGGTACTGCGCCTAGTCCCTCCGTTTGAGAAATGCGTTTCTTCCTGCAGAGCACCCCGACCTTCTCCAGAGACATCAGGCACTGGGGAATCCACCACTTTCTTGGCAGTTTGTTCCGATGGTAAATGACCCTCACTATTAAAAGTGTTTTCCTTATTTCTCATCTGAAATCATCTGGCTGTGTCATCCAGCTGATTATATTTTTTCCCCAATATTAGAGAGTCCATTCATGCAGTATCTGCCCTCCAGCATCTTCTCTGTCTTTTAATGAAACCTGTCTAAGAAATCTGACCTCTGAGGCAAGATTCAGGCATATTGAGCACGTTAGCCATACTGCTAGCCTTGAAATTGTCATTATTGACTCCCACGGGTTTCTATTAGAGCCATAATATGAACAACACGGGTACAGTTCAGCCTGTGTTGTTCAGGAAGTCAAATTAGATGGTCATCCTGTCCTTCTCGGTTTTTAATTTGGTGTCTGGGCGAGAGTCTTGAGCAGGTACCACAACCAGAAGGCCAGGGGAGCTCCGGTCCCCCTTGGCCAGCCACGCCAGCCCCGCTCCAGGTATGGACAGCATGGGTCACCTCCTCAGAGCACAGAAATTCGGGGGGTGAACAACTCACTTCAGTTGCTAGTTCATAGTTAGCACCAGGAAGACAGAGACGGCCAGAAAGTGCCTTGCGCCTCCCAGGAAAGGCAAAGGAGCAAGAGCAAAGCTATTTGCTCGTATCTATAAATGCTAAAAGGAACCAGATTTCCTGCTGGCACTTGGTTTGTTCTCTCATTACACTGAACTGGGAAAGAGACGCTGCAGGCGACAAGCTGAAGACATTCGGGGTACTACGGCCAAGTAATGACATCAGCTGATAGACCGATGTGCGACGGAGTCGGGTGACGGTGACTCTCGCATGGCCCTGACGAGCAGTCTGTGCATGAGCCAGAAGAAGAAAAAGGGAAGTCTATTCCCCTACATCACCGAATACCCGTAACATTTGCCAGAGGATGCAAAAATGATGCAACTCCCGTGAGACAGACAATTAAGTTCTACCAGACAGCCCGAGACACAGAGACGTTGCTGTGTTGCTGGTGAGGATCTTATACGCTGCAGTTTCATCATTTAAAGACAGGAATCTTGCGTCCTTCCACGGTCTAGCCACTTGTAACTGCTGGATGTCTTTGGGTAAACACTGAACAACGCAAGGCTTTTCTCATTACTTTTGGTCTTTTTCTGTTTTTCGGTAAACTGTTTCAAGTGCATCCCAAAGATACACGGTCGTAACTAGAGAGACCACTGGCCTTGTCCACATGGAAAAATCCCTTGAGCAGAGTTTTGGAGCAAGTTGATAAGCACTCTTCCAGCCCAATACCATGTTCTGTTCAGGGGATAAGTGAGGTCGTGATCCAGTTTAGATGTCACCGTCATGTTCTGGGGCAGGAAGAGAGTTGGAGCATCTTGACGTGGTCCGCACTGTGCTAATCATTTTCAGGGCAAGGACCTTCCATCTTCCCTATTACTACCCGGCTCTGAATGTAGCTGCTACTCCCTTCTCATGGTGTAACAACCGAGTGCGGGTGGCAGGTTCAGGGATATTCTCAAGCCCAAGTACTGCGATTTACTGCAGCGAGAACACGGAGCTGAATTTCCTGCTGGCGCTGGGTTGTGGGCTGTGACGCTGGTCCTCGCTCGTGCAAAGATGAGCTGAGCGCCGTTCCGCCTCCCTGTTCAGAGCGTATCAACGTCTTCCTCGTGCTGCGGAGCCGGAAATCAGAGACGGTGTCCAGATGTGGCCTTACAAGTGCCGAAGAGAGGGGGGGAATCACTGCCCTGGACCAGCTGGCTGCTCTCCTGCTAATGCAGGATGCCGTTGGCTTTTCAAAGGCAACCACAAGCCCAGTGATATTGGCCAGCTCCAGCAGCACCCGTGGATGCATCCCATTTGCCTTATGTTTCTTTTGAAAGCAAAAGAGGAAAAAAAAAAAATCTAAGAAATATCCAAATTAAAATTCTGAATTTCCAAAACGTACATGTTATGGCCTTCCTTGTTTTAACTGAAGGCATTTGCAGATGGTTCCAGAACCACAAACTTCTTTTTTTTTTCAAAAAATTTTCTCTCTACAGAAAAATTCTACCCCTTGCAACTTCAGATCTGCTTGCAACCTTTATCAAGTTGTGCTCATTGCTGTGATTTTTGACTAATCTGCCTTGTGCTGCTTGTTGCGAAAAGACCAGCGTTAAAATAGATAAAGCGAAAAGCTCCTGCCCTCACTTCCCCCCTGGACTTCTCCGTTTCGGTAGGTTCATTCATTTGCTAAGTGTGTCCTTGTGCCAACCGGCTGCTCCAGCTTTGGACTGTGAACAGTGTTCACAAGCCTCAACATGTTTTTGCTCCCCTTGTTTGCACAGAAAGGAACAATAAGGATCTTCTGTCTCCAGCCGAATGACTCCAAGCTGTGTCTTGCTCACGACTGGGCCCAGAAGTGTGTGGATGTTCTTGAAAGGCAGACAGGGCTCTCCCTGTTTTTAACCTTCTCCAGGATAAACTAACTGGGTTTCCAATACTTTCACGGAGTGAGTCGCAGGAAAGGCTATCACGACTTTCCCTAAAGTTAACCTATTTTTTTTTTTCCGCTGGAAAGTTAATCCACATAGATCTGGTAGATTTGGGGACATCTCACTCACATGGTGGCTTGTCCAGAGAGTTTCAGCTATTGCTGATACCCTAAAGAAAGTTTTAGCTCCTCTGTCTGAAAACTGGTTTTAGGCTTTTCCTTGGCAGCTCCCCAAGTCCGTGTAAGTGGGAAGATGGCTGGAAACCCTCCATGCAGCACTGAGCAGAAGTTGCTGGGATGTGGGGAGCTGGTCCAGTGCTCTCCATCTGTTCCGGCACCGTTGCCAAGTTAAACTTCTGTGCGAGAGCTTTCACAAAGGGGAGGAAAGAGCCTCAAATGAGAAGGTTTGAAAAAGGAGGGGTCTTGAATTCAACCAAGGGACAAGAGAATAATGTTCGGAGGGTCCCTCCGGGGCAGGAATACACAGCTCCTCTCTCTTGCATCCGCCTGGAGAGTGCAAGGAGATGATGACTCCAGGGCTGCAGACAAACTCCAGCCCAGCTGAGGGCAACAAGAAAGGTGTTTGTATCCCTGATTTGAATTTTGCAGGAAATGGAGGGATTGCTTTACTCCTGGCAGCAGAAAGAGGAAATTTTCATTCGAAATAAGGCAGCTTCCATGTCCAAAGTTCCACGGTGAAATCCCACTGCACTCGCTGCATGGTTATTTTATGAATAAAATTTTAATAAATGTCCAGTGCTTGATTTTTCACAGCACACTTGCCTGGCTTTGATCTGTCCTTGCCTGGGCTCAGCATGGCTGCTGCTGCCTGCCAAGCTAAAGAGAAGGAAAAAAAGTCACTTTCTGTAGGTTTAAATAAAAGTGTGCTTTTTAAAGGCTTGCCTGTTGAGCTGTGCATTGGACACGATGCCTGAGCCCCAGCCCTTCGCTGCCCATCTCGCGCGCACACTGAAGCAATTTCCCTGTGGTTTCCCTCCTTGGTGGAGTCGAATTCCTCGAAAACAAAAGGAATGTTGCAACTGTGATCCCAAGCTCCGGGGCTGGGAACGCTGCGCGCAGACGGGAGCTTCGGCCCGAGCGGAGCGCGGCTGCTCGCGGCGGCTCCCTCCGTCCTCGCCGCTGGCTCCAGACGTGCGTCCGTCCCGCTCGCCGTTCCCGTTGGAGCACCGTGGTCCTGTTCAGTGACGCCTCACACACACATGGAGAATTAGGGGATGTTTCTGCAGCCTCAGGGAAGGGGGAAACCGGTGGAGATCTGGTAGTATTTGCGGAGCCCTTGGCTCCCCGGCGATGCCGCTCGGGCTGGGGTCAGCTCAGCTTCCCCTGACTTCCAGTGGCAAACCCAGCAGGGTTTGCTCTGACCTGGCCTCATCCAGATGCTGCTGACTGAATCCCTGCCTCACATCCCTGCCTAGGCACTAAGTGGTGCACAGACCTGCATCCAAATTAACCCAAATTTAACTTGGGCACAACTCATAGAGCCAAGACTGCAGCTTGCTGGAGCCGGTGCTGTTGTGAGCCAGCTGGCCTCAGCTTTGCTCCTTCAGCCCGCGGAGGCTGAGCTGCTCCGACAGGCCACCTCGGGGCTGGGGGGTGCTGGAGAGCCGGGTCCCCTCACTGCCACCTCAAAGGAGCTTGTGTGACCCGGTGTCACCATGGGCAGCCCCGTGGCTCCGCTGCTCCGGGCACCGCAGGCTTTGGCCCCAGCAAGCTGCGTCGCTCCCAGGAAGGAAGCAATTGGCAAGTGTGGCCTCCGTGCACAGGGCACAGGGCCACTAGCCAGGGGGGTCTCTTGCTTGTCGCAGCAGGAGACCTGAACTCTTCTCTTCCCTCTGCACCTTCTCCAGCAGGATGTTTGAGGGCAGCCCTTCTGCAAGAGGAAGGGCCCATTAGCCTGTGAGCCAGAGCGATGATCCCTGTGCCAGGCCGGAATCGAGAGCTGACAGTGCACGCGGTGGTGACACAGAGGGTTCCTGCCAGCGTGCAAGTCTGGCACACAGCCCTGCTTTTCTGCCTGACCTAGGTCATTTCTGTCCATCGCGACCGGGTTGAAAATCTGGACAATATGACCCAACGGGCTCAAGGGCAAGGAAAAGGTAGCCCATTCTCTACTGTGGAGTTCAGACAAGATCGCATTTTCATGATAAAGGCAAGATAAAGATAAAGATAAAGATAAAGATAAAGATAAAGATAAAGATAAAGATAAAGATAAAGATAAAGATAAAGATAAAGAACATCTCTTTAACTCTCCCCATCACAAGCTACGGTGCTCTGACATTGACTGTGGGCCACCTCAGCTCACTCCTGGTCAAGGGAGTTGGGACTCGCCTTGGTAGCTCAAGGCGTCTAGAAGTCGGCATGCATAGAGCTGCCCCTATAGCCCCTGATAGTCACGAGAGATCCTCTGGTTATTTTGGACCTTAGCACAGGAATGACCTGTTCCCTATGCTCATCTATTACCTTCCATTCACTCTGCTTGAGCAGAGAAATTGGGTTGTGAAACCCCTTTCCTCAAGGTTTTTACAGGGTTTTTAAAGCTCTTTTCAAGTGTGTGCTTAAGGCAGACACAAGTTACTGGACTCAGCAACAAATGAGGTCCTGAAATGATCTCTCCTGTGATTTGATTTATTTATTTTTTTTAATGACATTGTAATAACTGCTGTTCTGACAGCAATTGTGTCATCTTGCAAGACGCAACATGTACTAAATTTAGCCAGTGCATTTTTTAGATTACACAGCTAAAATAAGTCAAAAATGGAAAAGTTAAAACTACTCAACTTTATTATTCGTTTCTGATAGTCACTGATGTCCACTGAGTGGCTAAAAGTCATCTTTTCCTAGACATTTATGCAAAAATACAGAAAAAGGGTATAATAATGTGTAGCATCAGAACTGACACTGGTGAAGAGAAACAGAAAAAGTCAAGTTCCTTTCTCTCTTTCTGCTTTTATTCGTAAGATCTGATAAAATTTGTTGCTCAGAGGAAGAGCCATAAGGTAGCCAAATCAGCCATTAAAAAAGAAAACGCTGGAGTTAAAACCGGTTAGGAAACCTTAAACATGCTTGTCTGTGTATTTTCCTGATGACATTGACTTTAATTCATGATACTCTCATGTTATTTTTCCATAGGATTGTCACCCGCAGTGCGCATGAATCGTAGAGCTCGGGATTCTCCCATTTTACAGGCAGAACACGGTTGACATGAACAGTATTGGCTTATTTTGAGTGGTATCAACTGACTGTTCAATGATGTCGTAGTCTCTTCAGGGAGGACTTTGATTATTTATATGTTCATAATGATGAATATCAAAGTGCTCGGATTCACAGGCACCTGGAATAGGAAGGAAGAAGGAAACTGTATGAACTAGCTTAGGTTATTACACCATGATTTGAATGAGAGCAACCATACTGATCAGGCGTACAGCAACTGGGGTTTTGCATCTTATTTTGATTAGGTGATGAAAAATGCCAGGGAAATATCTCTTCCGTGTGTTTTCCAGTCTGTATATACACATATATAGTTGTTAAGCTATGCAGGCTCTACACTGTCACCGTAGTCTTTGAGCCTTTCCTGAATGTCTCGGCTGATGTTGGCGGTGAAATGCAGGCTGGAAAGCCTGTCCTTAATTGCACAGAGTGGAGGGTGCAATATATGACACCAAAGAGCCTGTAAAGACAGGGATCTTTAGGAACTGGTTTGGGTGTAAGGGAGGAACGCTGAGAACTGCCATCCATTTGCTCCTCGCTCTTCAGATGTTTTTCCCGGCAGAATTCCGTGCTCGCTCGTTTGACGGTGGGGAAATAAAGAAGTGGTCAGCAGCCTGAATGAGACTTTAAGGAGATCTTGCTGGGCTGCCTGAAATCCTGGGGCTTGCTGAGCCCTAATCACATGCAGCTGTGCTCGAACGCCCAGCTCCAGAAAACTGGGGAGGGAGCTACAAGAATCACGTTCATGGAGATTTGCATATGTTGGATGGATTAAAATACTTCTTAACTCTCCAAAGTGGAATGTAAAGGAAAAAAAAGGCATGTTTGCCCAGCGTACCAGGGATTGGGAGGGCTCTGTCCCTGCTCTTGCCACCCTCAGAGAGAGAAGAGGGAACGTTCCAGGCAAATGTTCATTAAATGTGTTCTGCAGGATGAGTTACATGTGAGGGAGCAGAGGAATTGGGTTGTGCGGGATGAGGCCAGAGGTGAGACCCAAAAGTGCAGCTATTCTAAGACCAAAGTCTTTGCTAGCCCGGATACCCCACGCTGCAGGCCCAGATAAAGTGTAACTGGCATTACGAGTTGTCCCAAAAATGGTGCTCTGTGGTTGGTTTTGCACCTGGAAAAGAAGGAAACTTCTCCGTGTAAATCATGTCAAATAATTTGGACCTTTCTGCTTTTTAAAGTACATGGTACCCAAAGTTGCAATTAGATTTCTAGATTTTCACAGATTTCTTCTAGATTTCTATATTTTCTTAGAAAATAGAACTAAGAAACTACATGCATTTTTAGGGGCCAGAATAGCATGACATGTCGGGTGCTTGTGCTGCGATGGCTGCAGTGCAGGCGTTGACAAAGATTAAACTGAGCTGGCCCGAGGAAGGGACTCTGGTGGCAATAACCTTCTTGCTAACCCACGTGTGCCATTCTCAACTGGGTGAAGTCTTTAAACTGGCACTGTAGGGCTAGGAGGAGGATCTTGCTGAGCACTAGAACTCCTCAAAAAAATAAAGCTTTTGCTTAAAAGAGGGATTTTTACATCGCCAGCCTTCTCCATGGAGCCACAGTCCTTGCAATGCTCTGCACTGAGCGCTGCCTTTCCACTGCTTAATTAGGCTGAGCATGACTTGGACCCCTATTAAGCTGGTGGGGGCTCATTAGGGAGAGCAGGAGAACAAAGAGGACAAGGAGGAAGGAAAGAAACAGGGGGAAGGAAGAGCGACGGTCTCGTGTCAGCCCCCGGGCTCGCCTTGGCATTGCTGCGCTGCTGGGAAGTGATCCGGGTTGGAACCCCGTGCACCAGGCTGGAAAAGGGACCCGGCGCCACGGGGTAGAGCAAGAGCGGAGCCAGCCCAGGAGCTGACGGTCAGACAAAGCTCCCACTTAAAAAAGGGATTTCACATTGCCAGCTTCTTGGTTTTTGTTTTTTGGGTTTTTTCCCCCTGATATTTACGTATTTTTTTAAAAAATCCTTGTAACCTCAAAAATTTGCACTTAGGGAGCTGAGACCACTTCTAGTGTGAAGGTCTCTGGCCAGGTCACCGTCCCGTAATTACTTCGCATTAGTGGCACGAAGTGCTGGAAAAACAATCCGGGAAAAGTGCCTTGTACCTGAAACCTTTTTTCTTTTTGCTGCAGGATCCTTCTGCAAGAAAAGAAAAAAGAAAAAGAAAGGCATAAATACTGTGCTGTGAAAATGCTTCGTTTTTCACGCGCTCTTTTGGTGTGAAAGCCCCACAGCTGGCGCTCACCCTGCGGCTGGGCAGGGCAGACGCGCCGGGATGCAGCGGGCCGGGGCGAGGGGATAACGGAGCAGCGTCGCAGCGCTTCCCGCGAGCCACGGCCGAGCTCTCCCCCCGGCAGCCCCTCCTGGAAGCTGGAAACTTTTGGCTCAAGAATGCGGCAGGGTTGTCCTCCCGCTACTCCCACTCCTCCGGCACCCCTGCTCCGCGCAGGGCCCTCCCCCTGGCCAGGCTGCATTAAGCTCTACCTTTTTTTCTCTCCTTCGAGGGTTTTATTCCCTTCTTTTCTGCCCAGATCTCCACTAAACAAAGGAGCTCTGGGCACATCACCAGTTCCAGGACCTAAAGGTATTTAAAAGAGTTTCGGACTAAATCCTGACCCGCACAGCTAAGAGTGGGTTTCTTTCTCTTTATCTCTAATCGCCTTTGCAATCGCTTAACTGCCTTGTTGTATTTTGTTGTGTTTGGAACATTTTTTACTTTTTTTTTTCTAATTGATTCGATTCGGACACTTAACAGCATGGTTCTGTCCTGTCTTTCCCGACCCCCCTCCAAACTCGCAGCTCAGTTTTAAATCAGCCCCAGGACTGGTTCGCTCCCTGCTTTGCCGGCCGTGCTGCTCACCGACGGTGTGCGGAGGAATTTCTGCAAAATAATTTCGGAGTCTTTCCCCCCTTTTTTAAAAACTCTCTCCTGATGGTGCAAATGACTTTTCCAGGCTCTCCCGGCCGGACTCGTGTTCGTGCTCGCCGTGTACGTGCCCTGCTCCTGGCTCTTGCTTCTCTGCAGGGAATTGGGCGCGACGGGGAGCCCCTTGGGGTTAATTTTTCCACGTAGAGACTGGGGCCATCCCGAGGTGTAAAACGTGATGCTCTTTGAGCACCTCTTTGCCGTTTGTCGCGGGGAGGGGATCGCGGCGGGCGCTCGGCGTGCGCAGCCGAGCAGGAGCTCGCGGGGCTCCTTTGTCTCTGCTTCCACTCCCAGCCCTGCCGTCCCTGTCCCGCTCCGCCTTTCGCATTCCCGTCTGGAGCCTGCAAACTCCGCAGAGCGGAGCGCGTCCCAGCGGGGATGGCGCTTTGAAAGCGGGAGGATTTTTTGTCTTTTCGAGGGGTGGTTTGGACACGTTTTCTGCCTTGTCTGGGCTGCTTTTTTGCGCTTGCTCTGGGGCTGGGCTGGGAAATGCTGTTGGGTGAAGCCAGGGGGACAGCGAGGGGAGGCTCGGGGGCCTCCCGGCAGGAGGGCGCTCGGCCGGTATTTCCCCTCGGGTGCAGAGGGGACGGTCCCCCCGGCGGAGCGGGCGGGGGCTTCGGAGGTGAGAGGAGCCCTGCGGTCCTGCCCGGCCCGGGGCCCCCCAGATCCAGCTGGATGGGGGGGCAGCGGATGCCTGGGCAGGACCGGGCGGGAGGGGTTGGGGAGGGCAGAGGGGGCCGGGGCGGGAGCAGAAGGGGGTCCCGCGCGGGGAACCGGGTCCTCTGCAAGCGCCGTTGGCGCCGTCCGTCCAGCCTTGCCCGGAGCGCCCCGGTCTCCACCCTGAGCCCCGGTCCTGCCGCCTTTGGGCAGAGCCCTGGGCCTCTCCTACTTCTCATTGCTGGTCACCCAAGTGCCCTGATGGCCCCTTCCTCTTACCTTCACCCTTACCTGGGGCTCTTCTCTTTGCCTCCAAAGGCTGGAGCTCTCAGAGACCCAGGAGAACTAGAGGGACTCAAATAAAGCTGTTCCAAAGACCAGTGTGTCCCTCCCAAGGAAAGGAGCAGGGAACATGCCTGTCTCCTCTCCCCAGAAAGGTTTATGTTCACTGGGCGTAATCTATACGGACTTGCTTAGGGCAAAACGTCTGTCGAGAAGGAGGACCTGAGATTTGGGCCCAAAGCCTAGGTCTAGTCCTG
Organism: Nothocercus julius; assembly: GCA_013398735.1. NCBI lineage: Eukaryota > Metazoa > Chordata > Aves > Tinamiformes > Tinamidae > Nothocercus > Nothocercus julius. The sequence continues at coordinate 605,389 of VZSV01000174.1, read as the reverse complement.
GCCCAGCTACGGCGCAGCTCACGGCTACCAGTGGGTCTTCAACCAAGAAGGCAGGAAAAAAAGGGAATGCCTGGGCAGAACTGTGGCTTGGAGCTCCTCTGTTGGCTTCCAGCTCTTGGGAAAGGAAGTCTTTGGCAATGATGTGGTGGGGAAGGAGAGCACGAGCGTGTTGGCTGCGCGCACGAGGAGCCGAGCTCAGCGTGGTGTTCATGACCTCACTGTGTCAATTCTGGGCAGGGACAGGCTGGGATGAGCGAGCATTTTAACAGTGTGGAAGCCCTTAAGAACCCTTGTGTGTCTCTCCCTTTTTTCCCTCTGTCTCTCTTTCTAGAAGGGGAACGGCAGGACGTCATCTTGGCACTTGGAGGCTGCTGTCAAAACCCACCCTCCGCCCAGGCAGCAGGGACCCTCCGGCTGGAAGAAGCTTTCAGGGCAGCAAGGGGAATCACGGAATCGGTGCCACCATGGGGGTATCATGGCTGGCAAGGTTCATGCTGGGATGTACAGCAGTTTTGTACGTGGAACAAGCCCAGGCTCAGTACGAAGGGGACTTGCAGACAGACAGATTTGCAGGCTATGAGGAAAGACAGCCAGCAAACAGAGTGAGAAGAAGAGGCCAAGACACTTTACGAGGGTACGTTTAATCTTCTTTTCTATTTTATGATGCAGAACTCAGGTTATTATCGTAGCAATAGAGACCCACTTGCAGATTTGGCTTTTATGGATTTTCCTGGAGCTCGAGGAGTCCTGCTTGCAGGACTGGGGGTTTGCATGGCTGCGGGGGCTCCCCAGCATCGCCCCAAGGGATGTCGCTCACTCACGGGTTGGGCTTTGGGTCACCTGCAGCTCTCTGCTACCAGCTGAGGCTCAGGACTACACCGGGGGCTCGATTGCCCCTCGTGGTCACCTTTAGATGACGGGCTAGGTCTGGAACGGAGGTGGCTCTCTGTAATCGCGGGTGTCTCTGTTGAGTTTCCCGCTGTGAATTGTGGTTGTGGCTCGTGGCTTCATCCATAGACAAACGGATGCTGATGGATGACACTCATAGATAGAGCAGGACCTGTGAGTAGCTTCCACACGTGGAGGGAGACAGGGCTCAGCTTGAGAAGCCTGTGGCTTGTGCTGCAGCTTAGCTGCGTTTTCCAGCTCTCGGGATGGTCCCTGGCCCCAACCTCAGGTCTGAGTTATTTTAAGTCTGCCTGGCTGCGGTTCTTGGACGGAGTCCCCGTGTCAGCGGGCAGAATCAGAGCAGGACGTGTTACACGCACGACGTCCAGGCTGTGCCAAAGTCCCGCAGAGCTTGCCGGGGATGGGACGGAGCGCGACGCCCTCATCCCAACGGGAAGTGCTGGCACTGCACCTGGAGCAACGGAGCTGCCGGGGCCGGGCCGGGGTTCCGCCTGCATCTGCTCCTGCAGTTCCAGCGCGCGCGGCCACTTGCTAGGGAGGCTGCGGGTTCTGAGCAGGTGGACAGTGACTGCCCTGTTGGGTCCTAGTCTTTCAAAAATGAGCTGATAAAGTAGCTGAGATAACTGAGCCCTGGGTAAGGGAGCCCCTGTGTCTCCTGCGTGTGCATGACCTGTAACGTGGTGCTCTGAGTGCCATCAGCCCCGAGATGAAACATCCCAGATCTTCACGTCTGAAGGGGGTTTAGGCCACTTCTAGAACTCAGTGACAAAAGTTACCAGATCATGTTGTCAAAAATGACTTGACAGATCAAATCCTTTTAACTTTTGATGTGTCTGAAGTGTCCAAATACCAAGTACCCTTAAAAAATGGAGACCAAATTCCCAGGTTGGAAATGTTACTGAAAACTTTTGTCTACTTTAAAGCCTCAGACACCACCCAACACTTAGAGCAAAACCAAATTAGAGTTGTGCAAGTTCCTAGAGGCCACACTGTGAGTTTATGGTTGCGTTGGAATTGGGCCTGAAGCGTCTGGTTCCCAGTCCCCTGCTGAGCATTAAGGACCACACTGCCACCTCCTTCATTTCCCCGGCTTTCCTAACACCCTCTGAAGCAAATGCTGTGGGCAGAGAGAAGGCCCCATAGGGATAAGTGCAAGCTCTGTTTAAGGAAGTCTGTGCAACTGGAAAATAAGACAATGGAAAAGTCATTGTTCCTTGGCTCCTGGGAGAGCGGTCTGGTTGCAAAGGACAGAATCGCGATGGGAGCAGAGGGAGAGCTGGCAAGTCCCAGGGTGGGTGCAACCTCTGCCCACGGTGCTGCCATGCTCTGTGTCAAGTGACCCAGCACGTCCCCTAGGTTTGGTGTCCAAATCTTCCCTTTGGGATTTCGAGCCCTTCGGCTAGCGAGCTCTTTCAAATCTCATTTTCCAAGCAGTGATAAAACCACTTGCAATGAGAAATGTATTGAAGAATGATGTTTTAAGGGATGTTTTCTGGGCTCAGAAAGCGACCACAGATGTCCCTAGCTGCAATGTTGTAACTGGGCCTGGCAGGCATCTCCTGCAGAGTCCCAGACCCAGTCATTTGCTCTGTAGTCTTCTCAGATGGTTTTGGTCCCTCATCCTTCTTCTGTGTTAAGAAGCAATTCCGGAGCGCTCCAGTTCTGGGTCAACTTTTTGCCTGACCTGAGTTTTGCTACCTTAGCTCATCCACATTCCTTGCTGCTGTAAAAGCCAACCGCATATGGTCCCCTTCTTTGGGGAAGCCACATAAGTCATCATTTTAGGTATGGTTAACTCACAGACTGTTATTGCTCTTTTATTAGTGCAGTAAATCTAAGTGAACGTATGGGTAGATTTGTGTGTTTTTTTTTGATTTTAGTATTATTTTATAGCATAGGCATGCAAGTGACTTATCCCAGTGACAGTGAGTCCTTGAATCCTCTCTTCAGTAATGACAACTTGTCAGATACCTGAACCTCTAAACGTATTTATCTATAGAGTTTATTCTAACAGTGTTTATGACACTGTTTCAAATACTGGCTGTCGAACTCATTTCAAAGACTTGCAACTTCTCAGAAAGAGGCTCTAGTTTGGATTTAACTTTCATATGGAATATCTTTGGTGTTAATTATTTCTCTTAAATATCTCCTACTTCTGGACACATAGCAGAGCTTCCTGCAGCAGGAGGAGCTCTGAGGGTTTCCCAGGAAAGTCTGGAAAAATCTCAGGGCATCAGAGCTTGTGTTTTGTGAGAGCAGCACAAGATACTTGCTTTCCTTTGGTGATTAAATGCGAAGTCTTAGTCAAATGATACTAATAGAAATACATAGAATATGTTAATGTCACAGAGCTCATGGGGAGACCCACATGAGCTCTGCAAGGTAAACAAGGGACTGTTGTAGACAAGCTGGAGTAGTGAGTGTTGGTTGGTAAAAAAAGGCTTCAGCAATGCAGGAAGAAAGACTGGATATATTTCTGTTGGAAAATATCACTTGGAGCGCTGTTACCACCCAGATATCCTTTAATAAAGGGAAAAATATGATATAAATGCAAAACAAACACGCTTGTGATTCACCAATGCCATTACAAATAACAACTATTAAAGTAATATGGAATGATAAATCACAGCCACAGCAATGATTTAATCTGTCCTTAAACCCATTAAAGTAGAGACAATTTAAAGTGACTGTCTCCTGAAAGGAACAACACTGACAAATCCATTTACAAGGCAAGATTTGAATGGGATTATTCGTTTAATGAACTATTGAATAGTTTCCAAGAGCAAGAATGTGTTTAACAAAAGATGATTAGTCTGCAGCCAGCTGAGCTGCGTGCTGGCAATATGATTTCCTGTAGGTTCAGGGCTGCTTGTTTTTCAAGGCCAAATAAAGGCTCATCTATAGCCTGAGGTTAAACACAATGAATTATGTCAAGCCCATTACTTATGAAATGGCCCCTGCAATTGAGAAGATGGATGACGAGAGGCTGTTTGGGGAAGAAAGGTGTCCTCGGTCTCTCTGACTTGCTCGAGAGGTGGACGCGGGGCTGTAGGAGTTGGGGCAATTTGGGGAGCTCCCTGTAGCTCTTCTGTAGGCTTCTGGCACCTTCGTCTCCAGCTCCAGGATGGAGAAATTAGAGGAGGGACACAGGGAATCTCAGAACGGCACCGGAGGATTTGCTGGGATGTAGGTAGAGGCTGCACTGGCACCTCAACTTGGAGGTTCAGATGAAGCAGAAGGGGGGAGCCCAGGGCTGTGATTTCGGCTTTCAGCTGCAGCTGACGCCGCGGTGGTGTCCGATGCTCGAGGAAGGGGGGTGGTGGCCAGAGCAGCCTCACCACGTTGCTGGTCCACTCTGCGATGTGTGCGGGGAGCAGATGAGCGCCAGGCGCCGCTCAAGCAGAGCTGAAAGCACTGCAGTACCCCAGGCAGCTCAGCGCGAACATTATCAGCTCTCCGCCGCCTTCCTGGCCCTGGGGAGTGGATTCTTGCCCCAGAACCGCTCACTCCTCTGCGCTAGGGTGGGCGGCAGCCCAGATCTCATTCCTGACCTGGACTGCTGCCTGAATGCAGCAAAGGAAAGGATGGTGCAGCCCTGGAGCACGGCGTGGGGAGACGGCAGGGCTCTTCTTTCCAGGAGCTAACCCAGTCTGCGTTGGCCCCAAGTCCTGTAGAACTAGGGCACTGCGTAACCACAGCCCTGTCCCTTGTGTCTCATGGTGCTTGCTGCTCACCTAAGTAGTATTAACCTTCCTAATTTGACCTAAAAAACCTAATCAATCTCTAGGATGTGTATTTCCATACACGAATGCTCTGCTTGACCGCAACCAGGTTTATTTAGGACCAGCAGTAACTCTAATTTCCTCTGCACAGTGACTTTGGTTTTCTTTTAGCAGAAACGTGTGCCTTGAAGCTGCACTGTTGGCCCAAGCACCACTGTCACTGCCAGACATTTTGTAATCCAGGACCTGATTCTGCTCCTGCTAAGTTCAAGGACAACATTTTGGTTGACTCCCTTCAAAAGAATAAGGCTGAAACGGAAGGCAGCAAATCCGTTACGCAGTGTTTCCAGCTCTGTCGCTACTCTGCGTCCAGAGATGGTATTGATTTCCTCCAAGCCCTTGAGTCAGGGGCCTTTAAAATGCAGGAGAAGCACAACTTTCATGTCTTACATAGAAAGAAATAATTTGCTTGACCTTGGAGATGTAGAAAAATACCTTGAAAATACACAAGTACGCGGAAAAGTGAGCAGGTTTCAGCAGCTTTAGGAGGCACGTCTCCCTTCAGACGTAACGAGGAAGACTATGTCAAGGGAGAGCATGGACAAACTCTGCTTTCCTTGCCTTCTTCCACCACCTTCCTACCCTAGCACTGGTCTCCAGGCTCCAAGGTTTGTTAGATGCTGAGCGGAGGTGTAATCCGAGCGTCTGCTGGTGTGATCCAGTTCCCTCTTTAGCACATCCCGGCTGCTTCCAGGCCCACGTACTCCACACATGTAAACCCTGACATTTGGTCATAAAGGCAGAGATCAAATATTACAAACCTAACAAGAACAGGAACAAAATGAAGGCGACAGATGGAGACTTCTGACTTTGAACTCTTGTTCCCACATTTCCCTGGTGTCTTGATTTATATTGTGAAATGGTTGATCTTGGACTTCTGCTCTGGTTTCTCTTGTTATTGCCAGGAAACATGAAGGCAGGTATTGGCATGGCAAACCATTATCTGGCCTAGAAGATATAGGGGTTTTGTTTGGAAGCTTTAAGAACTGGATTTTTGATTTATGTAAGAATTTAAGGAGGAAAAAGGATGGAAGAGTGGGTATTGCTGCTTTCCAAATGGAACTGTTGTGCAGTTCCTGGCAATCAGTTGAATTTTAAATCGAAGTCTTCTCTATAATTCCTTGCTGATGTATAGGATTTAAACTTAATATTACGCAGATAAGAGAAGACTTTCACTACCATTATCCATACAAAATATATGAAGTTCCAAATAAAGAGAATGAAAAACAACTGCTGAGGAATAAAAGGTGTTTAAGAAAAGACTTTATAGATGCAAGCATTATTGGGCTTGAACTCAGCACTAATCAAAGTAGATGCTTCCAAAAGCTATATGGATTCTTTTGTAAGGCTTTCCTTGCCTTTTTTTCTTCATTCCTTTTATGAAACTGAATAGCTATATATTCTTTTAAAATTAATTCTCTCTCTTTAATTGTATTCTGTAGCTATACTTGCTGTAGAGACAGACTTGTCTTTCTGAAAGAGGAGAGGGATTTCCTTTTGGCTCATGTTTCTTCTAGGCCTCCGAAATGGAGATAATGCTTGAAAAAAAATGAGATGAAGGGGGTTTTTGGTGGGGCAGGTGGAGAAATACTTTGTGCAATTCTTTCACAAGCAAAGGAAACCTGCTGTTTTCTATTAGCAAGGTAAAAGGCGATGTGACTTCTGCTTGTTTGCAGTCTCTCCTGCTCCATGACTTTTGCTTGTGGGCAAAGGATCTCAAATCAGCCCAGTCAGATGGAAGAGGGGAATGGGGCTTGGGATATAGAGATCTGCAGTCTTTGTAGGCAGCATCTCTGAGTCTGAGCTGACCTGTTCCCACAGTACCCAGAGCTGTCCTTTGCTCTGAATTATTTTTGGAAATTCAACCCTAAGCACTCAAACAGAAGGAGTTCCTGCAAACATCAGACCTACTCAGCTCTCTTGGACAGAAGTGATACACCAGACTGCTCATTTATGGGATAAATACAGCAAGCAGAGAAATAATCTCATGAAAATAATGGTTTTTGTCTCTTTTCTTCTTTGCTCTTGTCTTTGACCCTTTAGGAGTCATTATATATAAAGGTATCAGTCATGCCCAAGGAAGCAATAAGCAGGGCCGTCCCGAGTGGTCTTTAGGTTTTGTCGGCCAAAGAGGGCCCAACCTCAGGGGTGTCAACCCTGTTGCGGTTTGGTATTATTGAGCGCTGTAGGTAAAAGAGCCATCACTCAGGTCCGCAACCAATTTCAGGCTGGGAATACTCATGTACTGCCAGTCTCACCCAGCAAAGGAACTGCTGCCAGTTTTAACGCATGCGGCTTTCCTGGTGCTAACAGAAAGCTGGCACCGCTGCACCTTTACAAACAAAATCCTCGAACCAAAAATAAATTGCAGTCCCTGGGATTTGAACTCATTCCTACAACCTAAACATAAGTGGGGCTGCTCTGCAGAGCAAGAGGAGGATTTCTCAAGCGGGAGAAACGAAGTACTTCCTTTGCAGGAATGACTGAATGTCCTCCCATTAAAAACTGAATGTTTCTCCCTTTGTGTATTTATTTCTGATAAGATGAGCTAGCTTCTGCGGTGGCATTGCTCTATTTTGCATTTGCAAACTACTGCTCAAGCTCTATGACTGCGTGAATATGCAGAGCCCTGGGCAAGTAGGTAGTGCAAGCACATAGAGCATGGTCCTCAGTTGTAAAACAAATTGCTCTAGGAAATACTGCTTTCTGCTGAACATTTCAGGTGTTTGATGATGCAAGACCTTAGTGGACACAGATAGGCTTCCTGTCAGGCGAAGGATCCAAAAGACATACTTAAAAAAGCTGTTCTCATGCTATGAGGCAATACCAAAATCTTGTTGGTTGAAGATGGTCAGAGTAAGCACAGGTTGGGGACTCCTATGATCCCCTCTACAGGGAGCTGTGGGCGGTCAAGGCTTGCTCAGGGCCAGCACCATCTTCACTGGCTCCAGCATTTGCCAGATGAATGTCCGGCAGTGTCCGATGAGGCTTCTCTGCAGGGTAACGTGCCAAGTGTGTGTCCTGCAAGCAGTGTCATTGCAGGAGGTCTAGGGAAACTCCTTTTCACAGCCTGTCTTCTTTTAGTCACTCCTTTTAAGGCTCTGGGGCTGCCTTTGGCTGTATTTTCATCTTCATTAAGGCAGCGCTTGTCATGGGCACGTCCCTCGGTGGGACGTGCAGCCGAGCTCTGCTTTTGGCAGGGCTCTTCTTGGGAAGTGACAGGGAACAAGGGGTCTGCCCTTAGCTGGGGCACACAGTCTCCTCTCCCAAGTGAAGCCTGGGCTCTCAGTGTTTGCTACCCAAACTAGAGCCATCCGGAGATCAGGGGCAACTTGAGACGCCTGAAAGCCACTCGAGAGAAGTCTGTGTCCTATTGTTTCCAGATATACTTTTCCCTTTAAATATATCCAAAAGATAGACAGTTGACATAAGAGTTTCAGGGTGTTTGGTGGGAGGTGAGGGTTTGTTTTGGTAGAACAGTGACATGAATAGCACTGACTTTAGGTCTTTAATGGAGATGCTCCAATTGGAGTTTGCAAGCAGAGCCCCGGGAGAATGAAGGGTGAGGACAGCTCACACCTGGGCCTCTGCTAAAGGGCCAAATGTGGATGGTTCTCAGGTGTGGGCTCCTCCCAGCTGCCATCTGCCAGCAGCAGAGCTCTTACAAACCTACGGGGAAATAAAGAGGGAATGTTCCCTGGCAAACAGAATGAAGTAGTTGATGTAATTGGAGGCCAGGGATGATAGAGCAGGTTTGTTTGCAGGATTGATTCTGCAAAACTGAACTGTATGGAACGTTTCCTTTGGTTTTCTGAGAGAAAATTAGAATGATGTAACAGTCTGTGGAGGTGCAACTGGAGGAAGAGACTTTCTAACCCAAGGACTCTTCTACTGAGTCAGCAGAGCCTTAAAAAGATCTGACGGCTGAAGGCAGGAGTGGGGTAAACTCAGAGCCCCTAAAAGCGTACGCTTTTGACAGCGAGGATAATTCCTCGCTAGAAAGCTTTACGTACGTTTACACTGGTGATTTTAGGTCAAATGCTTCTGGTTTTTTTAGAGGATGTGATCCCTCACGGCCCTTACAAAAGAGGTTGGTGATTTGCTGACCAGGGTCAATAAACAGCCTCAGATGTTGCTTGGGTTTGTGGTTTTCATGGGTTTGTGCAGCAGTTTTTCTTGGAAAGCTGCAGCTGGCTTGTGGATGTGTAGCGTGATGCATCGTGGTGAAAATGCCATGCTGAAGTGTATACCTGGGCAGGATCTCTTCCTTCTTTGATTATTTTGTTGGTTTAATCAATCAAATGAAAGCAGAGAAGACCACGACTGGCCTGTCTGTGTGATAGGTTGGAATGTGCTGCTTGGACTGATGATTTTTAAAGACTCCCCATACAACTCCTGATCCTCAACACCCTCACAAAGCTGCTGAAGTAACTTACGGTAGCTGCTTTTGGTGGAAATTAGAAAACATGGCCTGTTTAAACTGAGTGCGAGGGAGAAGAATTTGGCCAAGAAATGTCATGCTCTCATCTAGCAATGACGTGTGCTGGATTTGTCCAATGTACTGCACAGAAATGGAGGAAAAAATTGTTTTTAATTTTCAGACCCAATGTTTGTGGCTCAAGGTTTCACTCCTACTGCTGCCCGGGCTGGAAAACGCTGCCTGGAGGGAACCAGTGCATTGTCCGTGAGTATCGATTTTCTTGTTAAGGCACCAAGTGCCACGTGGGAAGGAATCAGCACCTCACGCTTGTGGAGATGACAAAACATTTCATAACCCACTGAAACGGGAGCAGTTGTTGTCGGCAGATTTCATCTCCTGATTAAAACAGTGTGGTTACAATTGGGCCCGTTGAATGTGTGGCCTTTTATCTGCTGCCAAATTGCCACTGTGTTCCTTGTGGCTTGACAGCCTGTGCTCCTGTTTTAGAAGACCAGCCTACAAAAAAACAAAACAAAAACAAAAAAAAAGCTGTTGGTGACTCCTGGGAAAGTCACTTTGGAGCTTCTTTTGTAGATGAGATGATTTACTTAGCTGACAGTTAGGTGCTGACATTGCAAACGTGTTGTCTTGAGAAGGTGCCTGCTTGTGGGACTCTGCATCTTCCCGTGAATGACCTGTTTTTAAAGCAGGATGCTGATTTGGGTAGATCACACCTTTACTTCCATAGGTAGCTCTTATTTGGAGCAGAGCTTTGTTTTACTAACAAGTATTGAGCGCCTGTAAAATCCATTAAGGGGGACAGGACCTGCAGCTGGTGATTCCCATTTCTCTAGGGCATAGGCATGAGCTATGGGGAGATGGATGAGTCTACCCTTTGGAGGATGCTGCCATGGGAAGCAAAAGTCAACACAAGAGTAAATAAATACGATCCTCCTCACTGGAGACAATACAGATAATTGCCCCTGAATTTGAATATTTTACTCACCTGGAAGATTTCACAGCCAAATGGGTGCTCAGTGGCGTGTGGGGTTAGTGACATCCAGCACAGTCTGTGGACCTTCCTCTTACCGGTAAAATGGGCCATCTGGACTCCCTGTCCCCAGGGCACCAATACTGCAACTGCACTGAGAAAACACATGGAGATGAGACACTTCTACTGATACTTTTCTGATAAAATCTGTGCTTACACGGGTGGAGGGGTTCTGCCAGCTACGCTCTTGGCTCCCACGGCGCGGGAAGGGGAAGAGGTCCCAGCCGAGAAGCAGGGGCTGGTGCAAAGGGATCCCTCCGAGGCATCGCTGCATCTTGCTCAGTCCAATTTCAGGCTGAGAAACACTTCATGGCAGCACAGAAATCTCAAGGAAAAGAGCGTCCTGACCCAATGGAAAGATCGCTTTGCTAAGACATGTTCAAAGGAGGCAGAAATAGGGGCATGTGGCACCCCTTCCCCATCCTCTGCTTAGGGGAAGAAGCAATGTGCTAAAAGGACCTGCCATAAGCTGTGATTAAAGAAGGATGTCTCCAGAAACGCACTCCTTGTGTAAGAATGAGTCCTCCTCGTGATTGCTCTGCCCAAGCCCAGGTCTTCAAGGGGTTCCCCCACCTCTAGGGTTCTTAGTAGAAATATATGAATTCATGTCCTTTTGGCAGCCAAAACCATGATGTGAGCAAGCTCACAAAGTAGCATGTTGTGTTAATCTCTGTCTCCTCCTCTTCCTCCAGCAATCTGCAGGAATTCTTGCGGTGATGGGTTTTGTTCAAGGCCAAACATGTGTACATGCTCCAATGGACAACTTTCTCCCAACTGTGGTTCAGCTGGAGGTAAGAGAATATCACTGCTGACTTTTTTCCTCCCGCTTCAAAAGTTATTTTCCCTCTTTAAAAATTTGTAGTCGTAATGAAAGGCAATGAAAATCCTTTTGCTTCCCCAAAATACTCTGGGTTTGGGGAACTTTTACTGGAGGGTCCTCACTGCCCTGGTGCCCAGAGAAAATTGGCAACGTGCTCGCAATTCTCTGGGAGAAGGTTGGGTATGAGCCACTGCAATGAATGCAGACCACATCCTGGGCTGGGATAGGAGAGTTTTGCCCAAAGAATCAAAGGGAGATATTGTCCCCTCTACTTTGCACTGTCAAGACCTGGGCTGGAACATCATGTCTGGGCCTCCAGTTTAAGAAACTGAGGAGAAACCAGAGAGAAATCAGTTCCAGGATACAAAATGGTGAGGGCTTGATGCACATGTCCTCTAGAAGGACTTTATGAAGTTTTTTAATGTCTCGGATGACCATTGCTTGAGACAGGGAATTTTTCCTCCTCACCACCCATCTGCGAGCAAGTCCCTGCTAACAAAGTGACTCTCAGGCATCCTAGTCCCCTCCAAACCACGTTCAGGGAGTGACTTGAGGAAGGAAATTCCCCAGGTTGGCTTCCAAAGTGCCACGTTGCTCTCCAGCCCCGCAGATGTCCCCAGAAAGCGCTCAGCTCGGGACGCTCTGCGTGCCACCGCTCCGCAGGGCTGCCCAGTCCTTGGCTGCAAGGAAGGTGCTGGAGCCACCGAAGCTTCTGGAGCGAGGGTCCATATGTTAGCAATCAGGGAGGAATTCAAGGAATGCTGAAGGCAGGATATATGTTTGGGCATGGGGCTGGCATTCCCCTGAGCCTGGGGGGAATTTCAGCCCCTCTGCAGGGACTTCATCAAATCTGGTGTTCATTCAGGGCATGCTGGCTCAAGAATGCTACAGGGAGGTAAAGCAGGCAAGCTGTGCATTCCAGAGGCAATAAAAGCCACTCTGCCTCTCTCTGTCATAACAAGAAGCTGGGTGTCTTACTTGAGGGAGTAAAGATATTTTGGGAGTAATTTGCAAGTGACTGTTTAGTTAGTAGTAGTCCGTGAGCAGCCAGGAAACCTGTCTGCAAAATTTGCTACTGGAGGGCTAGCAGAACAGCTGCAAACATGGATCCTTTCAAATAAAATTAGAATTAGTCCAACCCAATCATGGGAGAAGTAAATTATGGTGAGGTACCATTCTGTTTTTTGCTAGCACTTTGTTCTCTGTTGCCCTGGAAAAGCCTTACAAAGCATAAAGCCTCTAAATTCTTGGTTGAAAGATGTTCTTCTGCACCCGGTATCTGCAGGGGGTTCTAACAGACTCCTCACTGCTGATCTTGGAGATAAGTCCGATAGCGATGGGACCTCAAGGCCCATAGCAGAAGTAAGAAATGGGTCCAGCTCTACGCAGGCCTAGTAATAATCTTTGCAAAATAGCTGGGAAGGTTCTGAACGATCAGGGCTCCTATGTGAAAACCCTGAACTCCCATGATTTCTCAGGTTCCTCAAACCTGAAGTCTTGCTGACTGTGACCCCAAGGCATGGGAAGACAGACAGATGGACAGCACTGATGGACAGACGCTTCCTGTCTCCTCATTTCGTTGTGGCTAGGCAGCCCTCTCAGAGTTGCTGTAATTACTCCGCATTGATTAATTGTAGTAAGCAGTGTAGGGTGAGAATGTGCTGGAGATGGTACCATTTCCTACAGAGACTGGTCCCATGCCTGACAATCTGGGCTGTGCTTTGAAGTGTCCAACCTTAGTGTCCTTAATGATTCCTTCATCTAAATCTAGCTTGATCTCTGGCTGCAGAGCAGCGGGAATGGTAAATGTCATGATTCAATCAAGCTGTGCTGGAAAGGAATGGAATCAAGGCACAATGCACATGCTGAACCCCTTGAATGCAAAGGTCTGAGATTTCTTGTTCCTCTCCTCTGTCGTTCAGGCTTCCTGGTAACAAGGCATGAACCATATAATTACCTCTCTTGGACACTGCTGAGTGCCGTTATCCTTAGGGCAGAAATTTCACTTGTAGTGGCTCCAAATCTCGCCTGTTTGAAGCTGGGCAGCCATTCATATGTGCAGACTCCAGCTCCACCTTTTTCAGGCTGCCAAGTCACAGCCCCTCCTGGCCCAGGCGGATGTAGGAGCTGTGCCCTGTATGCTGGAGTTTCGCAGTTTTCACATAGCTTCTTATAAGCTCGAGTGCTTGCAATTTGAATTGTCACATCTTACAAGGGAGGAATGCAGCATTCCAGGCTTTGCAGTGAAGAATGAAAATGGTCTGACCTATATCTGTGACTCAGTGTTGAGTAGTGAGCTATTTAATAGTGCATTTCTTAAGCACAGAATAGTGAGGAATCGGTTAAAACCAGCCCTGGCTTTCTGTCTGCATCACTGCATCTCTGGGGGAATTATATCTCCGGAACTGTACAAGCCTTTAAATGCCCCATGGCTGACACCCCATGCAGTCTCTCCATGTGAAAGTACTTGATTCCCATCACGGACAGCTTGTTGCATCTTCTTGTAATATTTCCCCGCTTTCCTCCCCAGTCCAAACCTGCAGTGTGAGATGCATGAATGGTGGGAGCTGCAACGAAGAGTCTTGCCTCTGCCAGAAGGGCTATACTGGAACCTACTGCGGGCAGCGTAAGTACCGCAGCCTCCGCTCCTTGTCCTCCGACGCTGCGTGGGGGAAGCTAGAGAGCTGGATTTTGCAGCCTGATGAATGCAGAGCCCAGCTTTGCCTCAGGCAGGTGGAATAAATGGCCAGCTGGTATCTTCTCCTCATGTTTCACTGTTGTCATGTTCTCCTCTCCTTAGATTTTAATGTGGTTTTTCCTTTATGCAATTTCTTATTGGTCTTCATTCATCTTGGTCTTGACAAGAATGTGTCACTGCTAACCTGAGAGGATTTCCTATACCCTGGAAGCTCAAATGAAATAAGAGCTTAAAGCCTCTGTATAGATGGGCTCTTTGCTTTTTTTTTTTTTTTTTTTCCTTCCTTTAAAAAAAAGAAGAAAAAACAAGGAAAAAGGGAAGTCATTTTCTGGTTTAAAAAAAAAAAATAAAAAAAAAATTCCATGCTTTTCTTTGTATGTTCATTACATGGACAACCCTGACATGTGAACAACATGAAGTAGCCAGTATTCCAAGGCATGGTGTGTCTGATAGCAGAAATCCACTGACTTCTTCTGCTCTTTCAAAACAGCTGTGTGTGAAAATGGATGTCAGAACGGAGGTCGATGCATTGGACCAAACCGCTGCGCTTGTGTCTATGGGTTCACCGGCCCCCAGTGCGAGAGAGGTAAGGAATGGATTTTCTTGATATTAGCAGTGGCACAGCAAAGGAACGTGAGTTGTGTATGGATTTCTGCTGGGTTCTTCTACGTGATTATATGGCCTTTAACTGCATCCTTGTGCTAGAAATGTTCTCTGAGACCCCTGCCATTAAGTGTGCAGATGTAAAGGGCCTAGTAGCTCTGCCTTCAGTGTCTCTGGAACCTCCTCATTCCACATGTGGCTCCTTGTAGCTGTTGCACATGAATAAATCCCTGTGCTGAGTCCAGAAAGGGCGATTTTCTCTAGGTCATTTCCATGCTTCTGGTCTTGATAACCTGGGAGTGGTTTAGAAATGCCAGTAAAAACCTTTCTGGGGATCCTCCTAAGGGAAAGCAATGCTATCAGGCCCTTCCTAAACACTGATAGAGTGAGGATAGGGAAAAGAAATACATGTGGAAACCATGCAGCTGCCAGCTAATTTTGGTGCCCATCATGAGCTTCACGGAACCCCAGCATTCACTGATGTAGCTCAGACTGCAGGGACTTCTCAATGTGTTAACTGCAGCTCCTGGGCAGAAAATAATGTCACAGGAGTTAGGGACACAGACATGTAGAGATCACACACAAAATGCTGGTTTAATGACCTGGTCAGCTCTGTCAGGCAGGAATACAGTCCCTCGTACTCAGCTCCCACCTCTGCAAGACTATCCAGTTGTTCCACAGAATCACAGATCTGTTAAGGTTGGAAGGGACCCCAGCCACCATCTGGTGCAATTCCTGCCCGTTCAAGCCAGGTCATCTGCAAGAGGTTGCCCAGGACCCTGTCCTTTTACTGTGAACTATCAAACTCTTGCAGCAATTCAATTAATTCCCTGAATTTGGCCTGTCCTGTGTACTACAGGAAACAACTCTTTTGGAGCAAAGGAAGCAGATAACATAAGATATCAAAAAGGAAGCTATTGATGCTACCAACACTAGCAGCTGAAGATTTTTCAAGTGAATGTGCATCTGAAATCCCAAAAGTCAGTATTCCTACCTTTGCAAAAATATTTTTACAGTTTTTCTTGGAAAATAAAGAAAAATACAGCCAGAATTTAAAGTTTTCCATGAAACAGCTTTTATTTTAATAATAATAATAATAATAAAAAAATCTCATAGGGAAGTATTAGCCAGCCCTATTTATTGTAAACCTTGCACAGTTCAGGGCCAGCTACTCATCCAGGATGAATTGAAACAGCTCCATGAAAAACCACAGCTTTTCGTCAGCAGGAATATGGCTCAGTAGTGTGTAGCTTTGCTGCATTTTACTCGGTCATCATGTGCTGCATGGCTGAATCAAATTTACCTTTTGGCAGTGTGGTTATGACTGAGGCTCTCATTCTGAGCCATGGAATTTCTACCTTTCCTGTTGGCTTGAATGGGCATCTCATGACACTATTCTGATATAATGCTTGGCAAGGGTTAGACTGGCACAAAAGTAAAGCTGAAACACGAAAAAAAATGTCTGAACTCCCCAAACTTGCATCAAATTGCACTGGAAATAGTCCACCTTTCTAGACTCCCACTTCTAATGGGGCTAATGTTGTTTAACTCCCTGTCCAAGGATTGGACTGTACTGCCTTTAATGGCTTTTTACACTCTGGGGAAAATGGAAACATGATTCAGAGGGTGAGACAGGAATAGCAGTTGGGTTCTGCTAGCCCAGGCACCAGTCAGTCTTGCTTGAACGGCAGCCAGCAGAGAGATGCAGAACCCAAGAGTTGTCCAGTGCTCCCTGGCTTGCAGAGGTATCTATTGAATTTTATTGCACAGGCGCCCTTTAAAAGGCTCCCTCTGTGTTTCGAGCCTCCCATTACTGGGTTCAGATATGGGAAAGTTCTTTAAAATCCTCCATATACATTTACAGAAGCAATATTACATTTTTTTTCATTTTCTTCCTTTTTACTACCCTGCAAAGATGGATGTTGGTAGAACATTTGTGTGTGTGTGTGTATATATATATTTTAATCACCCTCCCTGTTTCTCATCTGCACACACAGACACAAAGAGACAAATTGCTTTAGTTGCAGACAGATGACAACAGCGTTTCCCCTTGCTCGCAGATATTTGCAGTATTGAGACTCATACGTTGATAAGGACAGTGACTGTATTTGAAAAGATACCTGGAATTTTTTTTAAAGGAAATTTCTGGATACATTGAAGGCAGGAGGGAGTGAAAAACCCAACTGAAATGCTCCTGCCTGAATGGTAGGAGCCAGAGAAGGAGAGGGGGCGGGAGTGGTAGGGAATGAAGGGGATTGAGCAGGGGCAGACGTTGGAGACATCCTGTATAAAATTCTTTAAATAAAGCGAGCATTTTTACAAAGCCTTTAGAGATTTGGGTTGGTCCAGACTTGTACTAAGAGACAAAACAAGCTCTCCAGCTGTGCATACACAGGTCTTCCCTGCCAAGACAAACACAGTGCTTGCTTTCCTAAGAGATATTAAAAGTTACACTTTTCAGAGAGGCTTCTGGCTGGGTTGTCTGTGAGTTTGCAGCCAGGTGAGGTGGCTGGGACTGACCTACTGGCAGTCATTAGTGTGGCAAGGAATAACTTAACCCCTCCGTGCAGAAACAGAGCTCCGGGTCCCTCAGTTGGCATATTAAGATGCAGTCGGGGAGCACCAGACTTGCTGGAGACGTGATCGCCATTGCGTTTCTGTGCGTTTTCTCCATTTTAAGCATTCTTCATCTTTGTAAGCATTCTTCAAGGTTGCCGGTAACGGGATACTCTAGTCGCAGGCTTGGAAGCAACGTGGCTCTCCACAGGTCTCAGTTTAACCCTTAGTTTCATTCCGAAAGACTTTTCTGAACGATTAATTGAAAGCAGAGCCTGGAACCTCCTGGGTTTGTGTGTAGGAATTCCAGTGTTCACTTCAAGACTCTGTAGCGATGCCCTTGCAACAGGGCTGGGTATCTGGTGGAGCACTCTGGCAAGTCTTCTGGTTCCTGCAAGGACCCCGGGTTGTTGTTCTTGTTGGAATGGCAGACCAGGTTGTCTGGCAATGGACTTTAAAGCAGCTCGTCTTTATGCCTTTACAATCTATCAATTCCACGACTTTAGCTGTGTGAAGATGGTTGTCCGCAGCTTTTCTCCTGTGCTGCAAAGCACAGCATGGTGTCGTGATCCCAGATTGTTGTATGCACATAAGGTAATGCTATGAAAAGATGCTGACTTGTTTCCAGGAACACAGAGCTGCATTAGTTCAGCTCATGTTTGTGCCAAGGAGTCGGGATTCTCAGAAAGTCTCATTAGCTTTGTACTGATGCAGCTCTCTTGTTTCTAGTTCCAGCGCTATTGTGGCCATTAGCTGCTGCGTTGCCCAACATACGAGGGCTTTTGTGCAGAAGATGGAGGATGGGTCTTGGTTTAGACAGGCCAACACCAAAAAATGTGCCCCCTGCCTTGACAAGAAGGTGGCACTCAAAACCTGCAACTCAATCAGATGACAGCTGTATTTATATTTGGTATTTCATTTGGCTGTAAGTCATAGAAAGATATAATTTAAATTTTAACTATAATAATTTGACGTTTTTGGATACTAAGCAACAGCTTCTGCTGCCATACACTCAACAAGTTGCACATTCAGCTGCTTAGGGCTCAATCAAAGGCTGCTTTGTAATGGGAGCAATCTAACAACGTTCACACTTCATTCAGGAAACACTCCACTTCAGAGGTACATACCTTAATAGCTAAGTGCTCAGTGAATCTTAGCATCATTTCCTCCCTCTAATTGACATCTTCTGGGATGAGGAACCAGTGAATATATTGTGTAACTCCAGCAATCTT
Organism: Nothocercus julius; assembly: GCA_013398735.1. Classification (NCBI taxonomy): domain Eukaryota; kingdom Metazoa; phylum Chordata; class Aves; order Tinamiformes; family Tinamidae; genus Nothocercus; species Nothocercus julius. The sequence continues at coordinate 587,318 of VZSV01000174.1, read as the reverse complement.
GGGTAATATGAACTCCCATTACATCAGTGTCAGAGGAAAAGCTACAGTGCAGAAAAAATAACTATGGGGTGAGAGGCCAATTCTTTTTTTAATAGTTTTCTGGTGCTTTGAAAAAAAACAAGCGACTCAGTGATGGTCTCCAGTATTTGGAAATTATCCAGGGGAAAAAAATCCCCAAATCCAAAGACCCTTGCAATTTTGCAAACAATGGTAAGAAGCAGAGGCAGTCAGGTATTAATTTAACTCAGTGTGTGGTTCCCCTGACTTGTCTGGTTCAGAAAGCTCTTGCTGCATCAGTGTCCTCTCATTTTGATGATTCAGGAGATCCAAAAGGTTAACCACCAAACACATGGGATGCTCTTCCTCAGTGCTCTTCCTTGTGCTCTTGGAGCTTTGTATAGCTCTTCCCAAGTCTCACCTCCCAGTGAGAGTATAATATGGGAGAAGTTTGTTCATCCTTTGCAATGTGTTAGAGATGCCAGGCAAAGAGATACTGAAATTAAGCCCTTTGGAACTCTACTAACTAATGAGGCTTTGGATTTTCCATAGCTGCAGCTATTTAAGACCAGGCTAGACAAACATCTCTTAGGTCTACTTATAGTAGAGTCCATCCTATGTAAGGGCAGGATACAGCCTTTGTATTTCAGAGGAAGATATGTCAAATTCATGAATTTCAGCTGCCCGGCAGAATTTTTGTTGTGGGGAATGTATCTCAGCTTGGCAAAAAAAATCTCCTCTAGGCTGTGTCCGCTCACGCCTGCGGTCCATATGCGTTGCAAAGCAACCCCAATCCAGGTGCCCTTCTAAAAGGAGATGTGCAGCAGCGATCCTGGAGGAGCGGACAGCTCCCAGGAGCACGGCCCGGGATGTGGCCGATGCCGCTGAAAGTATCGGTTTTGTTTAGGAGCTGAGACCACGCGTAACTTGGCAGGAATGAGCAAAGATGTGAACTCACTGCTGGGAAGCTGATGGAGGATTCAGAGAGGGGAGGAGAGGTGACACATCTATTTTGTTTTTCTTTCGAGAAGTCATTTTCTGCCAGCAGCAATGAAAATGCTAAGGTTCCCTTTTTGCTGGATTTTTTTTTTTTTTTTTGCGCAGTCCCCAAAAGATGCTCCATGAAATGCAGAGAAAATGCTAAGCCTGCCATGTAGTGTCATGGGGAACTACTAAGGACGATGCGATGTTTCCACATCGCTTAGTTGATTCTGAGTAGAATCAGCTATCCCGTAGCAATGTGCCCTAATCCAGGCCCAGCCGCTGTCCTCATATGCTCTTTCTCCTGATATCCGTGAGCTCTGATGTCTGCCGAAGGAATCTGTGAGGCTCAAGGCTTCCACTTGGGGAAGTGGCCGGAGCTATCAATGCCACCGTAGCCACCTCCATGTGTGACACATGACAGCTCAGCTGCTCACGCTGTCCTGAACCCGTGGTCTTCTCCAGCGCCCACAACACAGCTTGGCAATGCCACCCCTGCCCCAGTCCTCCAGCTGCTTCTGCCGTGCACGTCCTGGTCCCGTGCTGCACCCGTGCTTGGTGCCTGGGATCCTGCTGGAGCGAGGAGCCCTCGGAGGAGGGCTGAGCACGGAGCTCTAGCTCAGGTTTCACCAGGCTAAGACTTTGACAGGAAACTGTAAAAATAGGACAGGAAAACTTTTTAAAAAAAAAAAAAACAAAAAAAAACTCTTTACTATTTCCTTTGAATGTGTTTTTGCAGTACTTGGAATGTCTGGCCTTATAAAGTGCCTCAGCCAGCTTTTTCCTTTCTGCAAATGTCCAAACAGTTAAACATAAGGAATGCGGCTGTGTTTGTATGAGGTAAGGAAATGACTAGGTGGAGAAAGTATTCCATGAAAAGGGAGCGCATACGGAGACCCTCGCGTTGTTCGCCCTTCACCCATCATCTCCCCTTCTGCGAAAGGAGTCACAAATCCGCACGGTTACAGAGACTTCACTGGTATCTAGAGCTGCATTTTGTGCAGAGACCTATAATCTTAATAACAAAAATCCCTGAACTCACATTTAGTACAATAAGAACAATTTCAGGCCTTTTGGTGGACTTTTGTTGGCACTTACCAGCTTGTTGTTTGGCTGGTGGCTTTGGCACGCTGTCCCCTCTGCGTGCTTTCCCATGCAGAGCTGTTAGTGGCCTTTCTGCAAGTGGCAAATTAATTATTTCTGTAGGCACGACATCTGCAAATGATGGGCTGGAAGGGTCTCAAGGGCATCAACTGCCTTCCCTGGGGTCTGTCCCAGGAACACCCTCACGATGGGTGGCTGGTGTCGGGGAGAAGTTTGCGCTGGGATCTGCTAGGTCTGTCTCGCCTTGGTTGCATCGGTGCTGCTCCTTCGCAGAGCTGTGTTGAGGGCCTGGACATCTGCTCTGCGGCCTCGAGTGCTGCAGCCCCCGGGAACTGCAAGGCTGTGCTCTCCTGGCGCGGGGAGAAGCCTCCCACCAATGGAAAATCGTGCACCGACAGTAGGAAAAATAGATATCAGGCTCACTATCTGCTCTTCCTGTTCCTCAGAACTCATGCTGGAGCTTTCTGAACGCAGTATGGAGGGCGGCCAAAGCCCAAGGCATGTGTTGGAGTGACCTCATTGTGGGGAGGTCTGAACCTCCCCAGGGACAACTCGCAAGCGGCGTTTGTCAATGCTGCTCTAAGAAAAAGCCTTCAGCGAAGGCATTGTTTATTGTGAGAAGGGGACTGGATTTTTTTGCAAAGAAAAGCTCTTCTTCCATGCTGCTCTGTTTATTTCTTTTCTATACGAGGAATGCGCTTGGCCCGTGGCCTGTCTCGCAAGGGGATTCCAGCCAAACGGTGCCAAAGGAAGGACAGTCTCAAAGCCAGAGTGGAATTGTGAGGGAGAGCTGGTCAACCCATTGAAGTTCCTCTTAGCTTGGAGTCAGCAGAACTGCTTGCAAGGCTGACTCAGGCGTATCCACGTTTCTAGGAGCATTTTTTAATATCAGTGGGAGCAAGGTGTTTGTTTGCTTCTGCATCTTCAGTCAGGGATCGAAATGACTGTTATGAGCATTCATTTATTTGGCAATGCCTTGCTGCTTAGACGGATGCTATGGCAGCAGTGAAAACGGTCCTTTCTCTTGTGAAAAATCTCAAAGAAAATGTTTCCTTCCAAAAATTCTTTGTCAAAAACACCGTTTTCTCCAAAGAGACGCTAAGAAGCAATTCGAGGAGGGGAAATGTTAACAAAATGTTTGAAATGCTTTTTTTTTTTTGCCTCTCCAGGGCAAGGCTGTAATTTAGGTGAGTGGCATGGAGACTGGGGGAGGCCCATAGGTAGCAGGGTCCCCGGGGTCAATACTAGGTCCAGTCCTGTGCAACTTAATTGCAGGAGTGAGACCCGCTCGGTCAACAGACTTGGCTTACGTAGCTCATGCAGAGTGTGGATCCCCCCCGTCTGCTCCCCAAGGGTCTGCGGCTTTCGGTTGTCAGGAATGGCCATTCATTCGCTGTCAGGCTTCCTAAGGAGCTCCATGACAACCAGCCAAACATGGAAATCAGGAATGAAGTCTATTCCTGTTGCACTTCCTTTCTGGAACACATCTGGGGCCTGTGTGGGCCGCAGGGGCGGGTAGATAAGACGCGCCGTAGCCCCAACCTGACTCCGTAGAGTGTCCAAAAAGCTGCAGTTCTGGTGAGCTGGGGCTTTAAAATCACTCCGTGGGGTCAGGGGGAAGGAGCTGAAACCAAAGAGCATAGCAAGGAGTCAGATTTCTGGTGGGTAACGCGAGCGCTCCGCGCTGCAACTCCGCCGCCCTTGTGCATTTTGCAGTTGAAGGATTCGTAGTCCTCCAGCTGCTCAAGGCAAGTAGGTGTGAGTAGTAAAATAATCCAACTACAGTGAGAACAGAGCAAGAAAGAGCAACAGGCTTGGTGCATCACGAGGCTGCTCATAGATGCTATCGCATCAGCTTATGCCTGTCGTATAAAAACTGCTTGCAAACAGTTTTGAGGAGCTTATTTTTGGGGGAGCTTATGTCAAGAAGTGCCTTTGCATGCTGTTTTTTGCAGCTACAAGTGATTGGTAAAGGGTAAGACATGTGTGGTCCCACTTCTAAAAAGACCTCCGTGGTAGGGGTGTCAGGATCCTGGCTGCAGCTTTTCTTCCCCAAATAAGGCCTGATCAGGAATTTCTTGCAGCCACTTTGGTAACAGCTCTGCTGACAGATGGAAAGCTGGAGTTTGCCTCTCTTCCACCCCATAGGACTTACTGCAAGGCTGAGCTTTAAAGAGGAGGTAGGAAAAAATCAGCTTTCAATGAGGCAGCATCTCTGCAAAGAGCAGACTTCCCAGAGAGCGGCCCTGGAAGGCAGGATCCTCTCCCCAGGCTGTAGCAGGATCTTAAGCATCAGCTCCTTCTTTAATAAAGTTTGATCGGTGCCTCACTAATGATTTAATAATTTGACCCATTAAAATTAACACCAGATGGGAGCTAGAACGCTGCCAGCTTTTCTGGATGCCAGACTGTGATTTTCTTGGCTTCGCGCCCTCAGAAGAAGTAATCTAAATATGAGAACCTATTTTATTCAATTATTTATTTAAAATGAGATGTTCTCATCACAATGGCTCTTTCATTATCGGTCTCAAGGAATTCTTGCTGCAGCACATCCAGCCATGGCATGGAAGGCGTGAGCTTATCCTTTTCCTCTCAACGGTGCTGCCACGGCTCTGTTTTGGGTTATGCACTTCTGTGCTCCAACGTAAGTGAATCAGAGCTCATTGTAGATATGAACCACAGTGACATCAGGGCCATGTTCTGCTCCATCCTTCTCGTGAGCAGAGCTGCAGCCCAGCTAAGCCACAATCCTGTCTTAGCACCACAGAGATGCTGCAATATGAGATCTCTTCAGCCTCTGGAAGTGTATCAGTATAGGACCAGGGCGGTCCTATAGAGCTTCTCCATAAGACTGTCCCAGGCTCCCAGCATCTGTAGCTTACAAATTTTGATCGTTCACAGTCTCTGTTGGGAGAATGTCCCTTACCATACATGTTGCCTGAAGAGCTGCTTTCTTCATTTATTTTGCACCAGCACCACTTATTTTCCTGTGGTGCCTCCTGATGCTTGCAATGCCATGAACACGCTGCTTCTCCCAGGCCACCCCCAATTTTGTGTCCTGCTTTCAAGTCTTCCTCCGGTTTTCTCTTTTCCAGGTAGAGCAGTGCACAGCTCCTCTTCACGCAGAAGCTCTTCTGCATCTTTGATCGTCCGTGTTGCCCTTTGGAATTGATTTGTCCATTGATATGCACAGAGCTCACAAAGAAATTTCTGGCATTGTTCTTTGGTTTGATTGCTTATAAGATTTAAACTCTTTGGGGTTCTGAATTGCTCCTCTGTGCGGTGATAAATGCCTCTCCTTGGTCTTGTTCTCATAGTTGGAAAATATGAGCAAGAGCCTTTCAGTTTCATAAAAACACAATGGGTGGAAAAAAAAATCCAAAGTTGTTGATCTCTCCTCTCGGAATAAATTAGAACAAACTAAACCATCAAACTTGTCATGTCAGGAGACATTAATGATGACCATATGCTTTGGTAACTTGTTAAAATTTGGGTGAAAAACAATCTTTACGATTATTTAAAAATTCACCATTGCCAACAGTACATATTTCTTGTCTGATTTCCAAGCAAGGGCATTTTTATGAGATCATACCACCTTTATGCCAATGAAACTGCAAAATCTTTGTTCTTTTTTTCCCCGACCTCATCTTGGTGTTTACTTCTCAGTGACATCCATAGGCCAAAGTCCTTTTGGCATTTTTATCAGCATTACTTTTTAAGTATGACAGTGCTTCCTGCAGTTCCAGAAATACAAAAACAATGGTTTCACCCAAGTGTAGACCTGTCAATGGGGCTGCCCTGCAAACATACCCAGTGAGGAAGAGCTTCCTGTCTCAAACCTTTTATAGGATGTCTTTTTCCTTACTTTTTTTGCTCTTTCCATATGTGTGCGAGGCTATAAAAAGAAAGGATCTGCATGCAAAGAACTGAATCGTGAAGACTGAACTTTGCTTTTTTTGAGTGTCTGTATTACACCAAGACATTTTAGAACATGTTAAATAGAACTGCGTGTAAGTAGATTTGAGTCGCAGACTGCCTGTGACTCACTGCTTAGCTGGGACTACTTTCCACACAAGTTTTTTAATTGCCTCACATATCAAATCCAAGTGTCTCACTGCTAAGACAGCTGTGAGCTAATCCAAGGACTGTTGCAGGGATTATGGTTCACAGTCAATTAATGGGCATCCAATGTCAAAATCCCCTGTAGAAGTTCAGAAATCGTGGTGAGACTATCTGAAATAACAGGCTGATTGACCAACAGGTAACTTCTTTAGATGGTTGAAGTGGATTTATCTGGTTTGACAATAACACCATTAAAGGTCCTTTTTACAGCTACAGATCAAATGCTTTCCTGCAGTAATGTATTCCCGGTAGAGGGGAATTGTTTAAGAATTTTGTTTCTTGAGGAATACCTGCTGTGCTAATATCCCCAGGCAAGGGTCACGAGAGCCCAGGCAGTGGCAAAACCACATTCCTTAGTGCTAACAAGCCCCTCAGACACTTCCTTCCTCTCTCCTTCCTTCCTTGCTTCCTTCTTTCTCTTCCTTTCCGTCTTTCTGTCCTTTTTCTTTCTCTCTTTCCCTCTCGTGGGCTGAGCCTGGGAGAGACGAGGAGGACGTGGCTTGGAGAGCCTCTAGACCACCACATGAAACACATGGCAAAAAAAAAAAAAGGCCCCATCTCCATCACTTTAGCCTTAAAATTTTGTACTTCCCATGATCGTAGATATTTTTTCCCCCAGAATTCATCAACTCTGCACTCAAATGACTGTGCTGTGGGTTTGATATTGTTCTGGAAGAAGGGGAGGGAATAGGCACTTTGGGAAGCTAGAGAGGAGACCTTGTGTTTGTGTCTTGCCCTAACCCATGGATATTCTTCTTCTCCCTCAGACTATCGTACCGGTCCCTGCTTTAGCCAAGTAAATAACCAGATGTGCCAGGGCCAACTGAGTGGGATCGTCTGCACCAAGACCATGTGTTGTGCCACGATTGGACGGGCCTGGGGTCACCCATGTGAGATGTGCCCTGCCCAACCTCACCCTTGCCGACGAGGTTTCATTCCCAACATTCGAACTGGAGCCTGTCAAGGTAAGTACCATGAAATGATGTTCCCTTATCCATTCTAATATGGGCCAAAAGTGATGGATGCGTGCTAGAACCCCCAACAGTCTCTATGTAGACCTTACCAAGTCCATGGTCATATATCCTAGGGCATCACCATTGACACAGGATTAGGGGTCAGTTCTGTTTGTTCCGTAGACAACCTGCTGCGGTTTTACCACCCATGCCCTGGTTCCTGTGCTTCACCATCTGTTTATTTGTCTTGTAGAAACATTTTCAGCTGGATCCCTTCCATGAGGTCAATCTATTTCAGGGGAATGTGCTGCTCTCAGTTAAGTTTCCAAAGGAAACATTTGGAAAATCTTTGAATAAAAGTAGATTCTGCAAGTAAAATTTTAGCATTTGATTCCATTTCCTCTGACCTCATATAATGGCTTTAGGAAGTATAAATCCACCTACTTGTAGGATAATTGCATTAAGAAATGTAAGTCCACCTATTTAGAGCAAAGCTGATGCTTTCTCAAAACTCCAGCTGAAACTTTCCGTTTTCATAGTGGCACTTTCTGATGTTTTTCCTTTTTTTCCTGTAGATGTGGATGAATGTCAAGCCATTCCTGGCCTGTGTCAAGGTGGCAATTGCATCAACACGGTGGGTTCTTATGAGTGCAAATGCCCTGCAGGACACAAGCAGAGTGAAACCAACCACAGATGTGAAGGTAAGACCTCACCAGAAAGCTCCTCGCGTGGGTTCCAGATATAACCTGAGAGCACAAGGGCGTTTAAATAACTGGAGAATCTCTGCATGCAGAGCATTTCCAGGACTGGCAAAGGGGAAATGCAAAGAAGCCCCACGCCAGCCTTGAACCTTGGCTAAGTTTTGATGAGTTGAAGGATGAAGATTCCTGCGTTCTTGGCGTTCTTGCCCTAGTCTTGCACCTCTTTCATGGTGAGCGGCTCCATCGCATTACTTAAATTCAGGACTTACCCACCCAGTGCCAGGCAGTATTTTAGCCCCCTGTTCCATGCTGTGAGGCACACGCGTGGATCAAAAGCAGAGATTAGGTCCAGTCACTCACAGTGCCGCCGAATCAGGAGTCTCGGTGCTGTTTTGATAGCCTGGCTCCAGTCCTTTAAGGTCGCTTTTCAACAACTCCTTTATCACTCCTCTGGAGCGCGTTTCCAGGTGACAGTTATTTACAGTGGCGGGATTGTCGGCAGCAAACTGTTGCACCGAGAGCACTCCGAGGAGTCAGCGTGCCGAAAATGTAGCCTCATGGCACTGTAAATTTCACAGCATACATTGAGCCATGGGGTTTCTGCAAACTGTTAGGAAAAGGGGCATCACTGCTTCCAAGTAACTCTTCCAATAGCCCCACCCTCCTGCAATCCCGACATTTTTCCTTTCTAGTAGTCTCTAGGTCAGTACATGAAGTGCCATGAGCAGCCCTTAGGAAACCTTTTCCAGGCTGAGGCACCAGAGGTCGATACTTCTGAGATCGTGGATATTCTCTTAAGTTAAGACGACATCTGTGCTAGTGGATCTTCCTTGGTAGGATACTAGAAAACTTTCCAAAACTTGAATGAAAGGGTTTTGTGCAGTGTCCAGCATCCAGGGACATGGGACCATTGGCTTACCCAAAAGAGCCCTTTGATGTGGATCTCAGGTGAAGAGCCCAAATGGATACCAAATGGGCAAAGGCTGGACCACACGAGAACCTTGGCCCAAATTCCAGAGGCAAAACCCGAATCTTGCCTGGTACACCTCACCCCTGCTGGCTGGGGACCAGGCAAAACACATCTGAAATCAGTTTAGCTGGAAGCTCCTATGCACTAAGACTGAAAACAATGCAGCGCCCGAATCTGTCATCCAGATGCGAGGGGCCTCTGCATGGGTTTGCGCTTCCCGGAATGCTGCAAAAGCAGCATGGTGTGGCCATAAACAGCCGCTCTTCTTCCTGAATAGCCATAAAAATAGACATCTCCAGTGTCTACAGTGTCTGCTCCATCACTTAGCATTCCCCTCTTGCTAAGGAGACCTTGAGAAGGGGATGTTTTCCTTTGGTATTGTTGACCAGCCTAGGGATCCTTTGGGGAGAATGGCATAAACCTGCTTTAAGCTGACGGGGTTGAGATGGTTTTGAAAGGGTTGTTTCCGGGACGGGAATTGCCGGCATGTTTCCATGAGGAAAAGAGGAGGACACTTCTGTCTGGGCCATAACTGGTGTCCCTTCAGGAAATGTACCCCATATGAGTCTCTAGAATGATGCGAAAAGGGGAATGCAGAGTCAGCATTTTGATGGAGGTTTGACTTACACTAACACTTTATAAAAATAGGGAGATCTAGGTCCTCTCTCAAAGAATTTTCTCCATTCTTTGATGTGTTAGAGTGAACTATTTGGTATGGCAGGTAGACCACCTAATTCCTGATTTGCTGAAATGTCTGCACTGCCCAGGTGGCTTGTATCAAACCACATAATCTCTACACTGGGCCAAGCGTTTTAATCAAAATAATGACAACAGCCCTGAAAGAGGATCTTTCCTTTTTTGAGGCAGGCTCCAAAAATAAAATCTCAAAGCGGCAGGAGTCCCCTTGCTGAATCGATTTGCACTAACGCCGCAGCTGGTCAAGGCAGTGGTTTCCCAGCTTGCACTGAGACCATCCAGCCTTAGGCAGAGGACGTGGGCTCCTCCCGTTTTGGAATTTCTCATCCAAGTCTATCATCCAGGAAACATTAAAATTAGCTTGAATGTCTTTGTTCAATTCTTCTCACATTCCAAGGTTCTTGTCTTTTCTGCTCAGAAGCTTCTTCCTGGGGAGTGAAGTTAGCAGATGGGATTGCATTTGAGCCAAAGGTCACAGCTTTTGTCACTGGGCCTGCTGATTGATGATTCCTCCTTCATTAACATGGCACCTTGTACCACTAATCTTCTTCAGGCTGTTTGCTGGTGGGAAGAGGTAGGAGTGGAGATAATGCTGTTCATTTCCCATAGTGATAGTTATCTCCCAACACAAATGGCACCTGGAAGGCTCCGTTCTCCGTTCCAGAATTCCTGTAGGATAAAGACACTTATGCAAGATCTGCTATGCTGATAGCATGGCCCACCTCCAGCCCTCTCCTCCAGGCATGTGAGGGGGCTGTATATCCATACAGGCTGAGTTTTGGTCAGCCCCAGAAGGAAAAAGATGTCCTTGTTCTAGCTGCAAGGCAAAAAAACAGTGCACACAATGTCAAGTTTGGATTTGAACTCAAATATCCTCCAAGTCCAGGGCTGCTCAGTTACAGAATTATTTGTGAGTCCCATCTACTGAATGTGACACTCTCAAATAGCCTCTTTTGTGCCTTTGTTCATTGTATTCTGAGGGAGCTCCAGGGATCAAGAGTTCCTGAGCCTGGGGCTGTGCAGCTCATGATGAGGAATTTCTGGCACAGAAAATTGCCTGCTCATACTCCGAAAGATATAAGCAGTGCGTGAAACACAGCAGGGTGGTGGAATGAGAGGAGAGAGAGCAAAGCTGCTCTCTTAAATCAGCCCTTCTTCTTTGCAAAGGCCAAATGGCCACCTTTATATTGTCTTTGAGGGAGAAGAAAAGTGAAGACAGCGGATGGGTGAATTGAGAGGATGGGAGGTGGTAGCTTGGCCAGACCCGGGGCAGGTCCTGTGGAGGTTTGCAGGGAGCTACAAGTATGTGAGCAGGGAGGGAAGGACAGACCCCAGCAGACCTACAGCGCTGGGGAAAGAATTGGTGAAGAAGATGAAGGGAAGTGTTGAAAAAGGAGAGACGTCAAAGCTGAGATCAGAGAGATCTCCCTGACACAAAGAGCTTTATCAGGAAATCACAGAGGAGTGTGGGAGAGTGTTAAACTCAATAACATTTTTAAATTATCCTGGCAACAACCTCAGAAATTAGACTTGTGGGAACAATTCATTTGCGTGCTCCTGTGTGTGGGATCTCTGGCTGAAGAAGGCTTTTCCTTCCACAGTTTCGGTGGTTCTCTTCTGGTAATATCCCTCCTTTTCTCCATAGCCCTCCTCCAACAACACAGGGCTAACCCAGCTCCACTGTCAGCCCAGCGTGGAGTCCCAGTACCCACCCGGGATGCTTCCCAGTGCCCCAGGAGGAATAAGTGTCTCACGTCCAGGTTGTTCCAGGGCGATGGCGTGCGAGATAGAATAAACTGTGATGAAAAGAGTGAAAGGCACTGCTGTGTTCACCAAGCTCTGTTCAGATTAACCTATGAGAGATCAACTTCTGATAGTCGCTCGCATCTTAACAAGGCAGATTCTGCCTCTTTCTACCCTCCTTACCCATTCAGCACTTGCAGAGTGATATGTTAGGTACCCCTCATCCTTACGGACCAGCCTGCAAGCCTAGCAGAACACACAATCCTAATTTCCTAACGAAGGCAAGGTTTTGGTTTTTACTCTGTTGAATCTCATTCATATTTCTAAATTGGAGGGAGTTTTTTTTCTACATTTTCCATGAACAGAGACCATAGACTGGCCCACTTTCTTCCTGAGGGGAACATGATAGCTGTTTTATTAGTGTGTTTTCAATTTTCTCACAAAATGTCTACAGAAGAGCTCACTGTTTGGATCTATTAAAAGCTCATTTACGTGGATTTGGTGTGGTTTGGGGGTTCCATTACTCTCCTCTGTGGTTTCTCTGTGCTTTCTAGAAGGGAAGATCTGAGACTCCCGTGCACTGCACGAGAAAGGGTTGGTGAGACCCTGCGCAGAGGTGTTTTCTCCATCACGTCCTGGTATTTTAGCAGATGGAAATGCTGGGGTTTGAACACGTTTGTGGGCACCTGTGTTGGAGGAGCTTTGCAGACTACAGCTCCTTTTCTGAGGCTCCACAGCCTTTGACTTCCAGCATTTCAGCCTTAAATGATCAAGCCAAGTCCAATACAGTGAAATAGAGACCAGGTCCAAAATCAATGTTTGCATTGAATTCTGCCATTGTCTGAGGAACGGAGTGCACAGGATTGCTTTGATTTTTTAACAGGGAGTTGGAAAAATCATGAAGTCGCCAGGCTACGGTGGGGGGGAATTAGTCCCAACCTGGCAGCCGGGTGTTTAGCAAGAGTTTTAGATGCGTCTCACTGGGTCAAACCCTCCGAGGGCTTCAGCTCTGAATGAAACTTGACTTTAAGACACATTACAGAGACAAAAACGCAGAAGGCAGAACTGAAACAGCAACCAAGTCCAGAGCTCGCTACTAGCTCGGTGTCTCAACGTTGCTTTTTCCCCCCTGCTTCTTGGGTTGCTCACGTCAGCCTCCTATGAGCTAGGATTTTCAAGAGGAAAAAAAAAAAAAAATGGTGCAGATTGAGGTAACCGTTTGAATTGCCTCTGTTTTTCCTTAGGATTGGAATGTGGTTCCTGCCCCCCACCACACACACATTTGCTTGCATGACTGATAGGATGTCCTAAGCATTGATCTAATGAGATGCCTACCTTTCAGCTGGCCTCCAGATCCCTCATACAGAAAACTTCAGGAGAGCTATGTAGTTTTAGACTGTTTTTTTTCCCCCCCTTTTTTCCTTTTTTTTTTCTTTTCCTTTCTAATAGTACAACCAGTGTTCACTTCATAAAACTCCTTCCCTTGGCATGTTCTGCAAATTGTAACCCAACACAAGCCTGTAATTAAATGACAGGGGAGGCTATAATGATAAAATCTCTTTCCCCGCAGGGGCCCAGGTGGGGGAAGCGTTTTCGGTGGATTTGCATTGCTGCCTTTCTAGGTTTCAAGTCCTGCCTGGCTGCTGCAGGGACTCTGAGCATCAAAGAGCTAGAGAAACATTCCAGGCCAGAGGCAACGATTCTGCTGTTGAAATCTGCAGTGAGCTCAAAGCCCAATTCTGCCTCTCCTAAAGCCAGGAAAAACAGCAGTGCATCGTCCCCTCCTGATATGTCACTGTATGATCTGCCCTGTGCACTTGTGCTTGATTGTGGGCAGGGTAAAAGAGAGATTTCACTTGATCCCTCAGGGCCTGGAGTTGCAGCCGAAGTGGAACAGAAGATTCCTGTGTTTGTCCCAGGTTGCCAGATCAAGGAGAGGTTGAAGGTTATTTCTTTGGCTACCTCCATGGCAGGGGCCATACGGGTCTCTGTTCGTGCTTTATGCCTCCAATCAAAGGCAGTTCATCTCACTTTATTTAGACATTTACTTCATTTCAGCCTGAGTTTATGAAGTTTGAGCTTCACCTTGCGTCTTGCCTTTCGGAGCCTGCAGAGCGCTGTGTTCACAGCGTCATCTTTGCACGTCGCGTCCCTGGGACTCGCTCCCGTCTTCCCGTTTTCACAGAGCAGCCTGCGGGGCCGATTTCGAGGAGGGAACCCCGGCTGCTGCCTGTTGCCCGTGTCCGGCTCTGCACTAGCACAGCTCGCCACTGCACGGCACTGTGACACTGCAGGCCGACCTGTCCTTCCGAAGTCCCAAACCTTTCCCTTTCACCACGCACAGGAAACCGCCGGCCACCCCTCCGGGGACCGTCACCCTTTTCCCCACCTCTCCAGGATTGTCACCCTTTCCTCCAGCCCTCTGGGGACTGTCACCCTTTCCTCCACCCCTCCGGGGACCGTCACCCTTTCCTCCACCCCTCCAAGGACTGTCACCCTTTCCTCCAGCCCTCCTGGGCTGTCACCCTTTCCTCCACTCCCTCCAGGGACTGTCACCCTTTCCTCCACCCCTCCGGGGACCGTCACCCTTTCCTCCAGCCCTCCAAGGACTGTCACCCTTTCCTCCACTCCCTCCAGGGACTGTCACCCTTTCCTCCACCCCTCCAGGGACCGTCACCCTTTCCTCCACCCCTCCGGGGACTGTCACCCTTTCCTCCACCCCTCCAGGGACCGTCACCCTTTCCTCCACCCCTCCGGGGCTGTCACCCTTTCCTCCACCCCTCCGGGGACTGTCACCCTTTCCTCCACCCCTCCAGGGACTGTCACCCTTTCCTCCACCCCTCCGGGGACCGTCACCCTTTCCTCCACTCCCTCCAGGGACCGTCACCCTTTCCTCCCAGCGTACAAGGTTTGAGATCTGCCCCTGTGGCTCCTGCCTACTGCTGCTTGACTTGACAGCCAGGTCTGCTGGCTCTCAGCACAGATTTCCACCGATTCCTCACTTGCCTCGAAGGAGGGGGTTCTGGCAGCTCTGTCCATGTGTGCATACTCTGCCTTCATCCCTAAAGTGAGGCCAGATCTTCCAAATACATTCCCATATCCATTCACAAAAGTGCTACAGTTTTTAAATACAATAAATATTGCTGCTTAGCAGAGATCATTTATTTCGATGATAGCCAAAACATGGGGTTTTTGTTTTGTCATTGCGCAAAGTCTCTGGTGAGTGTTCCGTCTGTCTTTTCCCAACCACCTGGACCATGACCAGCAACCAACTGCTTTGGGTGCATTAATGGGAGGCTGAATTCCAATTCCAGATCAGCTTCCGAAACAGCTTTTAGTTGTTAATAAGAGACAAATCTATAACTCACATCCAAAACTGGTTCTTAGAGTCAACAGCCACACTAGTGTAGCTGGCGCCTGTGCATTTAACAGCAGTAAAGTTTGGTCTGAACTTTTCAAAAAAAAATTTCCATTTGCAAAATTGTTAATTTGCAACTCTGTTCCCTTCGACTTACTGAGCCTTCAGATCCTGCCTAATTGCTGCAGGCAAAACTGGAGCTGGTTCTCTGTACATGAACCGCGTGAGAACGTGCTGAGTCTTGCGCCCCCTCCTCACCCCTTTCCCTGACAGTCACTTCTGCTAAGCTGCCGTCCATGGGCTTCCTCATCTGGTGTTCACTAGGGCTCCCACCAAAAAATAATTAACCCATTAGCTTCCTTAAGGATGTAATGAAAATGGCTTGGATATTTTGGAAATATCTCCACATTAGAGCTCAGAGCACATGCTAAGTCCAGATGGCAGAAGTGATATCACTAGGATGCTTATCTGCTGGAAACCCAGTGTGTGACATTACTTCTTGTCACAGATGGTCCTTCCGAGGCTGGAACCTCCCACACAGCTCTGGTCCCACCTCCTTTCGTGGACGGGAAGACGATGTTTCCCAGGGAAAAGTAATGGCTGTTGGTTTGCTCTTTGCTAGATGTGGATGAGTGCGGCGGCGTCTCCGGCGTGTGTGACGGCGGCGAGTGCACCAACACAGCAGGCAGCTACGTGTGCTCGTGTCCCCGCGGCTTCATCACCAGCCCTGACGGATCGCGGTGCATTGGTAAGATGCTAAATAGTTCTGCGGACTATTGCATAAAGGCAGACCCTGAAACCCGGCCCTCGTGCCATGGTGGTAGTTTGCAAGTCACTTCGCAGGTTCGTGCTGTGCGTGTGATGGCCAAGAGATGCTGGTTTTCCAGCAAAAAGGACTCCTTGATGAAGCCAATGGGGAGAAAAAGGTGCTTCCCAAGCAGCGCTCCCCGCCCTGTGGACATCCCTCCCCGCCTGCATGCGAAGAGTGTGAGATTACCCGGCTCTTGTATGAGCTTTTAGCCCACAGTACTGGATTCCCAACTGCAAAATGACTTCCAGAACCATATGGAACTCACACTTGCAGTCCCCATCCCGCAGATGGCACAAAGGGCTCAGTGGGGCCAACGTGTGACACACCGCGGGCTCTGCTCTACCTGGCTACCCCGTCTCAGTTTGGCTCAAGGTGCCTCTATTTTAAGGCTTACGAGAATTGGCTGGAGTCCTGACCAGCTTTCCTTAGACTTAAGGCCTGTCCTGCCTGCAGACTGCAGCGCCTGGAGTGAATCTTGCATGTTGAACGCATCAAAATTCCTCTCCAAGCCTTGTAAATATTTGATAGTCCATTTCTCTCTGTAACACACAAAGTTTCTATGATAAATAGATGAGCTCCATGTTTACTTGCTCTCAGCAGGGACACTCACTTGGGTCAAACTGAATCTCGGGTTGTCTCACTCTTCTGAAAGTTCATTCATCTTTAGAAGGTCAAGGACACAAGGATTTATAAGGAGGGACTGCTATAGAAAAGGCAGAGATAAGATCACTCTTAAGGCAATGGAAATGTGAGGTACATTTTTCTCTTGAAAGCCCTGGAAATTAATCCAGAAATACTTCATTTCTAAGCTGTTTTATATCCAGAGAAGTTGGAGTAAGAATCAGTCATTTTCTAGTTCCAGAAAGAAGCCCTTGTAAAATGTACCATAAGAGCCACCTTGTTTGGGAAACCAAATGATCCAAAAGAATGAAATTCTTTTCCTCCGGATTTCCCACACCCTGCCATAAGCGCAGAGGGGTGTGATGTCTGTCCAATGAGTCATACGGACATTTCCCTCCTTACCTTCAAACCAAGTGCTTCAAGAAATGAAAAGTAAATAAAACTAGGGCCCCAAAGTTTAAAAATATCCCAAAGCTTAGCTGTAATGGCCTATGACTGCACCTGAACTTGATACATCATGCCATAGCCATTTCCCTGAACTAATATATGCTGTTAGTGGTCTGTCATGTTTTGGGACAGATTATATTTTTGCTGGCAAAATGCACTAATTTAACTCCGGGGTGCTCTTGCCCCATGACCCATATTTTGCAAATTCTCTTTATACAGTTTGGAGGATTTTAGTGCTCATTTTGAGAGGTTTACAGTATTTTAAACCTCTAATTTATGTCCTATGAAGCAAACCAAATAAATGGTGTGTAAACCTGGAAATTAATAAATAACTAAATTAAAACCATTAAGGCACGACCGGCTTCAAGAGAGAGCAGAAGAGACCTTGTGCTAACGCCTCCCAGATGTTCTGAGCGGAAATGACCACGTTGTCTCATATATCACAGCGCACCCGCGCTGTGGTGACTTTATAGTGGCAGCCTTGATCCCTTTCCCCTCCCTTTTTCGCAGAGCAAACACCTTTTTATTGCATTTGAATAATCTCCTGGAGTTTATGCAGCTGAAACAGCAAGACGTTGAGCTTGAGTTGATCCCAAATCTCATTAGCTGCTTTCACTGCCTTCCTTGGTGAAATGCAAACAGTGGCGTAGCTGGAGAAACTCCGTCATAGATTGAAACCAGCATTTATTGAATGATCCAACCACCTGTGCGTGACACGAGGCATCCAGTTCCACACGTGCTCATAGCTGTTTCATTCAACTTGTGCTTGGAAAAGATGCTTGGGGTTTTGCAGGTAGCAGGAGGATGTGCTGCAGCGGGCAGTAAACTGCTTTATTTTATTTTGCACACTGGATTGCTTTGCAAGAAGGGCTTCAAAGAATAATTTTCAAGAGCGTGAAATGTCTGCAGAAATGCCTTGCTTCTTGTTGCAAATTCCTGGGCTCTGTTGGGGCTGTGAAAGTTTTACTGAGGGTCTCACCTGTCTGGAGAACTGTTGTTTACTGCTTTCATTGCTATCTGGGAAGAGAAAGAGTGGGAAGAAAAAGGAAAGCTGGGTAGATAACATTTATGAAGGCAAAAGATGACAAAAAGGAAGGGATGAGAGGACCGCAGGCTTGAAAATGGACTGAAAATGTGTACTTGAGCCTCATGCACAGTTTGAGCGGGAAGCAAACTAGGAGGAAGCCAGGGAGGGAGGGAGTTGATTATAGCATTTCTCACTGAAAAAACTTCTAATAATACCCAGGGTTTTCCTATTTGCACTGGGGCTGGAAGTGGGAAGGAGCCCCGCACACCTCCAGCTGTGCCCAGGGAGATGCACTGGTCCTCCCTTCTCCAAGGACTCTCCACTGAGACAGCAATCCAGCCTAAGCTTAACCCAACAAGAGTGCAGTGGGTCATGTTCCAGGAACAGGGGACAAGCGATGGCTTCATCGGTCCGGACTGGCCATCCCCTTCTCCCCTGCAAGCCGAGCACGGCTGGGCATCGCGGGTGGGATTCCTGCGGCTCCGTGGAGCCCATCGCCCCCGGCTCCTCCGTAGTCAGAGCCAACTGCCTTTGGCAGCAGTGGGGTTGCTGAGTTTGTTTGGGTTTGATCACTTGAGTTGCACGGGAATGGCAAAACACAGAGAGATACTCACCCTGAAAGGCCCCAGGATGGCAATTAGAAAAAAAGTGCATTTTTTTATGAAACACAGATAACTTTTTTTTCACTTGCCTTTACTTAGTTTTTGCACCAGTGAAGGCCATCCAGTAACATTTTTCCTCACTTTTTGCATTTTTCCCCACTCTTTCATTTTCCTTTGTGCTTTTGTAAGTCTCTCTCTCCCTTTTTATTTTTAATAGTTCCCCAGATCATAAAGAATTTACAGATAACAATATAGAATAGGGAAAAGGGCAAACACAAGTAGTTATTTCACTGTAGGGAGCAGGAAGCAGTAAATGTAGAGCAAAACAAATACACTTAAAAAAATAATCAAGGGAATAGTTTGGTGTTTTTTAAGAAAGCATTTATGCCTTTAAATCAGAAAAATAATAGAAATCATTTTTTCAAAATTATTTTCATTCTTTGAATCTTTTAGCCTTCCTCAAGCGATACGTACGAGCTGCTTGCTAAGCCAAGCAGACTTTTGTGTGTGTGTCTTGCAAAAACATTTCCAAAGCATCCAGAACATCTCCGAACTGCGGACCACAGGCCGACCCGTGGCTCTCACCCTCCTGTCTGTGTCTAATCAGGTCTAATCTAACGTGCAGTTTTCTGTCCTCTCTTGCCTGCAGCGTTGTCTGATTGACTGATGCTGCTCTGCAAACCTGTCCCCTTAGCAGCTGGGGGGAGCCGCTCCGTATCCACGGCGCTTTCCCCTCCAGCAAGTGGGTGGTCCTGTCGGAGGTCCCGGAGGGACGGAGGGGACCTGCTGTTCTTTCCATCCACCCCATCTCTGCCCAAGGCGGATCCAGCTGGGGTTTCAATTAGTTCTGAGGCTCTTTTTCTGAGCGAGATCATTGCAAACTGCAGCAAAGACAGATGAATTTAATAAACGTTTGTCCAGATGAGTAAGGGCCGGCTCATTCCCTCCAGTGCACAGACTGCTGTGACCTCCCTGCCTTGTCGAGCACGTCAGGTCGTGGCTGTCTGTAGGGACCACGAGTTGCTTCTCACAGTTAACTGTCTGGCTGTCACAGTGTGTCACAGCCTTGGTGACAGAGCGTCCCACAGAAGGGCCAGCTCAAGGATTTATTCCAAATTACTGCCCTTAGACCTAGAGATCCATCCCCTAAGCATTTCACACTCCTAAAGCAGCATCAGCGGCTTTAGGGAATGATCCCACTGTCCCGTCTGGGTTTGGACAAGCCGCTTTCTGAAAGGAACGTGGCCGTTGAACTGTGGTCCCAACTCCTCGCGCAGTTGCTGAGACCTGGCCTTGCTCTTGGCTCTTGCAGCTGCAGAGAGCAGGGCCCCGGCCGGCCTTGCACTTCCATGTGGCTCAGACTTCCCTTCATCAGGATTAGGGGTTAGTCCTGTGTTTCAAGCAGCCCCTGTGCCCAAATCTGCCTTTTCCCTCTGCGAGTCTCCATGGCAGATGAAAAGTTTTGCCTTCAGGGAAGCGGTTCAGGCTGAGCTCGGTGTTGCAGAGCGGCACAAGGAGTGTATTGGAGAACAGACGTGCTGGTTTAGTCACCCTGGCTTTAAATGGGGTCACTGTCCAGCCTAAGTCCCTGAGCTGCGATTAGAGGAGGAATAACCACAGCCCACAGATCAAACAGTTCTGTGCAATTAATTTCAATTATTTCTCAGCAAAGTGTCAGCCTGCTGGTTAATGTCACTGTACAGGCACAGGAGACAAATCAGACCAGACTTTCCCCCTCATTAAATTACTTCAGAAACCAGGGTGAGAGCTGAACGAGTGGAATATTCCAGGTTTTCCTGGAGGATTTGGTGCCAGACAGGGCCCTGCTAGACATGTGAAAGGCTTTGAGTCTCCTGGCTCTGGGCCAGGCACCTCACACCCCGAGCACCAGTGCCAGCCGTGGTGTCTGTGGCTTTGGCCAAGCTCATGGGCTTTGACCACCTTCCAGGGCTCATTCTCCTCTCAGTTCAGCCCAGGCTGTGGGAAGCAGCCCATGATCTGAGAGATGCAGCCAACTGGGACAGAGGAGAGAGGTCACACCGGGGAGTTGTTGGCACTGGAGCCGGCTCCACTGATATGGGGCAGAGGGTCAGATCAGGACTTTGAGCAGAAGAAAGAGACACCACTGGAGACAGGCACTGGGTTCGTGTCTCTCCCCTTGTCCGAGAGCTGCCGGGGTGTGCGGTGACGGAACCCCACGGACGCATCCCCTCTCTCCGCAGACCAGCGGATCGGGACGTGCTTCTCGGCTCTGATCGGGGGCCGCTGCGCCGGGGAGCTCCCTGGCCAGTACACCAAGATGCAATGCTGCTGCGACTCCGGGCGCTGCTGGGCCAGCGGGCAGGCTCCGGAGATGTGCCCGGTCCGGGGCTCCGGTAAGTGCAGCTCCGAGGAGCTGCGGCTCCCGCCAGCCAGACGGGGGCTCTGATGGCTTTCGCCGGCGTGGGGAATGAGCAACGTAATGTCACAGAGAAGGGTCGTGCGGGAATAGTGGCTCCCAGTGGCAGACCCCCTGCCTGGGGCTCATCTGCAGGTGACCCAGATGAGTTCGGCTGACCGTCCTCCTCCTACCCTTCCAGCTTCCTTTGTCTCCCCCTGCAATTGAGTCACAAGGCCAAATGAGGGCGAGTCCAGGCAGGAGCAGAGCTGAAGTCCCAACACTCCAGCTCTTTCCATCTCCCCCTCTCTCTTCCTACATCAGCTGCCACCGTGCAGGGGAGACACTGCAGGTCTGATAGCCCTCTAAGTCCTGCCCCTTCCCCATGGCAAGTTGTGTCCCATCAACTGCTCTGGGGTCTAGCACCCTCCTTGCCTGCCTGCCCGCGTCCCATCAGCAGCCACCCTCTTTGTCACCTCTCCATTCCCATTTCCATCTCTCTGCCTGCCCTCTCTGCATCCTGGCAGAGACAGGCGGGGGATTCAGGCGCTCTTGGAAGGACATTAAGGCAGCTGGTTTCTTTCAGATGAGTACCGCAGGCTCTGCATCGAAGGACTCCCGGTGGTGCCAGGGTTCCCTGGGAGCTTTCCAGGAATTCCTGGATTTGGGCCCAATGGTGTTGGGCCAGGAATCAACGGGCCTGGAGGCATCGGACCAAATGGGGCAAACGGACAAGGAGGGATCCCAGGTCTGCCTGGAATGGGCCCAGGAAGTTCGAGCATCGGTAAATTAAAATTACCTTTTTTTTTAATTTTATTTTTGCAGTGCTGACCTGACCCGGCTCCGTGTCTCAGAACATGCACAGCGTGCCGGTCCGTGGGCCTGCCCGCTCCTCTGAGCAGTGCACACGAGCAGAGCCCCAGTGCTCCGAGCCAGCTACGAGGTTTATTTTGACACCGGGGGAGCGATGGGATGTGACATTAATGCTGTGCAGAATGCTGAGCCCAGCAGCACATCAAACACAGTCTGCTGGTGGAGCACAGGCGTCCAGCTTCGGTGCAGAATATCTTTCTAGTTACCAAATGGGAATGAAGCTTTCATGTCACTGTCTCACTCCCCAAAGCAGAGGAGTCTTTGCTCCCCAACCTCTTATGTGCAGCCCACATAGCGCCTTGGCAAGAGCTTGCACCTGTAAACACGCTCTGGGCATTAATAAATTTGCATCCCCACCTTCCTCCTTAAAGGCTGTGCAATCTTGTGCACGTTGGGAGGGCAGGGAGACTCCTGAGCTAGCTGAGTTTGCTGTCTCTGGGCCTTGCAGGAACTGCCACTTTAAACCAGACCATTGACATCTGCAAGCATTTCACCAACCTCTGCCTGAACGGACGCTGCATCCCCACCCCGTCCAGCTACCGCTGCGAGTGCAACATGGGCTACAAACAGGATGTGCGTGGCGAGTGCATCGGTAAGTGGGGTCCGTCGGAGACCCGGTCAGCCGCTGGGCACCAACCCCCTGCCCGCTCCCAAAAACGCCTTGATCGGGTGCTCCCGCAGCCTCGGTACCCGTCCCGGCCTTTCCAGTGTGTTCATGGACAAGGTCTCACAGGCTCTTCTCCTTGCAGATGTGGACGAGTGCTCCAGCAGCCCCTGCGTGCACGGGGACTGTGTGAACACACCCGGCTCCTATCACTGCAAGTGCCACGAGGGCTTCCAGAGCACCCCTACAAAGCAGGCTTGCATTGGTACGTCTCTTCTGGTTCGGGAGGGACACGGGTGCAATATCCTGCAAGTTGTCAGGGAGAAGGTTTCCTCTATCTTATGACTGGTTGAGAACAAGCCAAGGACTTGCAGAAAGTCCTTGTCAACAGCCGAAGGCTATTTAAAGATGGCAAGCTTTTGTTCGTCAAATACTATGTTTCTGAGGACTTTTGTTATGGATGTAGGTGTTGCTGTGATTTCTAGCGAAGTTCCTCTGTCAGTGCCCTCTTACAAGAGAGTCATCCAGGAGACCCCTGGAAATGTAGGGTGTAGCACTGAGGACGGTCGGTGGAACAAATACAGTCTTTCAAGCTCCTCTCTTAGATAGTGTCTCTAAGCTTCTCAGCAGCCTTGTTTTCTCCTCTGCCTTTCTCCATTTTTTCTCTGCCTTTCCTAATATGCAGTGTCAAAATTTCTCCACCTCTTCTTCATCTCCTGCAAGTTGTACAGAGAGGGAGAGTACAATCCTCCCGGCGCAGGGAGTTTGAGAGCACTTTTCACATGGAGCAGGTTCTGCTGGAACCTGCCCTCATCTGCCTGTTGCTATTTGCCCCCGTTTTTTTTCTTGCCAGACATTGACGAATGCATTATGAACGGAGTGATGTGTAGGAACGGCCGTTGTGTAAACACCGACGGCAGCTTCCAGTGTATCTGCAACGCTGGCTTTGAAATCACTCCCGATGGCAAGAACTGCGTTGGTAAGCCAATTCCTCGTGTGTTGTCGTTTATGGCCTTGAGGACGCTGGGGCTGTGCAGAGGCAACATCCTCCCTGGGGACTGGTGGCTTCTTTAGTCTGTGTGGGATGTGTCTGGGATCCTTTCCTTTCCATGCAAGTAGATGCTGCTAAGGCAGACTGCATTTTACAAAAGCCCCAAAGGAAAAGAGAAGAGGAGAAATACGGATGCACTGAAATAGGAAGGGTGTTTTATGATGTTGGAACTGCTCCTGAAGCAGGATTTTGGGTCCAGTAGCATAAGCAGGGGTGGATCTGGAATGAGGACATTGTCCGTCCAGCCAGCCCTGCGCTGGTCCTGCTACCAGTGGGCCTGGCTGCCCCAGGGAACCGAGAAAACAGCAGCAGGACAGTTTGGCCTTGTGTTCCCCACCATGGTGGCACTTTCTATCTCAAGAATCCAAGCCAAGTGGTTTAGAGCTGCTCACAGGATGGCTCATGTTTTTCTGTTTGTCCTCCCCAGATCACGACGAATGTGCCACGACCAACATGTGCCTCAATGGCATGTGCATCAATGAGGATGGCAGCTTCAAGTGTATCTGCAAGCCAGGCTTCGTGCTGGCTCCGAATGGGCGCTATTGTGTTGGTGCGTAGGTCCTCAACCTTGCTCTCTGCCCTCTTTCCAGCTTGTCACCCATGTTTTTGGGCACTTGTTATGTGCCTGAGGCCAAGGATAGCTGAGAAAATGCAAGGCCATTGCCAGGCACTGTCCACTTGGGTGCTGGAAGGCACCTCTTCACAGCAGAAGAGGGGACAGGGGGACAAGTGAAAGGGGAGCCCATTCCTGAGCCATTAGAGACAGCAGAGCCTGCAGGGGATGTGATCCTGCTGCCCATGGGCAAGTGACAGCCTGTCCGTGCTTCCTCTTTCAGACATCGATGAGTGCGAGACCCCTGGGATCTGCATGAACGGCTGGTGCATTAACACAGAGGGCTCCTTTCGGTGCGAGTGCCTCGGGGGCCTCGCGATCGGGGTGGACGGGCGAGTTTGCGTGGACACCCACATGCGCAGCACCTGCTACGGAGGCATTAAAAAGGGCACGTGCGCTCGTCCCTTCCCTGGAGCCGTCACCAAGTCAGAGTGCTGCTGTGCTAACCCAGACCACGGCTTCGGAGAGCCCTGCCAACCCTGTCCAGCCAAAAACTCTGGTGAGCTCCCCTTCCACGTGCGTGTTCAAAAAGGCAGGAATGGGTTCGGAGACCTTCTGCCCCAGGGACCTTTGTGAGTTGGCCTAGAGAACTTGGCAGTGGTTTGGAAAAGCCGTAGGCGGGGGGAGGAAACGTCGCCTTGCAGAACTCAACAGATTTTGGTTGGATCTGCAAACAAGTCAGACTTGCTAAAAACTTTGGTTTTTTGGACCAAAATGCAGAGTACCCTCTTCTGCATTCTTCACTTGTGCTGCAGAGACAGGTCAGCTCCATCCAAACAGGGAGTGTTTGAATAGGTCCCGTGTGCTGTGTAATCTCGCTCCCTTGGTCCCTCCTATTCACTTTTTACCTTCTAGCTAATCGTTTCATGGGCAGCGATGGGCCGTGGGCCTTTACTCCCAGATCAGCCATCAAAGCGTATTGAATCCTGGATCCTCTCCTGCAGAGCCCCACTAGAAACATCTTTTCTTGATGAATTTTCAGCAATAACTTACATTTCAAAATGTCACAGATTATTAGTCACATGCTTAAAATGTTCCTTGATCTTTTGCATGTCATATGTGCATATATATAGTCCATATTATATAAATTGCATAGCACAGTCCATTAGTTATGTGCATTAAATAATGCCTAGAAGGCTGTCTTGAGATGCTGATCTCATTGCAGGGATTCTCAGTGTTTTACTGCTAGCTGTGAGTATCAGTGCTAACATACATATAGCACAAGGAGAAACCGATGCTGCTGGAGAGCTCATAGATGATATTCCAACAAATAATAAAGCCAGTGATACCCTGAACTGCTCTCACCATACTTAAAATGTCCAGAAAAGCTAATGGCTCTGTTGTGCTTTCCATACAGCTGAATTCCAGGCTCTCTGCAGCAGCGGCATTGGAATAACAGCTGATGGCAGAGGTATGTGCATGAAAATGGTATTGATGGACATGTGTAATGTGCCCCTGAGTTTGCTCTTCCAGCTGCATTGAACTGAATATGAGTGCACTGGGGTGACCCTGGGACTGTGTGTCCTGTGGATTGTTTGTTGAATAAAGCAGCCGAGTCTTGCTACCCTGTGAGAGCTGCATTTCTACGGTGACACCCAAAAGGTGGCTTTACCTCCTGCTTTCATAGGGAATGGGCCAAAGGCAAAACCCTTGAGGCTTCTTGGGCATCTTTCCAGGGCATCTTGTCTTGACAGAGCTCAGTCTCAGGCTGGTGATGTGATGCTTTCTAGCAAGACACTAACATAAGGCGGGCTCTGGTCAGCGAAGCACCGTGCACAGCCTGGACTGCACATGCTGAGGGCTGTCCCAGCAGCAAGGAACAGGAATTAGGATTTGGAAGATCTCCATAGCTGAGTTTGGTCTTGATCCATATGGTTGGTTTCTCGCTCTGCGCAGACATCAACGAATGTGCCCTCAACCCAGACATCTGTCCCAACGGCATGTGCGAGAACCTGCGTGGGAGCTACCGCTGCATCTGCAACCTGGGCTACGAGTCGGATCCCACGGGCAAGAATTGCGTGGGTGAGTTCAGGGCAGCTCTGCGTGACGCGGGGAGCAGAAGTTCAGTGCTGGTAAGGAGAAAGCAGTGAGTGCATGGGCCTGTCATCCCTTTTCTTCCCTACCTTCCAGCTGTGTAGGGCTACGAGTGTTTGCTTACATGAGCCATGCCATAAGTAGCATTGCCCTGAGCAATAGGGAGATCCTTTTTGTGCCTCTCAGACCACCGGCATTCTGGAGAGCTGCACAGATGGAAGACGAGGCGCCAATAAATGTCCTGTCCATCTCTGTATCCACAGATGTCGATGAATGCAGTGTCAACCGTTTGCTGTGTGACAATGGACTGTGCCGAAACACACCTGGAAGCTACACCTGCACCTGCCCCAAGGGCTTTGTCTTCAGGACTGAGACAGACACGTGTGAAGGTAACGTGACTCCGAAGGCAGTGCAGAACCTCTTCAGAAGAGGTGAAGAATGAACTGCACTTCTTGGCCGTGCCAGAAAGGAAGCTGAAGCTCCAGGTTTTTGTTGTTGTTGTTGTTTGCTGGTGGGAAATGTCATTCTTCATTTGGAATAGTAGACATCCAAACTCATAACAAAAAGGGTTTTCAGTAACTGAAAACGAGAACAATTTCCTCTGAGCCCCCAGATTTGTAGCTAAAAGCCACCCAAAATCGCAAGACTGGGGAATCTGTCTGGAAGTCTGCAGTTTGAATGGGGGGAAGACTGAGATTTATTTCCTGACCTCAAAGTCCCACAACATTTGAGGACTGGCACTTTATGCAAAAATATATATGTTCAGACAAACCCCTGATTTCCTATAAAGATGGTGAAAGTCACAGAAACAACATTCTCTTACACCCCTCTCTGCTGAGCAGCCCAGTTTGGAGGTTGTCAGGAGACGTCTTGATCTTTACAGCCTGATGGTCGTGTCCTGGAAGCAAATACGGGGTGTAAGGGAGCTCCCCACAGTCACAGGCCCTGTTTTCCTCCTGCAGATATCAACGAGTGCACCTCCAACCCGTGCGTGAATGGTGTCTGCAGAAACAACGCTGGCTCCTTTGCTTGTGAATGCTCCCCAGGCAGCAAGCTGGACCCCAGTGGCACCATCTGCGTGGGTAAGGAGGTCACTACGTGGGTAAGGAGCCAGCCCTGGGCTGGGGTCTGATGTCAACAGCGGCTTTTCTCTCCTTTTTGTTCACATAAAGCTAGATCCTGGCTTAGGGATGGGATCCTTGGGGAACTCTTGTTCTGTCTCTGTGTTTCTTTGGTTGTCGGCAACTATTACAGCCTCTTTTGTTCGTACAGGAAGCCTGAAAATCCGAAAGCTGAGGCAGTGCCCTGAGCATTGTGTTGGGCAGAGAAGTCCCTTACTGTGCTGCAGCAAGACAAAGCACAGACAGGGGATCCTCCAGACCAGGGTGGCACGTTCTCACTCATCAGATGGGTTCATAGTGTGCTGAGATTAAGGCACATCAGGAGGAAGAGGATCCCTCCTTATCATGCGGGTCCCTTCCCAGTAGGTCCAGCCACCCCTTGGTCGTCAGGGCCTTGCAGAGCACCAGAGCTCTGGGGAAAAGCACAATTTGGGTCCTTGCTGCCAAGTGCTTGGCCTAAGAGTCTGAAAGACAAAGTAGGGCCAGAGAGCAATTAGTGACACCACTAATTAGTGCAGCTGAGGGGTAGCTTTTCGCAGCTGCTTCTCGTTCCAAAGCTGGGACCCTCAGCTGAGGAGCAGCTCCTCACTCGCACCTCGGCTTTGCCCCTGCAGACAGCATGAAAGGCACCTGTTGGCTGAACATCCAGGATGGGCGCTGCGAGGTGAACATCAACGGGGCCACGCTGAAGTCGGAGTGCTGCGCGACGCTGGGGGCAGCCTGGGGCAGCCCCTGCGAGCGCTGCGAGATCGGTGAGGCCTCGCCCGATGCAGCGGTCAGCAAGGCAGGCAGCGTGTCGCCCTCTTCTCTTGACATTGCTCTGCTTTCTTGCAGATACTGCCTGTCCCCGTGGCTATGCCAGGATGAAGGGAGTCACGTGTGAAGGTAAAGTGCTGCAGCGCACAAAGAGAGCAAAGCTGTTCTATTGTTATTGGGAATACAATCATGGTTCATTTGCTGTTGTTTTGCATCTTCGAGTCTGGAAGGAGCTGGATGGGGTCTTGCATTTTCCATGTTGTCTCTTGCTGTTGGCCTTTGCCCTGAGCACTACAGCTGGGTGTTTTTAGGTGGAAACCAGTCTCCTGTGTGTAGCACCAGTATCTGAAGTGTTTCTGTATGTGTGTTCTGGTGCTGCTCTGTCAACCTTGTACCACCTCAGCCTGTGCACCGAACCCATCCTGTCTGCCAAACCTTCTCTGACAAGGCTCTGAGATGCAGCCTCCTTGCAAAAGTCTGGGCTTGGCTCAGCGCCATCGTGCTCTTTGTAGCTGAGCGGGCAACTCTGGGCTCCTTTAGGATCTTCAAGGACTGGTTACCTTCCCTTCTCACGCCTGTCTCTCACCTCCCTGCTGACAGATGTGAATGAGTGCGATGTCTTCCCCGGCGTCTGCCCCAACGGCCGCT
Source organism: Nothocercus julius (assembly GCA_013398735.1). Lineage (NCBI taxonomy): Eukaryota > Metazoa > Chordata > Aves > Tinamiformes > Tinamidae > Nothocercus > Nothocercus julius. Next base: position 559,108 of record VZSV01000174.1, on the reverse strand, counting down.
GCGTGAACACCGCTGGCTCCTTCCGCTGCGAGTGTCCCGAAGGGCTGACCCTCGATGGCACCGCCAGGACGTGTGTGGGTAAGGACACCTCACCTCATCCAGGGACCAGGGGGCTGATGTTCTACCACTGGTGGGGTCACAGTTTTTTAGTGTAGATGGACCTACTTATATCCACGTTAATTTAAATTCAGCTCCCGTGGCAGCTTTTGAAGCCCGTCGTCAGGTATCTCCTATTCACTAGCAGGGCTAATACCTACACCTAATACCACTACTGATGCATCAGGGCAGTGTCTTGCGCATCAGCATCCCAAAGGCTTCTGGCTTGCTGAGGTCTCCCGGTGGTGGTGCTGGTGTCACCCGTGGATGGCTTGGCCATCTCCATGGACCCAACACGGAGCACTCGCCCCATCGCTCACTCAGTGGTGGCTGTTGCTCGTTTCTCCTCTCCTGCTTTGAAGATCCAGCAGCATCCATGGCACTGATGGGCGGTGGCAGGGATGACACTTCTGCCCCGGGGGGAGATTCACTGCAGGAAATGGCTCCCAACAGAGAGAACCCCCTGCGAGCCGTCGTGGTTGTGCGGTGGCGCGGGCAGGGGCTCTGCTCTCCCCGCAGACGTGCGCGTGGAGCAGTGCTACATGAAGTGGGACGAGGACGAATGTGCAGAGCCGCTTCCTGGCAAGTACCGGATCGACATGTGTTGCTGTTCCGTGGGCTCAGCGTGGGGCATCGACTGTGAAGAATGTCCCAAGATGGGCTCCAGCGAGTACAAGGCCATCTGCCCAAGGGGACCTGGCTTTGCCAACAGAGGAGACGTGCTTTCAGGCAGGCCCTTCTATAAAGGTGAGAGGAGATGGGGGAATTGCTGGTCCTGGGCTGTGCTCAGTCCGTCTTCGCTTCAGCCCAAGGGACCCGCTCCTTGCCCTGGAACGCTAGGTTTGTTGCAGACATCTGAACCACTTCTCTTTTTCCCTTTCTGCACAGATGTGAATGAGTGTAAGGTCTTCTCTGGCCTGTGCACCCATGGGACCTGTCGAAACACCATTGGCAGCTTCAGGTGTCTCTGTGGCAACGGCTTTGCTTTGGATGCTGAGGAAAGGAACTGCACAGGTGAGGGAAGAGGCAGCCCCCTCCAGACAATCCCTGCTCCGTTCGCTACCCTGCCTGCCACCTGAGCGGCTCAACACTCATTTTGATATGCAAGACAGGTGGCCCAGGGCCTGCTGCAGTGATGCCCCTAGGCTGCTCTGCCTCCACTAGCTGATCTGCTCCATCCCTACAGATATAGATGAGTGCCGCATCTCCCCTGACCTCTGTGGCCATGGCACCTGCGTCAACACGCCGGGCAGCTTTGAGTGCGAGTGCTTCGAAGGCTACGAGAGCGGCTTCATGATGATGAAGAACTGCATGGGTGAGTTGTCTCCACTGTTTTGAATGCAAAGGCAGAGCTGGGGCGAGTGGCAGCGGTTGCAGAGAGGAAGAGTTGGTGTGGAGCTGTAACTCTGGGAGAAGAGCAAAGGATCTGTGAAGTGAAGTCAGAGGCTTAAAAGAGACTGCACAGACTCTCTAAGGACTGGGGGATTCATGGGGAGAGACCACATGCCCTAACAAGAAGTGGGGGGCCTCAAACATAAGACCCCTGGGTTCAGTCAAACCCTAAATTCGCTGTCTTGTTAGTCTGGGGATGTCCCTCTATTTTGGGGTATATCTCTGATGATGGGACAGTGGTCCATGGCATGAGCACAAACCATTATCAGGAAGATCCAGCCGACGGGAACAATCCGCCACATTTCCTGTCACTTCTTGCAGATATCAATGAATGCGAGCGCGACCCACTGCTGTGCCGAGGCGGGATCTGCATGAACACGGACGGCAGCTTTGAATGCATCTGTCCCCCTGGACATGAGCTGACCTCAGAAGGAAACGCCTGCATAGGTGAGATGATGGAAAGCAATGTTACGAGCAGAGCCTGTTCAAGGGTAATGACGCAGGGAGACTCAGATCTCATGCTGGACACTTGATGCTCTCCTTCCAGTCCCATGTGCAGGTGTAACAAACCCGTCTAAACACCAGGAAGGATTGTGGTCATCCCCAGAGTTTGACTATGTTTATGATGCCTATTGTTTTACCTTTTTTTCCACTGAAGACTGAGCAGTGGGATGATGGTGAGGACATGGCCGGTACCGGGTTGTCTCCTGGCTGCTCTGGCTACCTGCGTAGCAGTAAATGAAACACCGTTCTCTAGACTTGAAGCGAAATGACCTATCCCCTTGGGTATCCCTGCAGTCAGGATGCTCAGTGCGGCATCAGCGCGTCTGACGGCTCAAAATGCTCTCCCCATTACAGACGTCAACGAATGCTCCCTTAGTGATAACCTGTGTCGCAATGGACGCTGTGTCAACGTCATCGGTACCTATCAGTGCGCGTGTGACTCCGGCTTCCAGGCCACACCGGACCGGCAGGGCTGCGTTGGTGAGTGTTTTCTTTTGCCAGATAGTCATGCCAAGATTCACGTGTGCTGTGACCCCCCCTTCCCTGACCGCACCGCAAAGGCACCTCTGCCTCTTTGTCGCTGGCGTCCCCTGCGCGTGAGCAGCCCTGCTGCAAGGCGCGGGCCCCAGCTTGCAGCCCAGGCAGCCTCCTGACCTCTGCCTTCTCCCCCAGACATCGACGAGTGCACCATCAGCAACGGGGGCTGCGATACGCACTGCTCCAACTCCGAGGGCAGCTACGAGTGCAGCTGCGGGGAGGGCTACGCGCTGATGCCGGACCAGAGGTCGTGTGCAGGTGAGCGCTCGGCCTGGCCGTTCCAGGCAGCGTGCCAGGGAGCTCGGAGTCCTTTCCCCTCAGACACAGTGTTGATTTTGGGGTGAGGGAGGTCTCGTTTTTGGGACACTTGCAGGGAAATGATTTCTGTGGAGAGATACTCCCTGCTTGCACGGCTGTGCAAATCCAGACGTTTACAGGCTTCAGAATCTTGTAGCTGCGTGATTTGGAGTGCAGACGCTCCTGTGCCACCCCCATCACTCCTCCCTCAACACCCCATCCCCTGTCTTTAACTGCTTTACCCAGACCACGGTTGTCTCTTTCCAGATATTGATGAATGTGAGGATAACCCAGATATCTGTGATGGTGGGCAGTGCACGAACATCCCTGGGGAATATCGCTGCCTCTGCTTTGATGGCTTCATGGCATCCCTGGACATGAAAACCTGTATTGGTGAGACTGATACTTCACCCTGGATTTCTGCCATCCTGTAGCTCCAGGCTGCCACTAGACGGAAGAAGGGAGGGATGGAAAGGGTTGCTCCTTGGGCAGGACGACGTTGCAATGGTGCTCAAAGTGGGTCCTTCTTCTCCCACAGATGTAAATGAATGTGATCTCAATCCTAACATCTGCCTGCATGGCGAGTGTGAAAATACTAAGGGATCCTTCATCTGTCACTGTCAGCTCGGCTACTTTGTCAAGAAGGGAACCACAGGCTGCACAGGTGGGAACACCCCAGGCCCGGAGCCATGGGTGCTGTTGGGAGCCCTCACAAACACCTTCTGCATCTGTCCTGGCCATAATGTCATCCCTCTGCCAGGGGGGTGCTGTGGAAATGTGGATCTGCAGGAAGCGCCTGGGGCTCCCAGGAGCCGCCGGTGTCCCCATCAGAGAGCAGGCTGGCACCAAGCTGTGCTCTCCTCTCGTGGCGCACCGGAGCGGGGTTGGGTCTCATGTCCTTCTTTCCTGCAGACATTGATGAATGTGAGATCGGGGCTCACAACTGCGACATGCACGCCTCCTGCATCAATGTGCCCGGGAGCTTCAAGTGCAAGTGCCGCACAGGCTGGCTTGGAGATGGGCTCAAATGCAATGGTGAGTTGTCACTGCAAGAGAGGAGGATGTTGGATGTTGCCCCAGGGGCACCTGTAATAGCTGGGCTGGCATCTGTGCTGCAAATGCTCTTGGACCCTAAGAACCTGCAGGAGGATTTACTGAGGTGCAGGGGGATGCAGATATGTGATGGAGTGGGACCGTAGGTGAGGGTGTGTGTATGGTGATGTAGGACATGCACAGGGATGTATAGATGTGTAGGTGTGTAGAGGGGGCTATATATGGTGTATATGGTATCAGGACAGTGGCTTACCAGTATGAGGGGAGGTAAGAGGGTGTGTGTGGATATGTGTGTGTAAGGCAAGAGCAGTGGCACAGCACTGACGGGGGTCTCCCTGCCCAGACCTGGACGAGTGCGCAACTGAAGAGCACAAGTGCAACCTGAATGCCAACTGCGTGAACACGCCGGGCTCCTACCGCTGCGCCTGCCGCGACGGCTTCAACGGGGACGGGTTCTCCTGCTCAGGTGAGGCCGGCGCGCTCACGAGCGGCAGGAACGCGGCTCGGGTGGTGTCACCCCCTCTCAACCATCAGCCTGGCTCCACACGGGGGTTCACCAAAGCAGACGCGTTCCCCCAGAGCACTGCAGCCTGCTCAGACACCCTCCCTCCATCCAGGCCCCTGAGATGCTTTCAGAAGAGATCCCTCTTTTCCTCTTGGTCAGGGCCGAGGCAAGGAGAAGCCCTGCAGCCTTTCCTTGCAGCTTCCCAGCAGTGCGCTAGGAAGAAGGTGTCAGCAAAGCTCATGGGATTTCCCTGGCCAAGGTGTGGGAAGCTACTGTCTTTGTGGGGGCACCGCATTAGTCTCACCCATGATTCTCCCCAGATGTGGACGAGTGTGCGGATAACGTGAACCTGTGTGAGAACGGGCAGTGTCTCAATGCGCCCGGGGGTTACCGCTGCGAGTGCGAGATGGGCTTCAATCCCACGGAGGACAGCAGGGCCTGCCAGGGTAAGTGCAGGTTGGAACGCGACCGCAGGGGACCTTGGGTCTACCTTCCTTCTGGCCGTGATCTCTCCTTTACCATCACCTGCGTCCACTGGCAAACGAGGCACATGAGCTCCTGGCGGTGCAGGGCCCGTCGCTTATTCCAGGAAGCAGCTGGATTCCTGATCCATCAGTGCGGGGTGACACGTTACCATAGCAAGCACCTCCTCGTGTGCCCACCTGTCCTGGCCCCTACCCTGCCATTACCCCGTACCCAGTTGTCTCTCTCTTGCAGACATTGATGAATGCACCTTCCAGAATATTTGTGTCTTTGGGACGTGCCAGAACCTGCCTGGGATGTTCCGCTGTGCCTGTGATGATGGCTATGAGCTGGACAGGAGTGGAGGCAATTGCACAGGTATGGTACCTCCACGGAGCCGCTGGATGAGCATCACTGCCCCCTGATGTGCTGGCGTGAGCTAGCGAGGCAGGATAAGGCAAGACAGGGTTTGGTTCTGCGAGAATTTTGCTTACTGTCTTCTGAAGACTCTTGGAAATACCATGGCTGTGGACAGGCAGTGTGTGTGTGTGTACAGAGCAACGCGGTGTGCACAGCGCTGCAGTTTTGCAGCAACCACCCACAGGCCCTGAATCTTCACCTTCGCCTCTTTTCAGACATCAACGAGTGTGCAGACCCTGTGAACTGCATCAATGGCCTGTGCGTCAACACCCCTGGCAGCTACCTCTGCAACTGCCCCCAAGACTTCGAGCTGAATCCCACTGGGGTGGGCTGTGTGGGTGAGTGGCTGCGAGGACAGTCGGGGTGTTGTTTGCTGCAATAGAGGTTTCCTGCAGATGATGGTGTGCACATACGGGGCAGGAATGGGGCCTTATCCCTCCCTCTGTCTCCGCCTGGGGACAATAGTGCTGTGTGTTCCTTCTGTGCCCACCAGTATCTGCTGGAGGAACTTTGCTAATCTACTGCTGTCTGTGCAGACACTCGTGTTGGGAACTGCTTCTTGGACACCCAGGACCGAGGAGATGGGGGGATCTCCTGCAGTGCAGAAATTGGAGTCGGGGTCACTCGGGCATCCTGCTGCTGCTCCCTGGGTCGTGCATGGGGAAATCCTTGTGAGCTGTGTCCTCCCGCCAACACAAGTGAGTCGGGGCCAACGTCATGGGCTGGGGTAGGGCAAGGATAGGCTTGTTCAGTGGTGGGCAACTGGAGGTAGAGGGGCTAGGTTGGCTGGGAATATGATGGCAGTCAGGATGCCGCATGTGAGCCAGTGGCACTCCATCCATGGAGCATTTCTGCTGGGTTCCTCCCTCCTTGCCCTGTTCCATGGAAGCCCAGCAAGGCTCAGGATCCTCCTGACTGACTCTTTCCACAGCTGAGTACAAGACCCTGTGCCCCGGAGGAGAAGGTTTCCGGCCCAACCCCATCACTGTCATCCTGGAAGGTAAGGAGAGCCGGCACCCCCGTGCCTTAGCTCCAGGTCCTCCAGGGCCAACAGAGCCCGGACCTGCCGCAGGCACCATCTGTCCCAGCATGGGCTGGTTGGCCATGTGCAGAGCTGCTGCCCATGTCATGGCACACAGTGAGCGTGTGCCCTCCTCTGACACGCTCTGGCCGCTTGGCCAAGCAGCTCGGACGCCAACAGAGGCTGGAGGGAGCGGGTTTGACCCATCGGGTGTCCCCTGGGCTGGCCAGCCAGGTCCCTGGGCAGGGAGCACCTCCTGGCCGTTCTCCTTTCTCAGATATCGACGAGTGCCAGGAGTTGCCCGGCCTCTGCCAGGGGGGCAACTGCGTGAACACTTTCGGCAGCTTCCAGTGCGAGTGCCCGCTTGGCTACTACCTCAACGAGGACACCCGCATCTGTGAAGGTAGCTGCCGTGCGGCGCCGGCGGCTGCGCGCGCGGCTGTCCGCACGCCTCTGTGCTCGTGGCTCTGCTTGTCTCCGCGCTGGGCAGGGTCTTCTCCTTTCCCCCTAGGCAGGGTTTGGCAGAACCCTGTCTCTTCCAGACTTTCCATCCTTTCCATGCTGTGCCTCCAAGCCTTCCCCAAACCAGGGCCCTGTGAACCGCGGCATGTGCCCTGTGCTGGACCCATCTGCCCCCCTGCATCATGCCAGACCCACTGTTTTGAAACGTGGTTTCCTCTTTTTGGCAGATATTGATGAGTGCTCTGCTCATATCGGAATCTGCGGCCCTGGGACCTGCTACAACACCCTGGGCAACTACACCTGTGTGTGCCCGCCGGAATACATGCAAGTCAACGGTGGAAATAACTGCATGGGTATGCTGGTGTCTGAGCGTGGGGCAGGGGGGCTGGCAGGGCCCTGGAGGTGCTGAGCCACCGGATCGCACCATGGGCAGCGTGTCAAGACCAGTGGGGCCGAGGGGAGGAAGTGGGAAAAGTGATCGGTCCTGCAGGAAGCTGGGAATCAGGACTCCTAGGTTCACCAGCGTCCTCGCTGCCTCCATGCTCCTGCGCTATATACACTGTGCCTGGAGCCTGACGTTTGCCATGTCACGGGGAGGATGGTGGGCATGGGGTGGCAAGCGCATCCAGCAGAGCTTTTGTGTTGTCACTGCCTGATATGGGCCAGGGCCCAAAGTTGTCACTGGAAGAGGGTGGCTGGGCTTCAGGGCACCCGTATCTACAGCCACTATTCTGGGCATCCCTCAAGGGCCTATATGGTACTTGCCGTCTCTGAGCACCAGAGCAGGGAAATCTGGCATCTCCCAGGCAGTGCAGGTGTTGGAGCTGGCAGCTCCCGTTCCCAGGGCTGGCACAAGGTGGTGTCTGGGCTGCCTTTGCAGACATGAGAAAGAGCGTGTGCTACCGCAACTACAATGACACGTGCGAGAACGAGCTCTCCTTCAACATGACCAAGAAGATGTGTTGCTGCTCCTACAACATCGGCAAGGCCTGGAACAAGCCGTGCGAGCCCTGCCCCACTCCAGCCAGCCGTAAGTCAGCCCTCCTGCCGGCTCCAGCGCAGCTGGCCCCGTTCCCTCTCCTCCTCCCTTGTTGCATCCCCACCCTGCCCGCCTGCTAGGCATGACCTTGGCGTTCCCCTTCCAGCCGAGTACCAGATCCTGTGTGGGAACCAGGCCCCCGGGTTTATCATCGACATTCACACCGGGAAGCCAATCGGTGAGTACAGGCCACCTTCGGGAGCTCTTTCCCCTTAGGCTTCTTGCTAGAGCTGGCCAGAGAGCAGCTCTCCAGCTCTGGAGGTTTCTTCCCTCCCTTCTCCCATACTGGGATGCTGACAGAGCTTCTTTTTTTTTTGTGTTTTCTTGTGGGCAGATATCGATGAGTGCAGTGAGATCCCTGCTATCTGCACCAACGGTGTCTGCATCAACCAAATTGGCAGCTTCCGCTGCGAGTGCCCCATCGGCTTCAGCTACAACAACATCCTTCTCATCTGTGAAGGTAACAGGGAGGGCAGGACAGCACTGCCGAGCTGGGAGAGTCTCTGCGTGGCAGCGTGTGGGGCAATAGGGTCAGGGCTGTCACAGAGTTCACGTTCTTGGACTTCCTGAAAGTCTCTTCATTTTCACCACCAGGGGATGGACAAATACTGCTGGTTTTCATGAACTTTCCTCTCTGGTTTCCTTCTTCTCTGCTTTATTTATTAAGAAAAAAAAAACAGTTGATTGAGTGTTTAAAATATTTGAGTTGTACTTAAAATGCATCACTTTATTGTAAAAGAATAGAGAAAAAAAAAAGAAGAAAATTGACTCTGGATGGAACAAAACAATGGTTAAAATTGTTTTGCTCCAGCGAGCCCCTCCAGCCCTGCGCCTGGAGCTTGCTCATCACTCGGTGCAGTCACAGCTTTGCTTCTCTCCGCCTGCAGACATCGATGAATGCAGCAGTGGGGAGAACCTCTGCCAGCGCAACGCTGACTGCATCAACATCCCAGGCAGTTACAGGTGCGAATGCTCAACTGGATACAAGCTGTCGCCTAGCGGAGCCTGCGTGGGTAAGATGGGAGCTGTTCACTACCTATTGCAGACACGTGCGGGAGGCGGCAGGAGAACCTGCCTAGGCTCTTCAGCTGGTTTTGCTTTTGCGCTCAAGGAAGGACAGGATGAAGGACATGCCAGTCCCGGGTGTGGGTTCCTGGTCCTTTGTCAAGTCTGGGGACTATGGCATAGCTGGACTGTGCTTATGGAATACCTGGGCTTGATGGAGCGCTTCCCTATGCTGCTGGGCTCCTGAGAGATGAGAAAAGGAGAAATGGAGCTTTAACTAGACATCTAAGGGGCACATTGGTTTAAATCTTATGCCCAGGATGCTGAGCTGATGCCAGGCACTCTCAGTGCTCTCCCTTGGCCTACATGTCCAGCCAAGCAAGGTTTGCTGGATCCACTGTGCGTTGCTGTCGTTGATTTTGTGGTTTAGGGTGTAGAACTAAACCAGCGCAGGTGCTCGTACAGGCATGCTCTCTTCATTCAAATCTGCAAAATGTGGAAAAAGAGTGGTCCTTTTATATGTTTACACACTCTCTATGCAAACTGAGAGGCCATTTTATGCATTTCCCCATTTTCCAGAGGTGGAGTTCCTTGGAGGAAAGAGCCTACCACTTACACAGTAGCAAATCTCAGTCGCCTTTTCTTCCCACCAACTGGCTGAACCAACTCAGGCAGAGTGCAGATCATAAACCTCAAAGTCAGCCTTGAATCCATGGCAAACAAAGCCAGCTGTGGAAGCAGCACCTCTTCTGGCCCTGGGATGGGTTTGTACAGCTAGTGTTTCTCCATCAGTGAGGAACTCTCAGTGCCTGAATCAGAGCTAGCAGAAACACACAACTGTCTAAAGGGACAGATTGGAAATACAATTAATTGTGGCCCTATTTTATCGGAAAAAAGGATGGAAGCAAAATGAACTCTCTAGGGCTACATTCGCAGGCCGTTTTCTGCAATGAAATTTGCTGTTTTAAAAATAAGGAGCTCGTAAGACCTCTTGCTTGGTCTCTATGAAACAACTTCTCAGAAAACTGAGACCCTGTTCCTCTGTGCTGCTGCTCCCAGACACAGCTCCCTGCCAGCAGGCAGGGATCCAGAGGAGCCCAGGATCAAACTTTTCCTGTTTGGTCCATCTTTTCTGCTCACCAGTGTCAACTTTGCTTGGTTTTAGGTCGCAATGAGTGCCAGGAGATCCCCAACGTCTGCAGCCATGGGGACTGTGTGGACACTGAGGGCAGCTACATCTGCATCTGTCACAACGGGTTCAAGGCCACCGGGGAGCAGACCATGTGCATGGGTCAGTATGATTGCCACAGCCCTGGGCTGCCCGGCTGGGTGAATCACGATTCAGGATGGATGGGAGATCCTCTTGGCCCAAGCTGCTCCTGCAAGCCAAAGGGATGTTGGAGCCAAAGGAACGTGGTGCAGCTGTTTGGACCTTGTCTGCATACCTAAAACAGCGGTTCATTCAACCCCTCAGTCGACTGTGATGTTTTTCCCTACAGATATTGATGAATGTGACCGGCAGCCCTGTGGAAATGGAACCTGCAAGAACACAGTTGGTTCCTACAACTGCCTCTGCTTCCCTGGCTTTGAGCTCACGCACAATAATGATTGCATGGGTGAGTCACATCCAGCCCTGACCACACTGAAAACTGCCCCATGTCCGGACATGACATTGGCTGTGGGGCCTTTACTGGATGTCACACGGTGGCTTGCGGGGAAGGGAGCACTGGGTGGCACGTGGCACCAGCTGGGTGTTACCTGGGCAGGGTTGCATGTGTCACCGGGCAGGCTCAGGGGTGGTGACAGCAGCATGCTGTCCCTCCCGTGCTGTGCACGTCTCTTCCTGCTGTGCTTATCTTCTCCTTTCCGCAGACATTGATGAGTGTTCGTCCCTGGTGGGGCAGGTGTGTCGAAATGGCCAGTGCATAAACAGCATCGGCTCCTTCCAGTGCCTGTGCCAAGAGGGGTATGACCGGACCCCTGATGGGAAGAACTGTGTCGGTGAGTGTCTCCTCGGTGGGTCGAGGCGCATGTTGGCTATCTGCGGGGTTAGTTCTTCTCCATATGCTGAGACCTGTAGGCAGTGAGGACAAAGGTTGTCCCTTCTGTATCCCTGAAGCATGGATGGCACATGGGATAGACAAGCGCATGGTCCTCAGCTTACTCATGCCCATCACGCTGCCTCCTGCAGCATCAGCTCCTGCAGGGCTGAGTCCTTGTCCCCATGGCACACCAAGTGGGGCGTCCTGGAAAATGTCTCTGCTTTGCCTTGGGTCTTTTGAACAAAGCAGCATGTGGTTCCCTAAGAGGGCCTGATGGAGCAAGGCACCCTGCACCGCAGACAGCAGGGCCGAGCACATCCTATATCTTCACTGGTGGTTTCCCCTCCTCTGCAGACATCAATGAGTGTGTGAGCCTGCCTGGGACCTGCTCTCCAGGGACCTGCCAGAACCTGGAGGGCTCTTTCCGCTGTATCTGCCCCCCTGGCTATGAGGTGCAGAATGACAACTGCATTGGTAATGTTGGTTCTCTGTTTCTTCCATTTCTGTCTCAGCATGTGCTTGGTTTATTCTCAGAACAACCACATGTTTGTGGAGATATTTGGATGTGTAACCACCTCCAGAAGTCCTGCTGAAAGCAATTGCCCACAGAGCAATGGAGAGCCTGCTCCCAACACAGTAGAGGCTGAGTAGTTTTGCTGAGCCCTTGTCTCTTCATCATCCCATTTGCCCAGGGGATGGGTTAAGGCATAAGGCCAGGCTTCCTGTCACCCAGAGGGGTGACATCTTGCAGGCATCAAAGTTCGCTAGGGATCATAACCTCAACTGGCTTGATACAGTGGGAAAAAGAGGAGTGTCCCTTGGGCGCTCTGCAAGTGACATGTCCGTGTTGCTCCCAGATATCAACGAGTGTGAAGAGGAGCCCAATATCTGCCTATTTGGGACATGCACCAACACCCCTGGCAGCTTCCAATGCGTCTGCCCTCCGGGCTTCGTGCTGTCTGATAACGGCCGGCGCTGCTTTGGTGAGTACAGCCTGCGGTGCCTTCCTCAAATGAGGCGTCACTGTGGGACAAGGGGTGTCCGCAGCCCTCCTGGGCGGTCGCCTCCTGCATTTCCCCCACCTCCCACAGATACTCGCCAGAGCTTTTGCTTCACTCGCTTTGACAACGGGAAGTGCTCTGTCCCCAAGGCCTTCAACACCACCAAGGCCCGGTGCTGCTGCAGCAAGATGCCAGGAGAAGGCTGGGGAGATCCCTGCGAGCTCTGCCCGCAGGAAGGGAATGGTAGGTGTCCTGGGCCCCAGCTCCAAGGAGGACGTGGGTTTGTGTGTACAGGGTATGGAGTGTGATTAAGCTGTGCAGCCATAGAAGCTGCCCAGCCAACGCACATTTCAGCTGCTGGGAATGGAAGCACCTCCAAGAGCATCTCTCTTCTCTCCTTTTCTCCAGTTGCCTTCCAGGAGTTGTGCCCATATGGCCATGGGGCCATCCCAGGCCCAGGTGATACCCGAGAAGGTAAGATTTGATCTAGAGAGGGGGATAAATGCGGGAATGGAGTGGAGACGTCCGCCTAGAAGCAACGAGGCTCAGGCTGTCTGGATCATAGGGCTGAATCCCAGTCGCAGAAGAGGAGGGGTGTGGAGCTGGGTGCTCCGTGGCTCTTGGGGTCTGGCTGCCTCAGCCCGGGTCAAAGCCACCTGTTCTAGATAGAGAAGCTCTGGGATGACCAGTCCTGTCCAGAGAGGACAGGGATCTTCGTGGCCACCTTGTCACAAATGGTTTTGTTGCCTTGGCTTTCTCTCTAGACGTGAATGAATGCTCAGAGAACCTGGGCGTCTGCATAAATGGGGCCTGCATTAATACCGACGGCTCCTTCCGCTGCGAGTGCCCCTTCGGGTACAACCTGGACTACACGGGTGTCAACTGCGTGGGTAAGGGTCTGCATGGTCAGTGCCTGCTCCTTCTTGCTCCAGCTGAGTTAATTTTCTCCCCTTTATGGCAAGGGGTATCATTCCGTATGTATTTGTGTGTGAGAGGGATCTTTTTGCTGAAATCTTCCTCTCTCCTTTCCTCTCTTCGTCCCTTCCTTTCCCTTGGTCCTGGCTTTGTTGGGATTGCTTGAATTTCTCAGTTGCAGAGAGAGACCAGGCTGCATCTTTCCTGTCTAACTCAGCCACCTAACATAGTATTTCTTCCCTCAGATACGGACGAGTGCTCCATCGGCAACCCCTGTGGGAATGGGACCTGCACCAACGTGGTGGGAGGCTTCGAGTGTGCCTGTGATGAGGGCTTTGAGCCAGGTCCCATGATGACGTGTGAAGGTAACGCTGCTGTTGGGCTACCCCCTCACCCCTATTGCATGCTGATAACCAGACAGCACCTTGGTGAGACGTGGGAGAGACTTAGCAAACCCCTACCTGCTTTCCCCTGTCTCCTTGGGCTTGGAGAGCGCTCTCCTGGTTGGAATTCTGGATTCTTCACTTACCAAGGCTATTTTTCATGGTCAGCCTCCAAATGACAGTGCAGAAGTTCTGGCTGGGCCTCCTCTGCGTGTGAGGCTCACGCTGGAGCAGAGTCCCTTAGCTTCCTCTGAGGATGTCCAGCGGAGCTCTGGAGCCCTGCTTGGATGCAGCAGCTGCCTCACCAAGAGGCCAGGACCCTGTCCCCATTCAGGTTGCTCAGGCACTACGTCTCCATCCCTCTGCAAGTGAAAACAATGTCAGGAGGCCTTGGTGGAACTCTCAAGGCTGTTCTGAGGTGGAACTTAGGGAAACGTCTGTCCTGGGGAAGTTCGCCGCAGTTATTTTCCAGCTGGGGCTGCCCGGAACATTGAGTCAAACTTTCCCTCTCTCTTGTCTCCCAGATATCAACGAGTGTGCACTGAATCCCCTGCTCTGTGCCTTCCGCTGCATCAACACCTTTGGCTCCTACGAGTGCACCTGCCCATCTGGATATGCCCTCCGAGAAGACAGGAGAATGTGCAAAGGTAATCCCTCCCTTCCGCCAGCCTGCAGCAAGGCGAGGGGGATATTGGCGAATCGGTGCAGGTTCGAGCTGCTCCTGCAGTGATGCAGAGCTGGCAGGTGGAACTCTGTCTCACGAGGTTCTTGGTTGCAGATCTGGATGAGTGTGCAGAGGGACTGCACGACTGTGAGTCTCGAGGGATGCTGTGCAAGAATCTCATTGGCACCTTCATGTGCATCTGCCCCCCGGGGATGCAACGCAGGCCCGATGGAGAGGGCTGCACAGGTACCAAGGACCAGGCTGGAAGGGGTTCCCAGTAGCACCTGAAGCCATCCTCTTCTAGGCATTACCCATGCAGCTGTTTTTGCATGTCTTCCTGTCAAACAACAACTTTCTGGGTTTTCCCATGGTCAGAACTTTGACTAGGTGCTAATACAGCCAGACCTGCATGATATTAGGCACACAAGGAAGGTAGAGCTGGCCCCACTCTTCCCCCCTACCCTGGCTAGAGGGAGATCCAGGGCAGGTGGGTGGGTTTTACAGCATTTTGACTATTGTGGGCATATTTCTCTAGGACAGTGTGAGGGTGTTTCAGACACAGTGGTGTCATGGGGACTACTGGAAAGGTGAAATTTGTCCCATGCCTCACTGCAGCTCTGTGGCTCCTTCCTTCCTAGATGAGAATGAATGTCGTACCAAGCCTGGCATCTGCCCTAACGGCCGCTGCATCAACACAGTGGGAAGTTACCGCTGCGACTGCAATGAAGGGTTTGAAGTCAGCCCCTCTGGTACAGAGTGCATTGGTAAATACTAGCTCCTGGTGGGTCTCAAGCAGGCTCCCATTAGCAGCAGGCGATGCTTGTCAGGGTGGTCCCGCCTTTCTGAGGGGAGTTTGCCCAAGCAAAGATTTGGAAATGCAGTGCTGTCCCAGATCCTGAACTTCTCCCCTCCCGCCCTCTCCCCAGACACCCGCCAGGGATTCTGTTTCACTGAAGTGCTGCAGACAATGTGCCAGATGTCCTCCACCAACCGCAACCTGGTCACCAAGTCCGAGTGCTGCTGCAACAGCGGGCGCAGCTGGGGCCCCCAGTGTGAGCTCTGCCCGCTTCCTGGGACCGCGCAGTACAAGAAGATGTGTCCTCATGGGCCAGGGTACTCCACTGATGGACGAGGTGAGCTGGGCCCCAAACTGCCTTCCATGTGAAGGGAAGGAAGCAGAGAGGTGGGACAGGCCGATAGAGCGCCTGGAGCAGACAAGAAGTCTCTGAGACTCCTATAATTCCCTGAGTCTAGTCACTGGCACCCCGGGTGGATGTGTGCTGCACTGGTGCAGTGCTTGCATGGGGTAAGGCAGTGCTGGTGCTTACAGCTCCTTCCCTCCCTCCCCGCAGATATCGATGAGTGCAAGGTGCTGCCCAACCTCTGCAAGAATGGGCAGTGCATCAACAGCATTGGCTCCTTCCGCTGTCACTGCAGGCTGGGCTACACCGCGGACATCACAGGCACAGCCTGTGTTGGTGAGTCGGGAAGAATCCCATTTCTTTGTACAGCCCTGGACTCGGTAGCAACCCCCCCCCATCCATCCTTCTGCATGCAGAGAGAAGGTGTCGTGACCCACACCTGGGGCTGGCCATCCACATCCGTCTGTACGGTTGGTCCTAGCCAGCCGGAGTGTCATTTGGGGAATTCAGGTGCTGAGATAAAGGGCACCCCTGGCATCACAGCAGTACAGGGGGAAACCTGGGTGACCCTACACAGGAGCCCTTTGCTAGACCGCGTGGTCCCACGGGAGGAAGTGGCCCAGCCTGTGAATGCTGATGTGTTCTGTGTCTCGAGTCTAGATTTGGACGAGTGTAACCAGTCCCCCAAGCCGTGTAACTTCATCTGCAAGAACACAGAGGGCAGCTACCAGTGCTCCTGCCCCCGAGGGTACATCCTGCAGGAAGATGGGAAGATCTGCAAAGGTATCCAGCTAGGAGAAAGACCAGTTCCTGGTCTTCCCCGGATCACAGTGCACCACATGCACACAGGTGCCACATACTGAGAGCACAAAGCCGGTAGAATAAGCTAAGGCACACGTTCTTATTCTTGTTTCTTTAGACTTGGATGAGTGTTCCACCAAGCAACACAACTGCCAGTTCCTGTGTGTGAACGTTATTGGAGGATTCAACTGCAAATGCCCGCCAGGTTTCACTCAGCATCACTCGTCCTGCATCGGTGAGTAGTGCTAGACACCACAGGATGCCCATGGGTTCATCTCAAACCCAGCAGCCTTTTGGTCCCGCAACTCTGGCTCTGGAGTTCAGCGAGTTCTGCCTGGAGCTGAGTGTGTGACCCATCTGTCTGCTCTTCAGACCGTGCCCAGCTGCACGCAGCCCCGTCCTTGCGGCCGGGCTTACAGCTGGCGCTCTTTTGCAGACAATAACGAGTGCACGGCTCAGCCCTCGCTGTGTGGAGCCAAAGGACAGTGTCTGAACACGCCAGGCAGCTACAACTGTGAGTGCCAGAAAGGATTCTCCCTGGACAGCTCTGGTGTCAATTGTGAAGGTGAGTCTTTGCTTCTAGGGCTTTGGCAGAAACGTGCTCCATATGGAGAAGTTCTGTCCCACTCTCCATGGCAGCTCAGCCCAGCCACGGAGGGACTGTTCCTCATTTTGTCCTCCATAAACAGAAATAAGAAGCCTTATTGTGGTGGAGAGGTTAGCGGTGATTGCCCTGACCAGCCTGGAGATGCACGTGAGCCTTGGGGCTCAGGGCGTGATTCAAGTCCAAGCTGCAGAGCTATTTTTAGGTGGAAGAGCTGCCCCCACAGGAGTGCCCTGGCTGATGGATAACAAACCCCAGGCATGCAGCGCGTGCACACGGGCCCTGTGCACCTGGCCTTGCCCGCAGCACACACAGAAGGTGCCTCCCTGTTGTCTGTGTTATTACTGCAGATGTGGACGAATGCGATGGGAACCACCGCTGCCAGCACGGCTGCCAGAACGTGCTCGGAGGCTACCGCTGCGGCTGTCCCCAGGGCTACGTGCAGCACTACCAGTGGAATCAGTGTGTGGGTGAGTGTGGGCTGGAGCGCAGAGAACCCTGGTATCCTATGTACGGCTGGTGGGGGCAGGTGAGCCACCGAGTGGCTCTTCAACCCTCATCGTAAGCACAGAGGACTTCAGAGGACACAAGGAGCTCCCTTCCAGTGACTTTCCGACCAATTCTGCTCTTTTTGGGTACAGATGAAAATGAGTGTTCCAGTCCCACCGCGTGTGGCTCTGCTTCATGCTACAACACTCTGGGAAGCTTCAAGTGTGTCTGTCCATCCGGCTTCGACTTTGACCAAGCCTTTGGTGGGTGCCAGGACGTGGATGAATGCTCAGTGGGCGGCAGCCCCTGCAGTTACGGCTGCTCCAACACAGACGGAGGCTACTTATGTGGCTGTCCTGGAGGCTACTTCCGAGCAGGACAAGGGTGAGAGACGCAGCCACTGGGGCACATCTGCTGGCATAGGCTTGTAATATGGGAAGCCCTTCATACCTTCTCTGATGACAGCACCAGCCCCTCCACCCCCTTCTGCATCCGTATGCTTAAACTTCTACTAACCTGGTGGCTACCTGGTCACCAGTACCGTATGAAGGAGCCCCAAGAGCCAGTTAGCAGTTATTCCCACGTTCCCTCAGCTTCTCCAATGCCCACTTGTTTCTCCCCCACCACAGGAGTCTCATGCTAGTGCCCATTTCTTCTTGTATTTCACTAATATAGTGGTTAATGGAGTGGCCAACATTGTAGTGGGTGTAGGATTCATCTAAAGTCCGGGGTTCAAATGGATTAAACCTACTGTCTTATTATACAAGATGTGGCCTGGTATCCTCCAGGATGGTCACCAGCCACTCTGCACAAGCTGTACCCTCTATGTGAGCATGATTCTCCATACGTTTCCTGGTGTCACGTGGGGATCCTGTGAGGACAATGCAAAGATTCCCCTCCTGAATCTGAACTAGGTCTCTCTGCTCTTCTTGTCACCAGGCACTGTATTTCTGGCCTGGGTTTTGGGAAAGGTTCCTACCTTCCTGCCCCTCAAGAGGAGGATGAAGACAACCTGCTCTCGCCTGACACCTGCTATGAGTGTAAGATAAATGGCTACCCCAAACGGGGTCGGCAGAGACGCAGTGTCAACGGGACTGAGGTGCACCAGGTAAGAAAACCATGGCATCCTGGATGGGGGTGTCTGTCCCCAGACAAGACCAGACCCAGTTCACCGGGGGGATGGCCTGCCAGGAGCCGCTCGCTGTGCCCCAGCACACACTGGATACTTGGATGGTTGTGTAGGGCGCTGCATCCACAGGTCCTGTAGGTATGGAAGGTCTCTTTCAAGAACTTGTGGAAAAATGTGGAAGTTCACTCAGTCTAAAAATAAGGCACATGTTTCCCTTCAAGGGCAGCTGACCAGGGGAGCAGCCTCCACAGGGGGACAGTCAGTCCTTGTTGTTTGATTCCAGACAGGATCTGTCACTCTAAATGTAGGTTCTCCCTTGGAAGGAAGTTCTTTCCTCAGTACAGGGCTCCTCCAAGAAAGTCACTGGCCAGGGCTGGACAAGTTGACCTGGGAAGTAATTATGGGCTCTTCAGACCATGGGAGCAAAGAGCTCCTGAATATATTGGTGAGTCCCCTGAAGGTGAGGGCAGTGAAGGGGTTGGGTCAGTCAACCCCTGCCAGGGCAGGACAAGGAGGGAATGAACTGCCCTTCCAATCTCAGAGGTCCAAAGAAGCAACCAGGCAACGCTCAAGTGCAGAGGCCAAAAAGCTCATACCCCACTGCTGAGAGCTTCCTTGGGGTGGCCTTCTGCTGGACATGGATTGCTCTTTATGTCTACCCCTGGCACGCCTTCTTCTTTCCTTAGGACCACACTGTGAACCTGGCCAGCATGGATGTGGAGGCTCCTCTGTCCATGATGCTGAACCTCTCTGACCTTGCTCACAAGAAGCACATCCTGGAGCTCCTGCCAGCCGTGGAGCCCCTGGAGAACCGTGTGCGGTACCTCATCTCCCATGGGAATGAGGACGGCTACTTCCGCATCCACCAAAAAGAAGGGGTCAGCTACCTGCACCTTGGCCGCAAGAAAATAGTGCCTGGCACCTACCTGCTGGAAATTGTGAGTGTGCCTCTGTACCGCAAAAGGGAACTGCAGAAAATGGAGGCCAAGAACCACCTCAACTACTTAGCAGGGGAGCTGGGCCAGGCACTGAGGATGAAGCTGCAGCTCCAACTGTACTAACAGCCATAAGACCCACCCGCCCAACTGACAGTACAGTCCTTAACCTTGCCATCCACACCTGGAAATAACTGCCTCTTCTCTTGTTGCACCCCGCTGCCACCACCTCCCCCAGCACGCTGTACAACTGATGGCAAATGTCCCGCGGGGCTCGGTCCTTGCCTGGGCCATGTGGGGATGCTCTGCTTCGTGGGGTGTTTGATTGAGAACCAAGCCATGCCACAAAATAGCCCATGGAAGCTTTACCAAAGTCCCTCTTAGCAGGGACTCCCTGCCTGTGTCCAGCTCCTGCCCACTTCCCTTAAAATAGACCCTGTTAGTCCAAGCTGGTAGGGGCTGTCCCTCAGAGAAGTTCCCTGTTCTTCATAGCACAGGTCCCACACCACCCAATATCCCAGAAGATGGGAGGCGCCTAGGAATGGCTCTGGAAGGAGCTATGCCATGGTGTGGTATTAGTGCATGTCCACATCTCTTCTTCTTGCTCTGCTTCTTCGATGTCATGGTGCTAAGGAAACCCTACTACAGCTAAACTGGCTATTCTGTCCTCTCTTTGCCTCCTGGTCCTTTTGTAGAAGAGAAGAAGTCACCACTGAGTGAATGGGTAGGCTGGATTTCTAACCTTGTACTGCGAAGCAGCCAGGCCCAAGGCTTCTGCAGGGCACTCAGTGCTTTCACACCACAGCATGGCAAGCACACGTCCACCCTTCCAGCACTGGAGCTGGAAGGGCTTTTCCAGAACTCCAGGAAGCCCAAGAGTTAATGTGTCCTTATGTAAGTGAGGAGGAGCTCTGGGGATGGCAAATAATTTGTTGCAGAATGTGCTTGAACAAAAACTAAATTGGCAGGAAAAAAATGTCATGAGTCTGCTATGGAGCACTTGGATCCTTGCCATGCTGAAAGGGGCTTGGCAGGACACATATGACACACTGCAGGGGTGAGGGAGGGGGACACTGCAGCCCGTCAGAGACACCAACACCTATCTAGGCTTTCCAAAGAGTCTTCGATTCCGAACTACCCTTCTGCACGATTCCTGTGCCCATGGCCACCGTTAGGACGTTTCCTAGCACTGAGGCTGCAAGTCCCTGCTCTCCGGTTGTCACATTTGTCTTGATCAGGCCGAGATAATGACTGCAACCAGTCTCTGATTAATACAGCCAAATGAAATGCTCTAAAATACATGTCTGGAAATTAGGAATTAAGTGAATTGAAGTCTCCCTGCTGCTTCCAGTAGCCTGTCCAGACTCTTCTGTCCAAGTGGGCTCTTCTTCTTCCCAAGAGGGTGTTCCTCACCCAGCTCATCTCTATAATGGCCATTTCCTAGTTTTGCATGAATCCATTTTTGGTTCTGCATCAACACTGTGCATCACCAAAGGAAAACCAAAGGTGCTATTTCACTCTGGTAACACACAAGACTACCTGATAGACAAATCAGCAAATCTAAAGGTGCTTTTCAGCTTTCAGAAACTGGTGCTGGTATTGAATGGTCAACATTAGTGCACTGTATCCATCCACTCGTTCGTATTTATGTATAACCACCAAAGTTATGATTGCTCATGGTTGTGAGGCGTGCATATTCCTGTAGCTGTTTTGGTACTTAGGGGGAGAGTTGTTTTTTCCTGGTACACTGCCCCCACATAGGGTGGGGGGAAGTGTATGTATACTGTATTTGCGCTAATATCAAACTTGAAAACTCTTTTGTATAATGCAGCTCCAGACTCTGGATTTTGCAAGAGTCCCAGAGCTCGTGACAGGATGGGTGGCCTGATGTTTGGGTATTTTTTTTCTATTATTTTTGTTTTGTTTTCCAACAGGTGCTTTTTTTAAAAAAAAAAAACTATTAATAATAATAAATTAGCAGAGGTGGGTTTGTGTGTGTGTGTTGAGCCAAAACTGACAAAAGCTCAAGGTTTCCTTCATTCCTCTCTGGTGCATTCTTCTTTTTGTTTTTTTGTTTTTTGGTTTTTTTTTTTGTTTGTTATTGATTTTTTTTTTTTTGCTGATTGTTTTTGGGAAACATTGCCACCTGAAACCTGTGCCCCCATTAGTCCCTGCAGAGAGAGCGTGAGCGACAGCTCTCCGCGGGATTCCTTTTTGTATCAGAAGCAACAGCAACAATAAAATTATTTTGGGTTAACCGGGTTCTGCGTCTTCCTCCTGGGCTGGGCACAGTGGGGGACGGCTGTAGTAGGGAGGCCGGATCCCGAGGTGACAGTGCCAGAGGGCTCCATGGATTAGACAACATCCCAGCCCTCCGGGTGAGGTTGTCACTGAGGTTGTCCCTGGGGTTGGGAGGACCCTTGTGCCAAACATCTAGTCCAACCACCCAACTGAAGACAAAGCTAGGCCAGGTTGCTTAGGACTGTGTCTGCTTGGGGTGTTGAGGGTCTCCAAGGGTGCCGGTGATCCCTCTGTGCTCTGACTCATTCCCTGAGCTTGGAAAACGCTGGTGAACCAGGGAGCGGAGCTCCCGAGCCCCCAGCCCCAGTCTCAACCCCAGAGCGTCTTCAAGAGGCGGCGGCCCCATGTCCAGCTCCTGCCCTCAGCGTCGGTCCTTCTGCAGCGGCTCCAGGGCACCCGCAGAGGAATCACCAGCGTGAACCAGTCCAGAGAGCCCTGGAGTGGAATTTCGGAGGAGGAACTGGCGTTTTGGAGGAGACACCGGGGCAGGACACGCTGGGGGGCAGGCGCAGCTCGTCTGGGGTGCGACAGACAGAGCCTTGGTGGCAGC
>VZSV01000174.1:516974-536924 GCA_013398735.1 Nothocercus julius | reverse complement strand
TCCCAAAGGTGACACGGGGAGAGGTGGCTGCGGCGCGAAGCAGAGGGCAGCCGAGGCCGCGTTGCCATGAGGGGCCGGGGGCCTCCATCGGCCCCCTCGCGCCTGGGTCGGGGCAGCAAAGGCAGCGCTGGGGCCTGGCGCCCATGAGCCCCCTCATGGAGCCAGCGCGGCCCGGGGGGACAGGGGCAACACGAGGGGCAGGAGGAGAGGAAGGTCGAGGGGCAGGAGGAGAGGAAGGTGGGAGCTTCAGCCTGACGGCAGAGCGGAGCCTCCCGGGCCTGGGTGGCGGCCCTGCCCCATGGCTGCCCGGCCCTCAGCGCCGCACGCGGGCGGCAGGGACCGGGCAGCCGCCTCTCGTCCTGCCACCACCTCTCCCCAGGGGTGCCGCAGACCGGCAAGAGGAGCCAAAAGTGCTTAGAAAAGGAAGGAACTCTTAGAAAAGCCGCCCTGGCCCCCAGCGCCGCGGGGCCTGGGGTGCCGCCGCGGGGCCGGCGGGCGCGCGGAGCCCTCCCTGCGCCTACACCAGGGCATAGTCGAACTGGCCCCGCTCCAGGCCCTCCTTGTGGTCAGTCCAGGACGAGGCGGGCATGCGGCTGTAGGGGTCCAGCAGGATGCGGAAGCAGCGCACCATCAGCATCACCAAGAAGACCAGGAGGAAGATGACGAAGGCGAAGACGGTTTTCTGCTCGGCATCCATGCCGGCAGCGCTGGCCGGGTGCTCCACCAAGGACGGGGACAGCAGTTCATAATCCATCGTCGACGCATCGTTCATGGCAGAAGGGGAGGCGCGCCGGGCGCGCGGGCAGGGCTCGGGGCACTCACAGCACGGCCATCGGGCTCCCAGGTCACGCCATGGATGCCGGCGCCGCTGAATTCGCTCCTGTGCGGCTCAGGAGCTCCTGGAGAGGAAAGCGGAGATGGTGAAGGGGGAGAAAGGGGCCTCCGGATGCTGCTCAAGGAGATGGGGGCTGGAAAGGACGAGGACAGGATCACTGTCACCAGGGCTGCAGGGACCTGCCTGCCGGTAGAGCCGAGAGAGCATCCAGATGTCCACCAGAAAGGCCACGGGGAGCCTGTTTTAGACAGGAAACCCAGGAGGGCCTTATTTATTCATTTATTTTTAATTAAGCAAACCTTAATTTTACACTTTTGCTCAGTTCCTGTTACTTTCTGGCCCGCACCCGCACGGCCTGGGTCCCGCCACCTGGCGCGCTCAGTTCTGAGCTCCCTTTAAGGGGGCTCCGTTGCTCAGAGTTTTATTCAGGCCGGTTCCGAAAAACCTCCAAAGATGGAGCCTCAAGGTGGCCCCCCCCTCATACTGAGGGACGCGTGTCCTGCCGGCCGTATTCCTCCCGACCCACCGGCTGCTTCGGGTTTTTCACAGGCCCTAAAAGGAGCTCATTGCCCATGGCGAGGGAGGGCACCTACCTCACTGCGGCTACCCAGGGGCACTGGCATTGCTGCTGCAGTGGATGGAGAGAAAGCCGTGACCGGACAGCGCAGCGGCAAGAGCTCCAGGGGCAGCATCCAGCCTGGGCTAGGGATGCAAAGGGAGAAGGACAGATGACAGAAGAAGGACCTTAGTCAAAGCGAGGAGCAGCAGGGCAGCTCTGAAGTTACTAGCCCGAAGCCCGAGTGCTGTGGGGAAAGAGCAGAAAGAGCACAAGGCCACCATCGGGGCACAGGGACAACATGGGGGCAGGAGGAGATGGCCCCCTCATTGCCTCAGCTCCCGGCACAGCCACTCCACGCGGGATGAATGTGGCTGCTGTGCTGATCCGCCAGCGGGTGACATATTTATCATCAGCTCCTTAATGAATAAGGATGGTAATTATTGGACTCGTCCAGCAGTTCCTGCCTTCCCTGACCTCTCCTGCCCAGACACTGTGTCACTGAAGGCTCCCTCCATCCCGCACTGGCACCCATCCAGCTCCGTCACTCCCGCTGCTTATGACCAGGATACAGGTCCCACTTCAGGAATGTAGGAGGGTGGAGGTGAGACAGGACAAAAATGCAAAATTTTCTGCTAAATAACATCTTTGTGTTCATGCTGGAGGATTTCCATCACGTCTGAGACACATTGCTTTTTCATTAGTGTGTGAAGAATCAGATCTTAATTTCCAGGGAATTTTCAACGGAGCAAAAAAACGCTGATAAGACAGTTAAACGAACACAGCTGTTATTTAAGGACTATGTGATTGAGTTTTTATTAAGATTCATGTTCCCTTAGTAACTGAAAAGAATACATCCATGAGTAAGGAAATTGTTTAATAAGGAGAGATCTTACAAAGGAAGAGGATCCCTGTCAACAGCTTAGCAACACTCCAGGGAGATTTTGGTCAGTATGAAACAGGAATTAAAAGGTAATTAAAGAGTGGCAAATATCTAATGAGTCATTTAGTTAAAAAGAAGCAAAGCAGCATGTTAACCAAGGCGGGCTGGCATCTGGTGGGAAGGGCTCAGCCTTCGCACTGCAGACACATCCAGGCTAAACGTCTGAGTCCGTAAGTGGGCAGAGATCAGAAGTTATGGGCTCTCCGCAGGGACGGGGCTGCACAGCACGGCATGACTCAGCCTGCTCTCTGGACTGCACCCAGCCACTTCTGCGAGCACCAGCTTGTTCTACCCTTCAAGTTCCTGCCGGTTTTTTGACCAGACATCAAGACCCAGAGACAGGGAGCAAAGCACGAGGAACGCCCAAAGCAGGGTGGGATTCTGAGCTGCAAGGCAGCCAGAAAAACATCCGCCTTGGTCACCAAGCAGCAATTTCTTGAGCTTAACACTTGGGATATTGTTTGCTCCCAATTTATGGTGTCATAACCTTGCTCAAAATATTAAGTGAAGCTGTAGGTTTTGGGATAGTTGTGCTTAGCTCTGCTTTAGTGCACAGTCCATCCTCTGTGCAGCCGATACACGGGGGTCATGGAAAGGAGAGCCCAGCTCTGGTTTCAGGACCCAAATTACCAGACAGCTGACCTAGTCACTGGCAATTTTGTCTCAGGGTGCAAGAAGGTTAAGAAAACCAACAGTGTAATTACCGTTAAAGAAAACTCTGCCCTGCACTGAAGGCTGTGCATTTCATTAGCAGCAGTTTTAAAAGATCAGTATTTGGCACAGCAAGCACAGAGCTGCACCAGAAAGAGCAACCCGTCCGAAGAAGGCAGCTAGGAGATGGGCTCTATCCAAGGATATAACCACCGTGAAGCATGGATTAATTGTGCTGTGTGATGGATGCAGGCCAACAGTTACGGAGTTACCCAGTTTGCACACTTTTAAATACATCCCATTTAGTACTGTCTTGTAACCAAAATAGATGCTTGTCATTATATAACAATGATAAATGAGAGTGATGTTGTTCAAAGAAGAGAGCGGAGGAGACTGGTTTTGCTGGAGGAGAGCTGGCAGGGGCTAAAATCCCTAAATCCAAATGAAACTTCCACCAAGACCAGAACAAAATAGCTGAACACAGATTAAGAACCGGAGCAAATTCATTATGATCGGACTAAAATAACCCTGCTTTGAAAGGCACAAACCCTGTGTTGCTCCCTGTGCATATCCTGGAGAAAACAAAACAAAACAAAAGCAAAATAAAAGATAGATGCAGGTTACCGGCAATGTCTAGCAAATACGGTTCTGTTGCCAAGATGGAAGGGGCAGGAGAGCACTGTGGCAAACACGGTGCCACTGCTCAGGACCCTGCCAAGAGCTGAGGGAACATCTGCTGCTCTGCAGGAGTCGGGGTCTCACTGGACTGGGCTCCATGTGTTTCCCCTTTGTTAATATTCCTTGTATCGCCGCATGCCGTGCCCAGCC
Source organism: Nothocercus julius (assembly GCA_013398735.1). NCBI lineage: Eukaryota > Metazoa > Chordata > Aves > Tinamiformes > Tinamidae > Nothocercus > Nothocercus julius. The sequence goes on along the minus strand of VZSV01000174.1, from coordinate 533,111 downwards.
TCCTGTTGCAACCAGACAGCAAATGCCATTGCCGGGGGAAAGCAAACAGCCCCCGCAAAGGTTGCAGGCAAACACGTTTGTGCCCAAGCAGGAGCCTTTCCGAGGCTCGAGAAAGCTCCTGGGTGATAGGAAAAGGTCTTACTTGCAAGTGCAGCAGAGCAGGGCGGGTCTCACAGGGTCTTTCCACTTCTGCACGCTCAGATCAAGGACTTGGTCTGTCCGAGGCTGGTCCGCCCAGCCCTGCAGGGCGGGAGGCAGCAGGATGTGTCCTTGGGACCTTGCGTGCCTGGCATGATCATATCAGGTTGGAACAGGGCTCGTGAAGCAGCTGAAATCCTTGCAGGGTTTACATTGCCTTTTTCAGTAAATGTTACCGCAAATGAGCAAATCCCACTGGGTTACTGCAGCTGCCAGCACAAACACAGCCACAGTCGTGCCAGGGCCAGCATCTCTGGAGACGACCAGAGAGCTCCACAGCCCACTCAAGGGTGGTGGTAGGAAGAGTTACCACTTCTCTTAACTCCTTTCCAGATACTTTGTGGCCCCTGGCCAGCATTTCACGCAGTCCACCCTGCAAAACTGAAGAGCCCAGTGTTGAGAAAAGAGGTGGATAGATGATGTTCCAGCAGAGCCCCAGCTCATGGAGTCTTTCTGGGAAAGTCTGTTGAGCCTGAGCACAGGCCAACGGCAGAGAGGTCTGAAGATGGTCTGTTCTTTGGTCCCAGGGCTGTTGGGGAGGCAGGACCACCGCTGCTTCTCCAACACCACATGGACTCTTCAGAGCTTCCCTGGCAAGGTGGGCAGGACAGCAAAGCCTAGCGTGAAGGAATCCCCTTTTTCAGGTCAGTGGTGGCTCGTCCTGGTCTCTTGGACCAGCTGAGCCTTTGATACAAGTAAAGAAGGTGACCCCTCCAAACAGGAGTGTCACCTCTTTGTCAGCTAAGCAGAGATGCTTATTGCAAACCCTGATCTTTGTGATCCCTGGACCTATCACAGATGCGAGAAGCTCAGCCAAGCCCAAGGTTCTTCATCAAGCCCTACGCATGCGTCCTCTCCTCCGCCATCCTGGCACACATGGAAATGCCACCCCCATCAAACCAACCACTCACCCACCCAGCAGTTCAACCCCCTTCTCTCCCCCTTGCAAAAAAAAAGCTGGTCCCTCCATCCTTCCCTGCAACCCCCCCTTCCCGTCCCACCGCGTGGGTACCTGGGAGAGGACGGGGGCATGGACAGTACCTGGCTGCCATGGGCCGGGCGCCCGGGCGCTCAGCCACTTGCCGCTCCAGCGCTTGCCATCTCGTGGACGGGAGCAGCCGCCTCTCCCGGCGAGCGCGCAGGGAAGGCAGCTGCTCCTCACTTGCCGGAGCGGGTTCCTATGGCGATGCCGAAGCAATTAGAATAAAAGGTGGAGCGCAGCAATCGGATCTGCAAGAGGGTTCACGAGCCGCCCTGGAGAGCCCAGCCGGGAGAGAGGGCAAGGATGAGGGCTCAGCCTGCGAGTGCCCCGAGCCACCGCTCCCAGGTCCCAGTCCCCAGCTAGGACATGGGCTGCTTCGGGTGCTCCCAGGGTGGACACGGACAAGGCCACCAGACCATCCCGCCTTTCTCACCTACTCTGCCACGCAGGTTCTCGAAGGTCTCAGGAGGAGGAGCATTGGTGACGCAGCTGCCAAGCTGCCCTTTGCAGCCCCAATGGTCCCACCGTCCCCATCAGGCATAGAAGGAGCAAACCTAGTGCTCTAGACTTGGTGGAGCCACAGGACAGGCCCACCTGCCCCTGCCAGATCCACCTTCCCTCTGCATCAGCCCCCAGAGCTCCCTCGAGTCCCCAGGGCACCATGGTCACACAGAGGGACAAAGTAGCCCCTGTCTCTCCTCTGGGTATTGCCAACACCTACAAGTGTGCATGGGAGGCCAAAGCCGCCGGGAGCCGATGCCTTCCCTCCCCGTGTCATGTCCTTTTTACAGCTTCAATTGTTTTCCCAGGGAAATATTCCTCCTGGAAACATTAATCGCCAAACCATAAAGCAAGCTCCTCTCCGCTGAGCTGCAGTGTGACTGTGATCCAAAGGCCCTTCAGCACCACACAGCATTCCCTGTAAATTCACTGTAAATATCTGGAAATAACCATGCTTTTTTTCCTGCGCAATCCATCTTAGCTGCTAATTGAAACGGTTTTCCTGAAAGGTGCCTGTGGAGAGCGGTTGTGCACTTAATCAGTGCTGAGACACTGCTCACAGCCCAGGGCAAAGGGGAGACAGGACACATTAGTGGCTTCTCTGCAAAATTAATATGGCTTTGCTAATTACCTGTCCTCTGGCAGGCCTGAGAGCATGTGAACACGCAGGAACTGGAGCAGCTCCTCAAGATCGCCTGCCCATCTGCTGGTAGAAGTCTCACGGGAGCCTCTGCTCGCAGCATCCCTAGGACAGCAGTCCCCGAAGCCCATGGGACCTTCTCGCATGGAGGATGCTACGAGCCCCTCTTCAACCAAGTCCAGCTCAGCTGGGCCAGCAGCTGTGGGCTGCAGGTGGCCACCCACCATGGTTAACCTCATGCAACTCAACCACATCCTTCCCCAGCACGTGACCACCACAGTCCCGGATGGACCATTCACAGCTCCAGAGCAGAGCAGAGCCCAACTTCTGCCACCCCTTCTCTATGCCAGAACAGCAGCAGCAACATTTGTGGATCTGCCTGGTGGCATCTTGCAGGGCATCAGAGCAACGGTCCCCAGTGAGACCAGCCTTGTGCAGGCCTTGGCATGTGGACGCGTCTCAGCTCCAGGGTCGGTGTGGGAAGAGCAGATCTGTCTCCATCAGGGCACTGCCAGGAGGATGGTCAGGGCATGGTTTTAGTAACCCCATGTGATGATTGCCTGAGGTTAATGATTCCGGGTAAGGTTAACGATCCCTTTATGGTCACCAAGCATCCCTTCATAGCCAATGAAGAGCAGGGGGTGACCAGAAGGAAAACATCACTGCATCCAACATGGTTATCTGCTATAGGCAGGAAAGTTGAGCCCTTGACATGATTCCTTCTCCCTAGGGACAAGGGACCCTGCAGTGACGCAGACCTGGGTGGTTTATGCAGCACAAGACTCCTGGCAGGGAGATGAATCGCACCCACTAGGCTATTGCTGTTTGATTTGTTTCAAGAGCGCCCGTCACCCTGGCAACCTGGCATTTAAATAACAGCGATTAGCTAAAAGGCACAGCCCGTTCATCCCATGCTTATTCCCAGACAGGGCTGGGCATGCTGGGGCAGTCTCCAGGCCTGGAGAAAGTATGGATGCTCCGCAACAGAAGGCAGGGAAGGAGCACAGAGGCTGTTGGGATCCTGAAGAAGGAAGGACCAGCAAGCGTGGGGTGTCACAGTTACCTTTAAAGGGATGAGGACAGCTGAGGAGGAGGTGGAACCTCTTCCAGCAGGTCCTCTCCTCTAACGCACAGCCAGGTCTTAGACAGCTGCTGCTTTCTGCTTTGCCAGGTCCAGGCTGACATGAATTAAAGCCTTCCAGAGGTGACACACTCACTGGCACTTTCCATCCTGCCTCCTCCGGCTCCACTGCCAGAACTACTTGCATTAGCTGAAAGAACCAGTAGCCTTGTCCCAGCGTGTTATTAACAGTTTCCCCAAGACAGACTTCCTAATCAGTGCTGCAGCCAAGCAGGTGATCTCATGCATCATATTTATCCCGTTTAGAAGGAGTATCCCAGACCCCTGTGCGCTAGATACCAGCCCTAGGCCACACAGGGCATCTTCCCTGGTCTACATAGGATCCCAGATCCAGTTTATGTGCAACGCCAGTGCTACAGGACAGGAGCTGCAGCCTATGCAGGGTATCTTCACTACATCTCCCAGGGCAGCTGCTAGCAGGACACAGTGGGATGGAAATGGGTGCAAGCTGCTTGCTTAGAGGTAAAGGTTCAAGCTATCTCACTGCTTAAGCTGGTCAGCTGCAGTCCAGACTGGTGGGAAACAATAAAGATAACAATATTTAAAATAATACTAATAATCAAACAGCTTAAGCAGGATGCGGAGCCAATTTTGAGGCCCTGGAGAGGATCCATGTAAACTGAAACCTCAGGGAGGCCAGGAGTGGCCAATGTCACAGTATCTACACCTGGCCCAAGGGAAACTTCCTTCTGGCCACTGCTGCCCATGGACACAGTGTGCAGGAGCCACCACTCACAGCGGTGCCCAGGACCAAAATGTCAGGGACCCTCTCCAAGCAGCAACCTGTGCAGTGTGCTGTGGCTTGACAGGGATTTCCAGCATTTAAAAGGGTGTACGAATATCTATAGCATTCTTTTTTTGCCTTCTGGTGTTAGCCCCAGTACACGGTATAATACCCTGCTGAGCACCCAGGAGCTACGATGTAGGGGCTTCCTAAGCAGCCCTCACTTCTCCAAAGGGTTTCAGAGCGGAAAGGCTCCCTCCTGACATAGAGCTGCCAAAGCAAATGGAAGCAGATAGGTCCCAGGAAAAAGGAGAGCACAGGCTCTCCAGAGCACCTGGCATGCACCAGTACCAGCCCTGCCCAAGCCCTAGTTTAACATCGCCACTGCCCAGCAAGACTCCTCGAGGAGGGCATCAGGATGGAGATGATGCTGACCCGACTGTGCTTGGTTCTGTGTGGGCTTGCATCCGCGTGGACTTAAAGGGCTTAGTAATTAAATGAAGTTCAGCCTTTGCATTAGCTCACTACTCGGCAAAGCACTTTTGAAAGAAAAAAAAAAGGCAGAGTGTTTCTCTAATCAAAAATCTATTCACCTATGAAATGCAATAAATCTCAAAAAGGGATCTAAGCACTTTTTTTTAGTGCTGACACAGTGATATTGTAAAATACTGCGGTGGTTGCACTGGATAAAACCCCGTGGCATGAAATGTTTTTGCCTTTGAAGACAGTGACTGCGAATGCGCATCTTGGATGCTTTAGTTCAAAGCAGAGTCATCCACGGCTCGGCAGAAAGCATTCTTTATTCATGCAGTTTTCACCAATTAAAAGATTTTAATTTATCTGCCAATGGCAATTAACTTTATGAAAATTAACTTTGGACTTATGAGATTGGATTAGGGTGAGTGCAGGTGCTGCTTGGGAAGGGCTGGAGGACTTGGGAAACCTTCTAAGCTCTTGGAGGGCAATGGCTGAACTGTTGCAGGGTGCCAAGGGGTGAAGCAGGAAGAATTAAACCAATTCTTTGACTCTTTCTTCACCCGCTAACACCAGCTGGGCTCATGGCACATGCCTGTCACCTTCCTGGTAAGTGCTGAGGCCACCTTTCTCAACAGGCTTGGGTGACAGTGAGGGAAGAGGCCATGGCGCATCCAGAGCACCCGGGAGCAGCTGACTCCTTCAGAATGTCACCTGATGAAGCAGAGAATTGCACCTCGTTACTCTTTGCCATGAGCCAAGTCCAGCTCTGCAAAGCTGTTCTGGACAATATGAATGGTGCTTTACGGCTGACCTGCTCTTTGATATCCACAAGTATTAAAACCTCTCCCTGGGCAGCCTTCTGGCCCCAGCGGCTACCAAGAGCTCCCTTAACCGTTCCAGAGAGGGCAAATAGATGGCAGTAGCTATTCTGCTGCACCAGAACCTCATTGCTCCCAGACACCTACACCCTCCAGAGCACGATGCTCGGCCAGGACTGACTTTGTTGCCTTCTGAAGCAAACCCTCCTTTGGCAAAAAGTCAAACCAAAAGAGCCTTTCCTGCAATCCCTGGAGCGTGGTGAGACCCATAGTGATAAGACCCCAAATGCACAGCAAAGGAGCGTTACTGATGCTGCAATCTCGAGCACTTGAGAGCCAAGATTTGCCAAGCACGAGGTTGCCTCAGCCACTTTAATTAGGCTCCCTTCTGCCATTGCATTATGATACAGCGATTAATGGCACAATCACTATTTCTTGCCATGCCTGGGCAGCTGTTCAAGTCTCTCCTTCATTATTCAGTGTTCAGCCCTCCCATGCTCCATCCAAACCTGCCTGGAATGCAACCCTGGGAAACTCCTTGCCATTGCTATGCTGGACTCGAGCGCCAGGAGTGTTAATGAACCACTGTCCCAGACCCACAGAAGACTAAAGGGATTCTGGTCGCCCCAGGCTGGCCTGAAAGCTGAGCTGAAAGACAAACACACACTGAGGACAAGGGAGCTCCACGGGGCACTAGTGGCTATGGGATGAGGACCTTGTCACAAGCTTGACTTTAGGTCCTTTTGTGCTTTTGTGGTGGGAAAACTTATCATGGAGGTAGGACCTTTGCTCCCCTCAACCACACTACGTGCCAGGGAATAAATTACTGTGAGAATGGTCACTTGGGGACCATTAGGACCATCATCCTAGGAGTTCTGCAGAGACCACCCTGCCCAAAGACCACCCAAGCAGGAGATGAACACCCAGGGCTCGGCCCAACCGCCGGATTAGGGCTGCTGAGCTCTGACATTCAGCAAAAATGGCCCTGTTTTTAAGCAGCAAACAACATCTAGCAGTGTCATTGCTGCAAGTGGGCAAGGCCCAAGGAAGCAGGGCCAGCATGGAAGTCTTGGTTGTCACCGTGTTGCGGGGCAGAGAGGCAGCCGCCTTGTCCCATGTTAATTGGTGTGAATCATTAACTGAAACGCCCCCTTCTTGACTTCAGCATGTGTCAGTGAAATAGCTCTATCAAAGAAGACTTGTCAGAAGGCAAGATGTGTCTTTCTGCTGGGATTATGTAGCTATGGAATTATCCCTTGCATTTGACGAGATCAATTAATTACTTCAAAGTCATTTGCAGTAATAAATTAACTTCTTCCCTCCCTGTTGAGGCAGAGCTCAGCTGCTGAACAAAGAGAAGCTTCTGGGCAGACACCCGGCTTGTGATCAGTACAAAGAGCTGCCCTACTTCTTCCCCCTGAGGTCCTGACATTCCCCCACACAGCAGCATCAATAGGGTCAAGGCACTGGTGCTCTCTGGTCCCATCAGCAGTGCACAGTGAGCCCCAGTGACCAAGCAGCTTTCTGGAGTGCTCTGTTCTTGCCATGGGGCTGCACAGGCAGACGTCATGTCACGACTAAGCAGCTGTGTCCTTGATGCATCCTCAAAGGTGCTCTGTCCTTGGTCTGGCTCTGGAAATGGCTCTGGAAACGGTTCTCTGGAATCCAGGCCCAGATCCTTGCAAAGGGAGCAGCCTCCAAAAAGCAACATGGATTTCAGCACACATATTCAAATGGCATGTCAGCTTGAGTGACATGGAGGAACACAAACTGTGTTGCCACCTTCACGAGGACACATTAATCTGGCCTTGGACAATTCACATAGAGAGTGGTGATAAAGAGAAGCATTCCCTGAGCTGGCTTTTTCTGAAAGGATTTGTCACCATCAATAAATTGCCAGGAGAGTTATTTCTGCCATCCCTAAAACTGCACATAAAGTAATGCGATTTCTTCAAACTCTTTAACATGCTGTTCTCCTTGATTTAAAGTCTGTTGGACTATCTTTATTTTCTTAGCATATTATTAATTCAGATCCTGACTCTGACGTGAAGGAGGGAGATGCCTCTGGAGTCTGTGATGTGGGAATGAAAGAAGGAAAGAGGAGATGGAAGGGCTTAAGCAGCAGAAAGCATCTTGGTGTGACTCCGTACTGGGAATAAGGTTATCCGCATCCTGAATGTTTCCTGTGTTGTTCTTCATAGCTACATCTTTGGACCATTGCAGGATAATCCATCTCCGGTGCTCCCCAGGGATCTTCTACCCAAGACTCCGTAAATGAATTTTACTCTTCTACTGTCTGATTTGCAAGGTGGTCCCTGGGGCCAGGGCAATGTTCCCCGAGACTTCACTAAGTCAAACCATGACTCAAGGCACACGCTCCCCCTGCCCTCAGCCCTGTAGACCTGTTTAGGGCAAATGCAGTATATCTGGACATTCCTACCTTGAACTAAGTCCCCATTACCCAGTTGCAACGCCGGAGACCAAATCGCACTCTAAGCACATGTCAGCAAACCTAAGGCACTTGGGACCATAAAACAGATGCTGACAACTGAGCTGACAACGCTGCAGCCATGAAACTGCAAATGTCGATGTTCACAGGGGAAAAGAAACCACCCTGGTTTTGTTCCAGGGCTGGATATACAAAACACTGGGAAAAATCACCTTGTCCAGAAGACACCACGTCTCTCCCAGGGGTCTGCCAGTACGACAGCAGCAACATGTTCTGATGCACTTCGCTCTGCTGGGACAAAACCGCTGCGCGAGCAGGACACCAACCGTAAGGACATCAGGGCAGTACTGCAAACACAGCAGCAGACTGTTGGCCCCCAAAACTCTATCCCACTCTGGGTTTTCAGCTCTCTTCCCTTGTGATTCAAGGCGGGCGAAGGAGGGCTATCAGTACCATGCTCCCTGGCCTGATGGGTGAGTTGCTGCTGTTCCCTCTCCATATGGGCAGTGAAGTGGCTTGGACAAGAGCCAGCACGCAGGAAAGGAGAGGCAGATGTAACCTCGGCAGAACGGGACCAGGGGACGCAATTAGAATGCGTATCTCAATAATTAAAACTCCCTAATCAGCGTGCTGGCAGGGAAGATCGCCACCGCTACTCTGCAAGTGAGGAACTGATGCAAGACTCTTATCAGAGAGCGCTGAACTTTGCTTTAGAGAGCTCCTGGGAAGACAGAAAGCAATTCCCTTGCCAGACCTTCCAAGACATGTGTGACTTACACTGCAGGACTCGGCCCTTCAGGTCACAGTCCTGGCTGGCCTACAGGAGGAGAGAGATGGCCCCATCTCTGAGCAGCACCTTGAGCAGAAGAGCAAGAGCAGAACCCACTGCGGAGAGCTTGGCTACCCTACATGGCAATGAGATGCTCCCTCAGGGGGTCCTCTATGAGCAGGGGAGGATAGGTGGGCAAGGGGGAGTGAGACCAGATCCAGGGAATTAGCAGACGAGTACATCCAAAGACAGTTCTGCTCAGCCTGCAGCAGAGTCTGGCACAAGAGGAGGAAACCCACCAAAAGGAGGCCCTTCTCAGCAGTGCAGAAGCCGGGGCTCCCCGAGACCTGCCCAGAATCCCATACATGCGTTTTCCTGATTTTTCAGGTCCTTCAGTCGGAAAGCTCAACCAGACCACAGACAAGCACTCAGCAGTTGTGAGGGTCTTTCCGAAACTCAGGCCCTCCAATCCCGGGATTATTGTATCTAAATCACCTCCTGATGCCTCTACGCAACCTCCCCTCACATCTCACTGCCTCCTGAGGGATTTTTCCCCCCCCCATCAAATCCAGATCTGAGAGGGAGGGAAATGACCTTCTGCCTTTCTTATTACTCCCAACTTGGAAACACTTCCTTGGGTAGTGCAACACTTTCTCTCCAGGACCTAGGGAGCCCTGTCCTGGTCCTGACACAGTGAGTAAGACCTACATGCAGGTGCCACAAAGGCTGGTGCTCAGCACACCTTCTGTGGGGAAATGCAAGGAAGAACACAGGGAAGAAAGCCAGGCATACTCCCCAGAGACTCTCTCCAGGTGATGCTTAATTTTCCTGAAATTAGCATTTTTCCTTATGTTTTTATTGGCCATCAAATGAAGGTGGGGAACATGCCTCCCATCAGCACAAATATAGGAATAAAAGTTTGCAAAATACCCTCTTCCAGCAGTTATGAGTGCTTATGCATTATGCAAACAATACCCAGAAATGCTGAGTAATTCTTATAAGATGGCATGTAATTGTATTAGGTTTAATTAGCAATTAAATGACTTGGTAATTTCTTGCAGTTAAATAGTAATATAAGTACAAACAACACAAAGAAAATAAGGTCCTTAACATTTAATTACTATGCAGTCTTATGAATTATTTAGTGGCTGGGCAAATGTATGACTTGAAAGAAAACCATGGGTGCTCTTAGGAGATTTTATATCATCTCTTGGACTGGATTGCTGCCCTAGCTGGCACTGTGCATGTGCCTGGGTATTTCTGTGGATGGCAGAGCTGAATTTTCCAGAAGAAAAAGGCAAGTTCAAGATTATCCATCCCACACTCTCCATCCTTCTGAGTTACTCCGAGCTCAGCTTGCTTGGATCAGGACAGCCCCACGCATGCAGCTAGCACCACCAAATACCCAAGTCCTAGAGCTATCTGAAAGCAGAGAGGCAAACTTCAGGAAGGTTTTAAGTGAGGAATATCCTGAACTCACGAAAGCATCGAGAGACCATCTGGCCCCAGCATTGCAATAAACCCAAGGATGCTTAGAGCAGTCAACTGCTTTGTTAAAACAGAGATCAAGTGGATTTTCCCAGAACTCCCTTCTTGCTGGTATCTCACTCATACCCAATCTAAACCTCATCATCTCCAGATGAAAACCAGCACTGTTTATCCTATCCCAGGGGATGCAGAGAGCAATTAATTGCTTTTTAATGTTTGTGTGTGGTGGGAAGAGCTCTGCTCTTTGCATAGACCTTGCGCTAGGCAGCCACAGCCCAGCTGTGCTAGACCTTCCTGATGCCACCAGGATGCCTTCTTCATGGCTTTCCAAATGAGATGAGGAGCATAACACTGAGGTCTCCACCAGTGTGGGACAGTCGGGAGTCGCGTCCCAGCACATCCCCGGCTCTGCAGAGCCCCCTCAGTGGCAGGAAGGCTGGCTCTGCTCTGCCTGGGATAGAGCCAGCCTGGGCTGGGCTGCCTTGTGCAGCAGGAGAGACAATTTGTATTCAGGTCACTCAGAGGTGGAAAAACCAGATCCTCGCAGAGTCTGGGGCTGAAACTGGATCATTTCTAGACAAGCTTCCCGGTTATATAGGAGCATCAGCACCAAACCTGAGTGCCTGCCAGGCAGCATGCTCAGCCGTAGCTCCAATTTCAGAGGCAAATGGATAATACTAACCACGCACGACGGCAGACTTTAATTAATGCATCTTCCCTGGGGTAGTACCCTCAGCCCTGTTGGCAAACATCTCCTGGAGACTTGAATTATTCAAGCCAGGTTGGCAAGGTAGCCCGTGCTTTGCCCCAAGCCGCTCCACATATCTGATTCAGCATTGGCAACGCACGAAACCGTCGCCTTTTACTGCTCTCGACTTCCCCATAGGCAGGACAACAGCTCAACGTCCACGCAGGAGAGGAAATAGGCAAGAATTGCCCAAACTGCCTTGTGTAGCAAGGACTCTGCCTTCTCACACCTCATCTGCACCAAGAGCGAAACAAGGGCTGTGACAGAGCCAGTTCCCAGGGAGTTACTGTAATTCCTGTGCTCAGTGACAAGGAACTTGGGACTGGAAGGGACCCAAGAACCAGCCAGTCTGGACTGATGCAATCAAAGGTTGTACAAACCCTTCCAGAGACGCATCATGCTCTGCCAAACCCATCTCAGTCTCTTTTTCCCCAGGGCTATTCCAAAACCTGACGGTTGGGTGGGCTGGTTCCCAGCCAAAAGATGCTCATGGCCAAGGTGTGGTACTTGCTCTTCTGCCAACACCAGCCCTCATTTGCCATCCCTGCTTATACCCCAGGGACCAGGAGGATGAAGGAACGTGCTCCAGTGGGGCTCACATATCCTTGTGCCAGAGGCCACGGTGGCCCTGTTCCCTGGCCCAGCTTTGAAACCAGCTCTGTTCCGAAGTCCTCTCATCCAACCTTTTGCTCGGAGGTCCCTCCCAACCTGTAACTTCCCAGGAAATGCCACCACTTTCCCCTGGAGACAGAGCAGAGATGCGAGATTGAAACCCCATGAGCAGGGCTGAAGGAGGCACAGACAGCACAGCTGGGATATATCTAGAGAGATGCAAATTGATGAAGTAGCATGCAAGAGGATGAGAACTTCCTTTCCAGGGTGCTGACAGGAGACAGAGAGGGGAAAGCTGAAGTTCAACAGCCTGGTTGGAATCAGCCTACTCAAGGCACCTGCTCTGGCTTCACCCATAGAGCACCACAGCATGAATTTGGGAGGCAAGAGCATCCTTGAATATCTTTGCAGGTTAACATCCAACTTTGCCGGACCCTGCGGAAGAGCCAAGATGCTCAAGCAGGCAGCAAAGGCAGTCCCAGAGCAGAGCTCTTGTGCAGCATTGTCAAAACATCTCCCATCAGCTGAAATAGGCTGATAAAAATGCAGATCGATTCCAGGGCCAGGTCTCCAGCTCATGTAAATCGATGCTGTTCCCGTGACTGGAGCAGTCGCTACTAACTCAGACTAATGTTATCTAACATCAACACCAGGAGACAGAGACACAGAGCTGCAGAAAGCCAGGGGATCCTATTTCTGCTCCCCATGGGGAAGGCGCAAATCAAAATGTGTTTCCATCACAATTCCCAGCACCTGAGGTGCTCCTCCATCCCAGGCTAGGTCTCAACAAGAAGCAAACTAGCCACATAGACTCACAAAAAGGGAGTTACTGGGTGGATTGAGGTGGCTGCTCCAGGATGGTTGAAGATGTGTTTGCTAGTCCCTAAAGTTTCTCCTGTCCTCTTACCCCTGCTAAGGGCAGCCTTGTGGCTGAGTCACTGCCCACCCCCTAGAGCTGCTAGGAACGTGGCCAAGACATGTTGATCGGCAGGGACTTGGTGGGTGTCCCCATGGGGCAGCGCTGGTCCTGCGGCCACCTGCCCACGCGCCTCTTGCTACTGAGTCCTGGGGCCAGGACCCTCTGTGCCATCCCAGCACCAGGCACTTGGCACTGCTTCTTGATTTACGGCTCCAGCTGAGAAATCCACCTTCCTGCTCGTTCCTGGAAGCACGTCAGCCCAACAGGGAAGGGAGCTGATCCGAGCGCTCCAAGGAGACCGTTCCCTCTGGAAAAGGGAATTGCAGCCCAGAGCCATTTGGTGCCTACCCCAAACACAGGCAACTCTGTTAAAACTGACCTCTGGAGAGCAGCACTGGCTTCAGCTCTTCTCCACCCTGCTCCTGAGCAGTTCTGATGGGTAATGAAGCTCCAAGTCACCCTCACCCAGCCATGGGGATGTCCCTGGTATCACTGGGCTCTTGGCTCTGGAGCAGCAAGGGGAGCAGGTCAGCCCCACAAAGCAGAGAGCCTGGAAGGGAGGTCTGCTGCTGCAACCACATTCACCACAACAGTTCTCAGCCATCAACCCCTTCACCAGTTGTAGGAGCTGATGCATCCTCCTGGTCTTGAGGGACCCCACGCGCTCCTGCCCTGAGACGGGGGATGATGACAGGAAGAGGAGAGTACAATAGAAGGGAAGACCTTGAAATGGGAAAGGAAAAGTTACCCTGCGCTGCTCACCCTCCTCGGCCTTAATCCCTTCATTAGCACATGAGCCTAATGCAATTAAATACGAGCTCTCCCAAACCTGCAATGCAGAGCGTCTGCACCAAGCAAGGGGCCCAGCAATTCAGCTCTGCGGGCACTGCTGTCTCCGGAGCCGAGAAGCATCTCCCACATGGTGCAGCAATATGGGACTGTCCCCAGTCCGCCCCTCGCCCGCACAGACTGAGCGCGGTGCAGAGCCCCAGGCTGACGGGCTACGAGGGGTCCTTGGGCAAGCAAAGGGCAGCCTCACGCAGCAGAGCAGGAGCTCAGACTGCCCCGTGTACCCAGCGATGCCACGAGGTCTGCCATGGTTTGCCGGAAGGTTTATCCCATCCTCTTGCCCAAGGACCTTCCCCCAGGCCCTGCCTTATAAAACCATCACACCTTCGTCACGCACGACTCCATGTAACACGGGCAACGGCCTCGCTCGGCGGAGAGCCGAGCGTGCCAGCAGCGCTGCCGCCTCCAGCGCTCGTATGAGATGCCAGCGAGCTCAGGGCTCATGCCCCTGTCCCCTCTGGTGCCCACGGGGTCCCTGGGCGTAGCTGGCCAAGGCCATTCACGTTGCACGAGCAGCAGCAACGAGTGCGGCTCTGCATCCCCCCCTGCACGCAAGCACCATGAAACAGACCTGTGACATAGGAATGAGATGGCAGGAAAAGGAGATGCAGCTTTGGACAGAGAGAAGGGATCCCAGCCTCTGACCGTGCACAGGTGCCCAGCCCCGGGCACATCTGTGCGGATGCACCTTGCCCACCTCTGCTCCTGTGTGCACTGAGGAGAGGCCACCGGCTCTGCTTCTCCCCCAGGCTGAGCGTTTATCCGGCCCTTCTTGCCCTCTCACTTGCTCCTTTATTATCCCCTGGGATTTGTTTCTTTGCTTAACACGCTGAAGAATTGAGACGCGCAGAGCACCAGCACCTAGAGATGCTCCCGAGCGCCCGGGCCAGCTCCCCGTGCGGTGGCAGGTCTGGCCCGGGGGTGCTGCCGGGAGCGGGAGACCCGCTGTAACGGGGACAGGCAGCGAGAAGCGGCCGCACGAAGCCGCCCGGCCTCGTGACGGGGATCACGGGGACGACGGCTGCTGCAGAGGCAGGCGGACGCCATGGAGATGAGGACTGCGAGGGATCCAGCCCAGGGCGAGAAACACCTCCAGGCTCCTTCCTCGGGGGAGCAGCTTGTGAAGTGACGGCTCTTTGCAGAGGATGCAGAGATGAGAGGGAGGCAGGTCTGGGTGCACAAACCAAAGCTGGTATCACCATGGATCTTAGGAAGAAAATCAGGCAAGCAGGTCCTACAGGTTCTCTAGGTGAGTGAGATAAGGGACCTTGTCAGCTTGCAGCGTGAAATCCTGTGTCTCAGTAGAGCCCTAGAGATCTGGACTCACTTCGGTGGCTTCACGGCTTCCTGAGGAAGCAGTGACACCTGCCAGATGGACAGGACACAGGACAGAAAGGGGATACAGAGCAAAAGTAGCTGCTGGGAGGAGAGCGTGGCCTTGCAGAGCTGCCCAGCACCAGGCTCCTCCACCCCTCCCCGTGCCGCATCCAGGAGCGGAGACCTCGCGGGGTCCCTGCTGAACTCGGGTCACTTTGGGCGGACCTCACCTCAAATCTCGGATGTATCAGGAGCCGCCGGGTCCCGCCACCACCAACCCTTGCCCCACAAGAAAAGGGCAGAGCAGAGTCAGGCTAGGCAAGGCTTAACCCCAGCTGCAGGATTCAGAGCCCGGGGACAGCTCGGGGTACCAGCAGCTCCTTACGCACGTCCTCCTGGTCCGGCACCCCGGAGCGGCCACCTCCGCCCACCTGACAGCCCTTCTCGCCTGTCTTCCTGCCTTTAACGCGTAAGTTAAATGAAGCAGCTCTGCTCTCAAAGCTGGAAGGAAACAACCTAATGGCCATTAAGTTTTCCTTCAGAATATTAGATTACAGATCCATCAATTTTACTTTGCAGGAATATTTGCAGTAAAAATCAGAGCAGCTTCTGGGTGCCTGACAGCCCAGCAACGCTTTCTTTGCAGGAGCAGCTGCTCTGAAAACACATCAGCTTGGGATTTACTGAGCTGGCAACAAGAAACAGTTCCAAGCCATGAGACAGAGGATGCCACCCATTTCCATCACCCGCATCGGCTTCCGTATGCCTTGCGCCACAAAATCCAAGTCAACCCAGGCTCACGTTTCTCCTGCCAATGAGGAACAAGCCAGGCTGAGCTGCTGAAGACAAGACCAGAGATGGAACCCAACAAAAGCCACCGTCTCGCCCAGCTACCAGGACATTCTGGGGCAAACGAGGCTGCTGGGTCAGGTCCCAGGAAGCCTGGAGCTCCCAGGGACCCACCTTTGACTTTGCTTACTGCTTGTCCTCATATTTGACATGAGGCTCTGCACCAAAAACCACCCAACAGGCCCAGTCTTCCCCATGTTTTCCAGGAGAGCAGGATCGCACCCATGTGCGGGGCTCGCCAATGCTTTCCATGGGAGAGTTCCCATTGCTCTGGCTCTCCCTGGGGTTTCAGCTCCCCCAGCTCCTGCTCGGGGATGGCGCTCGGCTCCTTCCCTGGCCCCAGGAAGCTCTCTCTGCTCCTGCTCGAACCCACAGCTCCAGAGGGAGAAGAAACCCCCATTAACTCCCAACTTTCCCAGGTTCACTCCGGCTGCCGGGCGCAGAGGGCCACGTCTCCCAAGGCCCTTCATTCCAAAAGGCTCCTCCACAGCCCCCGGCCGCTTCCCTCTCTAAGGACCCACAAACCAGCAGCTTTTCAACACAACCCCCCTATTTCCAGCCCTTCCTCCCCCCAGAGCCCAGCCCGGCTTTCCGATCGCGCAGCGACGTTTCCCCCAAACCCCCCGATTTTCGCGGAGCGCCCAGGGCCGCCGCAG
>VZSV01000174.1:489455-515212 GCA_013398735.1 Nothocercus julius | reverse complement strand
GCTCCGCAGCTCGGAGCACCCCGTGCGCCGCCGTCCTGAGCACGGCGCCGGCCCCGAGGGCTCCCGGGGCTCCGAGCGCCCTGTCGCCACGGGCTGGTGACTGCACCACATGGCTATATGTGCACAGAGTAATATCTATAGTATAGAGCCATCATATATCTACATTACAGAGCCAGAGCTGTGCACGGGGAAGGCTGCTGCACCGGACCGCTGTGTGCCCTTGGTGACACCGCTGGTGCTGCCCAGACACCTTCCCGCAGAGTCCTTTCCCCTACGTGTTTTGTTCCTGCCAAGCGGCTGGAGCATTCGCCCTTCCCCAGGGGCATCCTCAGCCGCTTCCCAACAGGATCTTGCGCCCTTGAGCAGGGAGGGCCCTTTGAAGCAGCTGGGCTTGGGGACACAGAGTCGTGGTGGCTTGGGGACACAGAGTTGTGGGTCTCCCCCACCTCCCAGCAGCTCCAAGTGGGAGCGGAACCTTTTCCCTCTGCCCTGCTGGGCACCTGCCACCCTATGGCACGTGAGGAGGAGTGAGGGGACATCGCGGAACCGTCGCAGCGGAGGGGACAAGGACAGCCCCTGCAGCCACAGCCGCCGAGGAGGGGCTGCTCCTGCACCCGTGACGCAGAGGATGAGGAACCCCGGGATGACACGGGAGGTCACGTCCCTTGGCGGGACCCGGGCTGTCCCGGGGAGGCTCAGAGCACGGACAAGCTGCAACAACCCTCTCCCTGCCTGGCACTGCCAGGGGCTGCTGGCCCGGAGCTCCAAAATACAGCGATCGCATTTGCTGTACAACCTCCGCCTTGCAGAGCGTCGCCCTGGGAGCAGCCTGAGTGACGGTGACGCCCCAGAGCAGAACACGGAAAAACTGTTGCTGCTGGTGCTTGGCGTATCCATGGTGACGGGAGAGGGTGACCGGAGAGCCGGCAGCGCACGGGGAGCTCGGCCGGGACGGGGCCGGGAGCGGCTGCGGGAGCCTGAGCACGTTGGGTGCTCAGAGCCCCGCGGCAATGGAGCAGCGTCGGAATAACCGGCAGCCGCTCGGAGAAGGAGCCGTCCGGCCCCCGGCCGGGGTGGGAAGGCGAGCGCATCCTCAGTGCGCGTTCCTGGGAATCCTCGGCGCGTGTTCCCGGGAATCCTCGGCGCGTGTTCCCGGGAATCACAGCATGTGCTGGAGCGCAGCTCCCGCCGCACCTGCAGCTCCAACCCTTTTTCCAGCTGTTCCAGAAGCATTGTGGGAGCAGAGTGAAAACTGAATGGAAACATCCTAGGAACGATGCATCCTGAAGTACGGCACCTGGGAAATAACAGATTTAGCTTAAAGACAGACCAGAACTGGAGCATTCACTTGTAATCCGCACTAATTTCCCAGCTATTTTTTTTTCCTTTTGGAAAACCAGAATACACGAAGGAATCAAAGCTTCCTGATGTTTAAGCCCAGGAAGACAAGTGACTGAAGGTGCCAAGCAGATGTGCTGCATCCAGAGCCCTGAAGATTTTTCCAAGCCCTTCCCGCCCCTAGCAACGCTCCATTGGCCTAGGCTTGCCGGTGAAGTTTTCCTGAGGCTCTGCAAGATGTTTTGGCGCTGCAGGCTCTGACTTCAAGCAGGA
The DNA here is from genome assembly GCA_013398735.1 of Nothocercus julius. Taxonomy (NCBI): domain Eukaryota; kingdom Metazoa; phylum Chordata; class Aves; order Tinamiformes; family Tinamidae; genus Nothocercus; species Nothocercus julius. The sequence continues at coordinate 513,601 of VZSV01000174.1, read as the reverse complement.
CCTGCAGCCGGGTGCTCTTGGCTTTGGGCATCAGTCTCCAGGTCCTGTAGCATGGATGAGATTTTTGTAAGTCCTGAGCACTTTCAGAAAAAAAACCCCACCAAACTGCTGATGGCATCGGCAGCTGCTGCCCAGCTCGTAATTCAGAGCTGATGGTTGGCGCTGCTGTTGTAACGATGCTCCGGGGCTCTCTGGTGCTTTCTGCTGTGCCAGGCTGGAGTCAGCGCAGTGACTCCGCAGTCTGGGAGGCCGGATGGACACGAGACCCCGTAAAATCCCCTCCGGCAGCGGGAACTCGCTCCATCAGAGCAGAGCCAGCCAAGGATGAGACGCCGGCCTGGAGGAGCTTCCCTTCGCTGCTGCTTTATTTCAGAAAGATCCTTCCACAGGGGTAGTTCCCCTCCATGCGTTTGGTCCCGGGGAAGGTGTTTTTACAGCATTTGCCTTAAAGCAGCTGCAGGTTTTGGGAGATGCGGAGGTTTGGCCATGAGCAAGGATGAACCGACTGCAGAACGGGCCGGACACCTTGGCCACCCGGGCATGTTCCTGAGACAAAATACACCCTGTGCAAAGAACTAATGAACTTTCCTTAAATGAGCTTGATGCATCAGCCTTGACACAGCGCTTTTCTTAGCTGTAATTTGGCAGTGACTGTATGTAAAAGTCTGGAAAGAAGCAACCCCGAGCCAGAAAGTGCCAGGGAGGACAACTCGATCTGGTGCGCAGGCTGCATCCTTAATGTGCACTAACCTGTGGAGGAACAAGGACCACGGCGTGTCTTGGTGGGATGCTCCAGAGCTATCCTGAGCATCCCAGCCCATCAAAACCCAGCACCAAACATGGGAATGTGTGAAGGAAACCGTCAGCATGAAGAGTCTGATCTGCAAAGGCAACACCCTGAATTCGCACACTCCAGGCTGGACCAGCAAAACCCTGAGTGTTTGGGGATGGCCAAAGGGACACATAGCATGGGAAAGTCTGGGATGGATCCCATCTCTTTTCCCCTTGGTCTCTTGGGAATGTCCCCACGTGTTCACAGCATCGGGGTGTTTAACATGGAAGCGACAGGCGGATCTTCCGGCCTCACCCAGGGCCACCTCTCCAGGATACGGAATCCAGACCCAGGACGTCTCTAAGAGGAGACCCCCCCGTTTCCTCCGGGATTTGTACCTGCAGTTAACCACATTCACTAGTCAGGTTTGAACCTTGGCTGTAGATAACTCAGCAACACCTGAACTGACCCCCCAAGGCCTCCCTGCAGACACAAAGCAGGTTCTGGCCAGAGCCGCTTTGGTCCCTCTGGCCCCATCTCAGTCCTCCAAGGGCTCCAAGTCACCCAAGCAGCGAAGTCCATGGCAAAGTCGCAAACACAGTGACCGGCTCTTCCCCAGCTGGAAGGATCCACACTGGTCTGGCCGGTGCCTCGGAGCTGCCTAATGAATGGTGATTGAGAAGAAGCTCCACTCGGACACGTTTTATTTTATTTATGTCAGGATTTGCCATGCATTAAGGCAGGGGCTCATTAAATTAGCAAGGCAGCCGGTTTCTGCCAAGGTGTCCTGAGCTAACGGTGCTGGACGGGCTTCAGCAGGGAAGCAGCAGGGACAGGCGGGAGGGCACCGCGGAGCCGAGGGCCCCCCGCCCTCAGCTCCTTCCGAATATCAGGAGGCTCCAGGATGGGCAGGAAACGTCACGGCCAACCCCCTCCCTTCTCCCTGCAGCCCCGAACGTCGTGGTCACCTTGTCACACTCACAACTTCTCAGGCTTAACTCAGACTTCAGGTAGTCTCTGGTTCCAGGCAGGACTGGAATTTATAACACTGTGAAAGGCAAAAAGGGCACAGAAATAATCTCTCTCCATCCCGCCTGTTGCCTCCTGCACTGAGCTGGTCTTCTGCTGCTTCCACTCGCCCCTTCCAGTCCAGTCTTTGCCCCTTGATCTCCCTGTGGGTCATTCCAGACCCCCCATTCCCACCACACCTACAGTTTCGTGGGGTTCAAAGGAGCCATTCCAACCTCAGCTCAGGACCCGGTGGAAAACACCAAATCTCCGAGGCTGCTCCGACTTCGTACGGCACGAGGGATGGGACTGGACCTTCCGGGAAGGGAGACAAGAGGGGCCGGGGGGGTGACACGGTGACGAAGCCCCGCAGGAGAACCAGGATCAGGGCTGCGTGGGAAGACAAACGGGAAGACGCAGCGGGAATGGAGGAGCCGCCGGGGGGGCAGCCGTGGATGTGAGCGGCGTCTCCGCCTTTCCCAGGGGAGGCCGCTCTGCGACCAACGGGCAGAAGGCGCCGCGTTTTGGGCTGATTCTGCGAACAGCTGGTGCATCCAAAGGGACCTGCGGGACACGCTCGGCAGAGAGCAGAAGCCGCAGCAGGACCACACGGGATTTATTGGCTGGAATTTGTGGAGAGAAGACGACATTCAGAGGCAATTATATGGAATAAAAATGGCATAATTCTTGGAAATTAATTATTCTGGTTGGATCCAGTGCTCAAGGTAATGGGCTTTCTGAAGTCTATGAAAACTAGAAAGAAATAACAGCTGCATGGACCTCTCCCAGCTAAACCTTAAATCATAGCGTGGGCATCCAGGTGATGGTGAATTGAATGGGAAAGTAAAACAGAATCTTGAACTGATTTAGTTTCGGGAAATAAAACGGCTAATCTGAGGCTGCAGGAGTCTACCCAAAACAGGGGACGAGGCTCCGTGGGGAGGGAACGTCCGTTGGGGTCCAGCCTGGGACACCCAGCCCTGCCCTGCAGTCGCACGGGGACACTTGGGGGCTGAGCCCCATCCCTCACCCAACACCCTCCGGGAGCAGAGAATCCCAAAGCCCTCGGATTTCCCTCCTCCCTTCTCTCCTTCGGCTGGAGCAGAAGCATCCGCACCCCCCCGCGCCTCTCGGCTCTGAGCTTTGGAAAAGCTGCACTTCCTCAGCCAGATCCGCGCTGACGTTCCCAAACAACCTTGGAGAAAAACGGAGCGGCTTCCGCTCCGACCCACCTGCAAAACAAGATTTATTTATTATTTTTATTTATTTTTTGGAGGCATTCCGGATATCCGTGAATTCACACACGGAACGTAGGCTGAAGCTGCTTCAGAATCCGTGTCTGACAGTCCAAGCACAAGACACTAGTGATCGCTGCAACAAATTTGCAAGATTATGGGATTTCTAAACATACAGTGACTGGCATAATAGAAGTTTCACACCTTAGCTCAACAGACAATTATATACTAACAACTATTATATCATGAATATCGTTAGAATATATGCCATGAATGGTGTTTATCATGATACTAATAATGAAAGATTCCAGGAACACTGGTAAATTTGAAAGCCTCTGCCCTGCCCAGGAAAGCTGCTGAAAAAGACCTCAGGTGGGAGGAAGGGGCTGGAGGACACCCAGCATCAGCCCAAACCGCCCCCATTGGGACCCAAAGCCACCCTAGGGAGCAAGTTCACTTTTAGTTGTAAAAATGGGCCCTATTATTAACAACGCGCAATGACTAGATTGCCCTGCACGGCCCTGTAAATAATCACATCGCCTTAGGGAGCCAGGCGAATTCCCCACTGCAAATTGCTTGCAAATTGCAATGGGCTGTGTCTAGAATCATCGTGCCGGGGCGATTCCGGCGCGGGGAGCCTGGCGGGATGATGAGCAGCTTTCTCATTGCAGCTCCACTAACTGGAGTTTCTTGCAGGGGAGAACTGCCCTCCAGGCCAACTCTTCCTCCTCGGAACAAGGGAGCTGATCAGTCCCATTTCGGCCCCAGGACATGAAAACTTTTGCCTGCGACCTCTGGATTGCTCCCTATTCCCTGCATCCTAGAGCCAGGCCGAAGCCATCTAAGCCTTGATAGATAAACCAGCTTCACTCTCCCATGGGAAGAAATGTGGGAAAATCCCAGCTTTCCTCTCTCCTCTCATTAGGCTGCTATAGAGGAGGCAGCTATGGGGACAGCCCAAGCCAGAGCGAAGGGCTAAGGAGCAGATGGAAGGTGAGGAGCTCCCAGGAAGGCCCCTTGGTAACAGGTTTGCAAAGACCCGATGGTTTTTTTTCAGTGCTTTCCAGCTGCCAAGCAAGTCACGAGCGGATGGTTGTTGCTCCCCCCGTCCTCGAGCAGCCTCCTGGCTCCGACGGAGCTGGGGCCAAAACGCTCGTCCCGAGCACGTCGCTGTCGGACAGGACTCAGCGGGGAGTTAGCGCTGTTTAATTCCCGGTGGGATGCAGGGAAAGGCCAGGCCTGGCAAAGCGAAGCCTGTTCATCTTGGCAGCGGTGGCGTCCTCGGCACCGGTGGGAAGCAGGGAATGCTCAGGGACACGAGCAGCCACTGAGGGCTTCCCAGAGGGGCTCCTCAGTTGCCTCCATGCGCAGAATGACACGTGAGGACAGAGCAACTCCCTTAAATCATCCTCAAACTTGAGACTTTGGGTATCAAGTCTCGTCCTCTCCGTCCCAAGCAGAGCAGGGGCTGCAGCTTCCAGGCACGGAGCTCCGGGTGCTGCAGGGATAATGTTTGTCTCTATCAGATTACACCTTTCCAGGCCTGATGCCTGGCTGATCTCATGGAACATAACTGGATTTCTCCTGAGAAGAAATCAATACGTTAAGTGTCAGTGTCTGCACTGAATTCTGAGCTGGCCACAGTTAAATGGGACCCCTGGCTCCGGGCAGCTGCTCCTTGTGCTTCTGCTCCTCGACTCAGGGCAGGCTCTGCCAATGCAATTTGGGCAATTGGAACAGCAGGACTAAGATCTGCAAAATTTCCCTTTAGGCATGATCAGGGAATAAGGTTTAAATACCTAGGAAAACTGAAATTGTCCCCGTGTGCAGCCGAGGCCCCTCTGCAAAGAGCCCACAGCTGGTGGCTTAATCTGAAATGGGGAGAAGGGAGGTGGCCCGGGGGCAACTTCAAATGCAAAAGAGCCAGGAGAAGTGGGAGCCCAGGAGTCACCAGCACGTGAGCTGAGTCACCCAAACTCTCCTTTCTGGTGGCGGGAGAGGGAAGGGAACAAGGGCATAAGCGGCAAGATTCAGTCAGCCTGGGCGACAAGTGCTGCCTGCGACACTTGTGCCCTACAAGGGGTCCCATGCCCAGGCCACTGAGGTCCTGGCTCACGGAGGCCCACGGACACCCCAGACATTTGCACATTTGTTGCTATGCCATGAATGAAAATCAGCTCTGGAGCGGAGGATGTGCAGGCAATTGATTCATACATCACTGGGGAGAGGCAGAGACATTTCTGCAATGCATTTTGTGCAGCAGCCCTGAGCTGCAATGCGGCGTCATCAGATAAATCTGTTCTTCCTTGCTGGAATTTGCTTGGATTGCACTCAAATTCTCAAACTTCCAACTGTGTTCCAGGCACAATTTTTGGCTTACGAGAATCAGGAGCCATTTCGCAAACTCCCACCAAGGAGAGGCCTCAGCGTCTTCTCTCTCATCCGTGTCCACGTCCCACGAGGCCCCTTTCCTACCCCTACTGCTCACTGGAGTGGCAGGTGTCACACGAAGACCACGAGCGGGACCTGTCGCAAACGGGGTAGGACGATCTGCCCTTCGGAGCGTCCGTATCCCGTCGGTCTGAGCTCGGTCCAGTAGCTTCGTCCTATCTGCCCGGTGTCACTTACAATTCCTAGGGATGCTGGGCCAGCTAAGTGATGGATCCACCAGCCGGCACAACCCTCGGCTTCCTAGGGATCCCTTAGATCCCTGGCCAGAATTTGCTGGGCAGGTTGAGTCTTTACAGCCTGGGACGCAGGAGGAGGAGGAAGAGGAAGCCATGGGGCGGCTTGGCAGCTCCAAGGCAGGATTAGAGCCGGGCATCCCGCCAGCCCGGCGGCAGCCCTGGCTCACACCCGAGCTCCAGGACGAGTCAACCACAAGGATGCGGATGACCGGCTGTCCCAGCTCCCGCCGGGAGCCTGGATGCTCTTTCGGAGCCTGGGCTCGGGCTTCCTGCTGCGCCGCCGGCCGTCCCTGTCGGCTCCCCGAGCAATCTGGAGCTTCCAGCAGGGATCTCCAGGCGATTTCCCCCCCGGCCAAAGCCAGGCTGCTGGCGGTGCCGTGTTTTTGTGGCTTAACCTGCCTCACAGAGCCCCAGGGCCACCCCCAAGCGCCACCGTCACCCCCAAGCGCAGCCCTCGGGCCGCGTCCGCGGACCCGGTTCCGCTCAGCCCACAGCCCAGGCACGTGAGGGCATCTCCAAGAGCACCGGGGCCACCGCGGCCCTTTGGGCAGCTGCATCTGTGGAGAGAAACGGGGGGTTCTTCTCCACCAAAGAGTGAGATTTTCTACACTGCGACTTCCATCAAAGATTTTCATGAAAAAGCTCATTCTGACCAGCTGCAGTGATTCATTTTTGCTTCCCACACCTCCTCAGTAGCCTTGGCCTATAAAATTATTTAATTTCCTCCCAGTAACGAGCCCTCCTGACAGGCAGCAGCGCCGAGCAGCCCGGCTGGGCCGCAGCCGCTCGCGGGGGCCGCAGTCCTGGGCCCCGCAGAGCCGGACCCTGCGACAGGGACGGGGGTGTCCCCGAGCACCAGAGCCGGGTGATGTCACCCGCGCGTCGCCGTCCCCCAGGCTCCAGGAACAGCCGCTGAGCAGGAGCCGTTTCAGCCAACTACCGGGGTAGCCCCAACCTGCCAAGTGTCTGCCAAGCGCGAGCGAATATTCCAGGGAAAGGGCAGGAGCTCCGCGCGCACTTGCACCTATCGCACCTGGGGTTTTCACTATATAGAACCAGCGCGGTGGTAGAGGGCCCATCTAGCCCCTGTGTTCCATACCCAGCCGGAGCGCGCAGGAAGGGAGGCACTGCCGGAATAAAGCAGGAAAAGGGACCGTTTCTGGCCTGTTTTGCAGCGGTTTCCTGTGCAGGGAGGTTACAGCAGGGCCATCGCTCCCGGGATTCATCGCTGCACCCGCCGACGTCCCCAGGGAGACGGGAGAGGATCAAACGCCCGCGGGCTCCGGCGCTCCCCCTGCATCAGCGTCGCCCGGTATTTGATTTAACGGAGCTTTACGAGCGCCGCCAAGGTCTCTCCATGAACGACGTCTTTATGGCAGCGCCATCGCGGCGGCTGCAGCGAGCCCGGGCCCGCGCGGCGCGACCGTAACTCAGCGCCGCGGGTATTTACAGCCCGCTGTAAATCCGTGCACTCATGAGAAATATTTAAAGATAATTTAAAATCCTCCTCCCGTCTCCGGGCAGGCTGAGGGCTGCCTTTCAACCCAATCCTGCATCTCCCAGGACATTGCTGCTTGTAATTACCACCAAAAATAATTTTAAAATCCTCAAACAAGATAGTTAATTGTCCCAAGAGCTTAAAAATAATTATTTTAACTGCACTTCTTTCTGAGCAAGGGAAAGCTCTTCCCCATCTCCAGAGTGGCTGGGCCTGGAGGCTGCAGGCAGCAAGGGATGGGGAGACCCCCAGTCCCAGCCAGGGAATCGTCCCCAAGGAGCAATGAGACCAGGCCCCGCTCTGCTCCAAACTGAGCTCGGCCACAGACACAACCCGGTGACAACCACGGTGACAACGAGCACCAGCCACAGTGCCCTGAGCCACCCGCTGTGACGACGAGACAGCCTGAGCTGCGAGCCTGGCAGGGGCAGCAGTTCCTAGTGCATCCGCTGTAGTTAGTGCCACCTCTTCCCCCATGGTTTGCATCTCGTTTTGCTTCCCTAATTGCCTTCAAGCCACTGCATCCGTGGAAAAAAAGCTGCTAATGAGCAGCAAGCGAGACAGCGGAGGGAAACATCCCCGGCAATGCACGAAAGCCCCACGGGAGCAGCCAGCAGCACCCCTTGCTGCACAGAAAAAGCTCTTCCATAGGAAGCAGTAATGCCAGCGGGGCACCACGAGGGCCCTGCCACCCGACCTCCAGGGCTGCTCCCAGACTACAGCAGATGCTGCAGGAATTAAACACCCCGCCCAAGAGCCCTAGTAATCCCGCTTATACATAAAGGGCATCAAAGGATCTGGACAAGCACAAGCAAAAGGAGAATGGGCAAATTATTCTCTTTAATCACAATGTCAAGGAAGTGCTACCCTGCACCGCCTCATTTTGTGAACAGGCAGATGATCCTTGGATTTCTCATACACATTTTCTTTTTCCCCAACCTCCCTCTCCACCAAGAGGCAGCAGCCCAAGAATCCGCCCTCAAGGCAACCCCAGCTGACCCTCCAGCAAAGGCCAGAGCCAAGAGCCCCTGCAAGCAGCTCAGTGATGTCTTCCAGATGCTACCGGGGACTGGGACTCTTCACATCTTCCAGATGCTACCAGGTCATTCGTGCCATCCCCCCAAGGCCCCCAAAGCAGAACTTTGAGCTCATAACACACTTTAAAGAGTATTTAAGTGAACTGCACCCTCTTATTTCCTCCCGTGATAAGATCTGAGCTACAGGGCGTGATGATCAGCCTCCTTTTGCATCTTAATTGCTCATTTGTTGCTATTCTGTCAAACCCTTATTCCTGGTCACTGCTCCAGCACTCGCTCTGCCCCCCTGCAGCTGGCCAGGGCCTGTCCCCTCGGCAGGGTCACATGAACCTGGAAGGGGGACACAGTCCTGTGCTTTATTAGTGGCACCGGGTGACGCGAGGAAGAAGAAAATTGGAAACACCAGTCCCCCCCAGAGCTGGGGACACATGAACACTAGCACTGCCAGCAAGGTTCACCTGTGCAGCAGCTCTTGATACCAGCCCCTCCATTACGGCCGTGCCCCCCAAACCAAGAGTTGCAAAGACCTAATTGCATTTGGTTTGGTAAAGTGCAAGACACTGCAGCAACAGAAGGCGTATTGGTGCACCCTCATATGAGAAAGGCACGCTAGACACGACCTGTGTGCCCTAAGAGCACCGTGAAGTGCTTTTCAGGATGCTGCGAGGCCACCAGAAGATGACAGCAGATGCAAAGTAGCCCAGGCACTGCAGCTGTGCTCTCAGATACCCCCCTCTGTCCAACTCTGGAAGCACTGGGAAACACAGAGGAACAAAATCCTCCTCCTTCGGTCAAAATTAAAAAAAAAAGGAGCCAACAGCAGCTGCTAGTGTCTGAGATCATACACATTTAAATCTACCATACACCCTTACAGTGCAATTGCTACACAGCAAAGCATAAGGCAGATACGTCCAACTCATCCAGTTCATAACAGGGATTGGTACAATGGTGGCACCCCTCGGAGCCTCCTCTTCTGAGGAGGAGCCATCTAGCCTCTTCCCTCCCCGCGCCCGCCCCCACGTTTCCTCATGCAGCAGATTGGTGCCAGTTCAGAGACGGCATCGCTCCGAGAGGGGTCCTGGAAGCGCCAGGATGTAATTCTTCTCAAAGAACCTGCTCGGTGCTCGATGAAGAAACGTCCAATAACCTCCAAGCAGCGTAAGGGTTGAGTTCATCCTGGTCCCTGCAGAGCGCCCACACATACAGCATCCGCAGAACCTTGTCCTGGGAGGAAAGGCAGCTGTTAGAAGTGTACGATGGGCACCCACCTCCCACCCCAGTGCTGAGCAGGAACGAGCTCCACAGTTCCACCAGAAACTGTTCTCACGGAAATTTTGCCTTCTGGACACTAATTCTGAAGATTCCAAATAATGGGATTTTTTTTTTTTTTTTTAATAATGCTTACTAAGTTGCTGTTCATTACAATCAGGAACACAGCAACTTTTGATTCCTGACCACAAAATTAGGATTTCCAAGCATCTCTGGAGGGCGCACGCTCATCAAGGGACACCCTGTCAGGCTGGAAAACAGTGTCCTTACTTTCAATATACATTTCTGGTTTGAAAGTCATTCTGAGGATAGGGTGCATTGCTGCCTCTAACTTAAGAGCTCAGGCTCTCCCCACACCTGTATTTCTGCCTCTCCTGTGTCTGCTTGTAGAGCTTCTCATCAGCTGCACCCAGAATTTTTTGCTACCTCTCCCATAGAGGGACAAGTATTTCCCTCAGATAAGGAAGTGTCATTGAGAGATGACACCAAGCACTGGCTCAATTCCCAGCCGTGTACTTAACTACTGTATTTTGATCCAATGCGTGAATCTTTATAGGTTACAATTTAAGCATAGAAATGTGAGGGGGAGACATTCTGTACCAGTGCAGTCGTTAGAAACGAATGCTTTAGAAATACTGGGCATCATAAAGCCATTGCTTTCCCCCATAATGTTTCAAAAGCTAAGCTTGCTTCAGTTCTGGTTCAAAGTGTCAAAACGAAAACTTGAGACACATGCAGATGCTTGGAATATAAAAGTAAAAGGAGCAGAGGGGAAAACAGAAGGAAAAAAAAGAGAAAACAAAAAAAAACCAAAAAACAGAACATTTGAGTGCTTGAGAAGGCTGGAGAGCTGTGAATCCCTCAAAAAGGAACTTCACAGCATTCATCAGGCTACCAGAACCTAAGCATAACTTGGGATTGTGACAGGCCAAGCTCACAAAGAATGTCTGATTTTAATCATTGTTCCTTTTTTTTCTTTTTTTTTTTTTTTTGGCAGGGAGGGAGGCTTGTTTTCTAGGTCTCCATATTCATTTCACTTTTCTTGTAAAACATAAGAAATCCTGCTAATACATCAAGACTACTCCCTCTGATAGTAAGCATGTCTTATTGAATTTCTTACTTTAAGGTAACTGACTGCTGCAAGCGTCAAGGATTTCCTGGGACTCAGCACCATCTGGACTTGCTTGTTCCCAAAAGCCATGACCAGACCTACCCTCCATGAGCTGGTTCAACCCCGGCTGAGCTGATTTGCACCCTCTGAGCTCTCCCTCGCTGCCACCACGTTCCACACAAGTGGAAACACTGTCCTTAGCTTCAAGTTTTCTGCCTTCATTCAACAGGCTCCGCTTGTTCTTGGGTTACAAAGCCAAAGGGCTCCCATATTTGGCACCTTCATGGCAATCTATTTACAGACCTTTATCTGTGTTATCTCTTTTGCTAATTTGTGTTTTATTTAAGTAAACTTTTCCAGATATATGTGCTTGAATACAGTGCTTCTGAAGGAAGAAGAGCAGACCAGCTCAGGATTGCTGGTAGCTCAGAGGATGCACTCCTACAGAAGAGCACAGCTTTCTCCCTGAAAATGAGACGTGCTGAGGCATAGAAATGTTTTGTTCCTGAAGCCGAGAGATTTCCGACTTACTGCTTTGCTGCTTTTACTAATAGGGTACATCTTAATCCTGAATATACAGTTCATGCTGCCGCATACAGAAGGCTGCATGCAGAGCCTGGGCCATCGAACATCTGCAGACTCCCAGAGGTGGGTTTCAGTCGTGGCTATGAATATAAGATAAAACTTGTCCTTTAATCCCACAGTCTACTATGAGAAAGAACATCCTGCCCCAGAGCCCCTCAGGATCCACTTTTAGAGACGCCTTTGGCCTCCCAGCACAGCTCAGTGGGCCGTGCAAGGTTTGGCGCGCCCAGACCGATGTCGTGGTGCTCCACGGGGACCTCCTGCACTCACCGCCGGAACACCAGCCCCAATTCCTCCGGACTGCCCCGCATCCCACCAGGGATGAGCATCATGCAGCACAGCAATGGGAGCCTGAATAACTGCCAACCAGGTAACACCACAGCAATTACAAGCACATGATTTCCATTTAGGGAGTTCACAATTTGAGGCCCTTTTTTTCCCCCTAGAAGGTCATTTTTATTTGTTCCCCACTCAGCAGAGGCAGCTCAGCAGTGGCACCGACTCATACTTGCCAGCCAGTTTGCAGCTGACATTTGATTAAAACTAAAGTTTCGTTTCCTACAGAGAATTTTAATGCATCTCCCTGATTTATTGCTGCTCCAGAGAAATCAGACAGCATATGGACTTTGATATCCTGTTTAATAATTATCACATCAATATCCATCTTCCAGGATTGGAGAAATCTGATGCAAGAGATCAGTGTATCAGCTGTTCCCCTCACTGCAGCCACTGTGACAGGTCATAAATCAGTCTAGATGGACCCCATCTTTAAAATTAGCCTTTTTTTTTTTTTCATAAACTTGCAGTCTAGACTAAAGAGAATACAAAAGTATTCCAGAAAAACGGACAGGCTGGTCCAGCATGCTGTGTCATTATCTCAATAACAAGTGTTTCTGTGGTTAGATGTGAAAAGCTCAGCTTAGCCCCGCTCACAGCAGACACTGCAGGCTAGGACTTGCACGTGTAAAAGCTAAAGCACAGTGAAGTACAACCCAAAGAGATGTCAAGAGATTCGCTGCACAGCAGTCACTCCACAAAATGCCTCCTGTCAGCGGTTCCCATTAGAAGCCTCTATCCTGTAAAACATCTAATACAACTGGATATGGGAGAGCTGCAGGAAGTAAAGGCTAGTGACAGTCGAGGACATTTTGTACCAGTGTTGCAAGGCAGCAGCAAAAAGTCTGAGCTCCCACTTCTGACTCTGGTAGGAATGGCTCACGCTGAGCTCCACTAAACACCTCCCCCAGAAGATGTAGTTTTACTCCTATTTCCACTCTCCTCCGAATTTCACGGCCAGCCAACCTTGTGCCACCCAAATTAAGCTAATTTTCTTTCAGACTTGCACAAGATTCCCAAAGGTTTCTCAGTTGGCACACCTGGCCTAGGATAACATAGTAACCGACAAAGCAACAAGAACAAGCTGGTCACACAGGATTCATCTATCTATTCCCCTTAGGAACCCAACAGTCACTAAAAGAAATGAACAGAGCACAGGTGACACGTTTCTTGGGCTTTTTACCCATCAGTTACAATCTCTCCTCTAGCCATCTATTTGAGTACACAGAATGTATCATCAGTGAAGATGATGATGCCTTCTTTTTGATTGCTGATAGTTCATAAAGTTCTAGGGGACATTGTGAGGCACCAAGGGTCAGCAACACCAGACTCTTGCAAAAGCTCTACCAGTTTTGCTGAGAACTAGAGACAGCCCATTCTTGTGAGTTATGCAGAATATATTTTTCTGTATTGTCTATTAAACCAAAATGTAAAAGCATCACAAACTGCCAAAGAGACTGGATCCAACACAACCGAGATGATGAGCAGGGAAATGAAGAGGGCAGGTGAGCATCACTTACCGGATCACCTTCCACCACTTCTCCTTTCTGGTTCTTAATTACCATCACAACCTGAGCCTGAAAAGTGATAATTAATACTGGTCCCTGCTCCATCATCTTCCCCATAGCCAGCTGCAAAGAAAGGACATCCTTTTAGGGGGGGGGAAAAAAAAAAATTCTGAAGATGAATGTAAAAGCATCAAACATTTAACATAACTGCCTTGGCTTGACACAGCTAAAAGTGCCACTGCCTCTCAGAGCTGAATCTAGTCACTTTAATAAGGTTTTATCTGTTCTCTTGATACTGCCATTGTAGGCATTATTGTAAAGCATTTTCCCAAAACCTTTCCCTGTGCTAAAACACTTCCCAAACATTGTTCTCTAAGTTTCCATTGTTTTTCCTATATTTAAGAACTTGTGAAAAGTGAGCAAGCTCTGTTTCAAGTATTTCCAAAGTAGAGACTAATAATAAAAGAAATCACACTCTGATGCATTTCCCAAATGAAGTACACCAAACAAAGATTCTTCACTTGCTTGCAAATGGATTTTTATCTCGTTCATTACAATTTCATGTTAAAGAGAACTCAGAAGGAGAAAGACTTCAAGGTGACAACATTTTGTTTGACAGCTTTTTTGTTCTCCATTCCAAGATCACCCCATTAAACCTTCTAAGAACTATTAAGTGAAACACAATGAAGAATGGAAATACAGTAAAGAATGGGGAAGTTTGTTTCCCAAAGCTGTACTCTTAAAAAATACAGCCTTCTTTTCGTCTCTTTTGTAGAAATGCATTATGCTACAGAGGAATATTTTTCATCGTGCTCTTAAGAAACTCTGTAGTTATTGAGTACTTCGCCCAAAGAGCAGATAACACCACCTCAGACTTAACAATAACTTTTCTGTGCATGACATGTACTGCTTCAAAAACATTGTAGCTCACCACATAATAAAGACTACATTGCAGGAGAGTTAAAAAATGTGCCTCAATTCACAAAGGCACATCTTCATGTTTGCACTCTGCTGCTTTACCTGCTTCTCTGGCTGAGGCAGGGGGTAAAATATTCACTGCAGTCCAGCTAGTAAGAGCTGCAGTCATTCGGACAAGAATACAGAACTCTGCTAATAACTGTTAGTTTTGATAGGACAGGAGGTCTAAGAAAGGGAAGTATCTACTTTATTCTCGAGAATCCAAAATTTAACTTAACTTAAAGGCAGGAGGTATCTAGTGAAGTAACTGCCTTATTCCCCTCCTCTTCTTACGTATCTCCTTTGAGGCAGAGCTGGCTATGGAATATGGAAGGACTGATCAAAGGTGAGAACTTCTTTTTGAAGATGCTTTTGCCATTGAAGAAAAAAAGATCTGAAGGGGCCAGTGGCAGATGAAACTAAAGCCTTCATTAAATGAAAGTGCAACTCTAGACTTTCTGCTAAGTACAACAGTAACAGCTCTGGCTCCTCCATATAAAGAGGACGTGGAGAGCATTAAGACTGTGTAGATATTTGGCAAGAAATCCCCAATTACCAACACTGCTCCTGACCAGGCAATGGTCATTACCTTCCTCCTCATCCAGAACAGCAGTTAAGTCTCTCTAGTAGCCACTCCTGCGCTGCATGTCCTTGAGCCACAGAAACATCTCACGCTATCATCCAAAGTAAGCATCAACAAAGTCGTTCATGAAAACACTGGGTCAGTGCTATTTGCCTTTATTATTAGCCTTTCTAAATCTATATCCAAAGTAAGACGAAGGTTCTCTGGCAGAGAGGGGACAAATGAGAGCCCTGTAAATCAGGCTTGATCACCCAGTAGGGAATTGCTTCCTCAAATTTGCCCCATGTGCCCTCCCTTCCAGCAGTGATCTGTTCCTCTGCTAGCAGAGACAGCAAATACAAGAATAGCATGGGGCAAGAAATAAAACAGAAAATGAGTTTCTAGTTTAGCCCCCAAGGTGAAGCACAGAAGAGGACACTCACATCAATGTTGTCGATGTCCAGAATCCTGGAGTGGAACTGGAGACCCATGATTTTGGCTTGCTGGATTGGATGAGCAAGTTGACTGTAAGTCTAAATGAAGCAACAAACTTGTGTTACACATTTGACTTTGTTCTGTCATAAAGAAAAAGGGATATTTTTTGCTTAGCAAGAACCATGAAAAAAGTCACTTTCCTCCAAACATTCTGAAAACTTATTTACTGCACATATCTAATAGCTCCATCAAATGTGTCAGGCTCCACATAAATAAATTCTCACTAAAACTCTCATCTCCACTGGACATAAAAGGTGATCCCTCATTCACCTCTGCACACTGAATGCACCTGAGGGCCAAAGCACTTGTGGCTCTGATTTGACAGCAAACAGGGAAAAACAATCTGGGCACCAAGCTATTTTCCTAGGACCCAGACCACTGTTTCCCGGCTCCACTGTAGGCGCATTCACGTACGCTTCCTTATTTATGCACTGAGGACAGTTGTCAGGGAATTTCTATTTGCTTCCAGCACTATCACAACATTCCTGGCACCTTGGCAAACAAGCACGAGGCAGCCCTGACCACGTCCCATGACCACAGATATCCCAACCTTCATCACAAGCGATTCTTTGTAAGAGCCAGTTTCTCCTGGACACTCATTAGTGAAATTCTCATTCTCAACCTCAGCTCATTTTACATGAGTCTCGACTTGATTTCTTGATTTACAGTCACAGACGAGAAGGATTTGCCTCGTGTCTTATGCATTGCAGTAAAATTGCTACTTCCTCTACAAATTCGAGAGGAATTCTGTGGTGTCATTTCAAAGCTGGCTTGAAGCAGTAAAGAACCTTCTTTATTTTCAGAATGCTTTAAATACCTTTCTCTTACATACTTCAAAATTGCTAGGAAGGCCTTATTAGGCCTTCTATTGAACAAATCACCCGGAAAAATTTATATAGAAATGGTTTCTTCCTCCAGCATTTGAATTTTCAGCCCTCTGGTGGTGGTGATCAGTGAGGAGAACACTCACTTTAAGCAGATAAATTCTTCAGAAACAAAACAAGTACGCCTCTGTTTTGCCAACAGCACAATTATTTTGCAGCAGATAGAAGACTGAACAGAGTAAACATCCTCTGGTGTTTAAATACCGACTTTAGATAACGATCTACTTCCATGCAGAGTACAATCATACAATCACTGCATCACAACTAATTCACACACACTGTGTTCTAGAAAGCGGGTGCAATACTGAAAATCCATCCCAGTACGAAAACAAAAACACCATCTTAACAGTAAATTAAATTTTCTGAAGTCAGATTATCCAGGCTGCAAATTATCTGTGCTGCAATTTCACACAAATTTGAGTCTGCCAAGGTTATTTGCTGGGATACTAGAGTGGAGCTCTGCTTATGTAGTAGCTACACGGAATGATCACCTCTGCAAGAAGAAAATCAACAATTTTGGGTCAATTCAGACATCTCTGCACCTTCCTCCCCCCTATCAGGAACGCAGAGAGATGCAAGGCAAACATGGCCAAAGAACTCCTAACCACAGCAGTGCAGATAGCTTCTTTGTTTCCAAATTTGTTGGAACCAGCAGCAATCCTCAAAGTCTCTGCAAAAGTCCATAGAAACCAAGAAGGGCAGGGCAAAATGAGAGTTAGTTAAACTAGTTTAGCTCTTAAAACAGTTACTGTGTGTCTCTTAAGCAGTCTTCCTCCATTATCCAGACTGTTGTGGAAGTCCCCAGTGTAAACCTGGATCCATTAGCGCTTTGTAGCATGAACACGTTACACAGGGGAGCAGCTGGGCAAGGCAGCATGTTGTAAACACACAGCTGGATGGCTTGTAAAGAGTGCACAATACGTCTCCTTATAAAGGAGCATCAGGAGCATCGTAGCCTTTTCAGTCATTTCTAGTAGCTCTACTTACCGCTTCATAGCACCAATCTTTGAGGATATCAAGTTCTCCAGACATCATAGCCTAAGAGAGGAAATCAAATAAAATATGAATATTTAAAAATGCCTCCTGTATCACAGAGATGAAATATTAGTGCTTGCAAAGCAAGCTGCTTTAAATCCTACATCATCTCATGAGAGCCTTTGTTCTCTGTTAACATCCGCTTCTCCTCAAGTCTCACTTTTTGCAGTCTCATCCATATCTCTCAAAACTTGATTTTTGCTATCTTTTAATCTTTATCTTTTCAGACACACTGTGACAGTGAGATGAACTACACGTTCACAGTCTTAATCAGTGCTATCTTTTGAGTGTTTTTTTCTAGCCTTCAGAAACCTTAAAGTTTCAAAAATTTTCTTGACTAATGCCAGAAATATCTTCAGCGAAACATTTGCCACAAGCTGGTCTTCATCCCAAGCCAGTAACACATCACTTAGAATCTAATATTGCATTTGCACCAAATTCTTTCCCTATCAATACTTGGTATTATCCCCTAGCCCTGTACTGCTTGTTCACCTGGTGAAGTTTGAATCCTCAGATGCACATACGATTTCTCATGGGAGAAAGTCAGTTGTTTCCCAGGCCGGGATTTTTTTTTTTTTTTTTTGCTATGCTATTAAATTGCATAACAAGATTTGCAGCTAAATTGTGATGCGACATCAAGCTTCCCATTCCCAAGGTTATTTCATGTAGGATGTTATGCTAAGCTGGATGCTTGAGAAGCAAATGGTGTCCTAGCTTTTAATTTTAGCATTGAAAAAGAAAATGCAAAGCCTGCTATGCTGGGATAAAGGAAAAGAAACAAAACACATGCACCATACTCTGCACCCACCTTACCTCTAGGACATTGGGGATTATATCATTCTCACACTGCTTTAAGAAACGATCTTTGTCAAAGGATGGATCCACTTTAAGTATCTCTGTCAAAACCTCAGACATTTCTGTCTTCGAGAACAACCCACCTAATGAAACAGTAAGACTGGTGATAGGACCAACGTTGCCAAAAACAAAACAAACAAACAGACAACAACAAAACAGAAAATAGACAGACTTTGGTTATATAACAGAAGGAAAGAAGAGTCGCCTGGGAAGAACTATAAACTACATGTTAGGTTTGAGATTTATCCTGTAATAGCACTTGTCATTGCATTACATTGCACTTTTGATCCAGAAACAGGTTGCTACACTGCATGATACTGGATAATGATCCGTGCAAAGTGCTATAAAGCTCCAGAATCTTTCCCAAAGGCCAGGAATACATCGAGGACAACAGCACCAGCAGCCATAGCAGCACAGCTAAAAGCCTAGAGATACATTTTCACAGCAAGGATGAAACATTACCTATTAAGTCAGTGACTTTGTCTGTGACAGCTCTGGAAGCGCGAATGAAAGCATTATCACTTTCATCATACTTCATTTTCATTTCAAAGAACCCTGAAAGGAGAGAGGACATGAGCAACAGTGCCTTTCCACTACATTGCTGAACTGGGAACAACATGCAGCAGACTGTAATTTCACCTCTTAGCTAACTTCTAAATCTTTTCAGTGATTAATAAATTCAATTTAAAAGGCTTTGTTCCTTTCTACTATCTTTCTACCATGCTCTTAAATATCACTAACTTGTCCCTACCTATGAGATTAGTTCCTTTACACACAAGTATTAGGGTTCTCTGTGGACAACAGGGTTCCACCAGAATCTTTCTGGCCTAGGAGAATGATGGTTTCTCTCACTTTAATGGCCAGAGCCTCTGGACTTGCTTAGAACAGCAACTCTGTCTGCTACGAGGAGCAGTGGGATATAGTGATGCGAAGCAACACCAGAAAACGTACCTGGAAAAATCAAAAGTAGACCTTAAAGCTTGCCAATTTTTGATAGATAGCAAGACACTAGTAAGAATGCGTTTTTTAAGCACCTCCGTGTACTCCTCAACCTCGAGGTGAAAGAAAGCCGATCTATCCCAAAAACACAGATGCTGCTGAAGGAGAAAGAGAACTCGCTTTCCTCCTAATAAAGCGAAGTCTCAAAGGCAGAAAGAGCAGCAAGGGCAGTGGGGAGTAGAGGGGAAGCAAAGCCACTGAAACAAGTAGACACTGTTATAAAAAAATCACTGTCTGCCTCTTAACAGAAGGAGCAAAGAAACTGCAGTAGGTAGCTGTGGGATAATGAGCCCAGAGGGAGCCTTCTTCCCACCGTGTTAATTAACAATTGGAATTCTGCTCTGAAGCATACACTCCTTCCGAAAAAATCAAACTGTGCTCTCGGTACTGGTGGCACATAAAGACAGAGCCCTCCATCTCAAACCTGGCACGGCCATTTCTGCAAAGCTCCCCAAATGGTTAAATAACAGTCTGGGAAACACGCACAAAAAAAAAGAGAATTCACAAAGAGCTCATGGAAATGGCACAGGACTGGAGGGTGCACTATCTTATCAGAAGATGGAGAATCTCCAAAGTTATGAGTGTTTCCTTGGGAAGACTAACACAAGGGACACAAAAGCCCACTCTTGGATACTTCCCCAGGTGCTCTGCTTTAAAGGAAGGTGAGAACAAATGGCATGGAAATTTAAGGATATGACCTAGTTTTATGCAACATTTTTTTCCCCTATTTACCCTGCAGCTACAGGCAACAATTATTTTGATTTGCTGACAGATTCTGGTTTCAGGCTTTTTTATGCCCTTCAGTAACATTAAGCATCTAGATAACCATCAAAAATTACTGCCACTGCAATACAGATATTCACTATTTTTATGTTTTGAAATAAAACTGCAAGAAAAGCTCTCCATATTTCAGTTTTAAACAAATGATAGCAGAAATCAGCTCACTGAAAATAAGACTTTTCCTCACCACAAGCTTGAGGTCAGAAAGAAGAAATCTCCCTGCCCTCTTGCTGAGAACATGCATGCATGTCCTGCCAGAGTGTTTCTGCCCAGAACAAGCAGACCTCAGCTCTCTTTGAGCAATGATGAATGCAAGTTTTCGTATCTGAGAAGCTGCAATATTTTATTAACCAAAGGCAATATAAATTTGGTTTGAGGGGGTCCCCACAGAGAAAGAGCAACTGGGAGAAGTTTCAATATTGTCAGCTGTGCCTGCTTCCCATTTCAGAGCACCTCACAGCAACAGCTACAACAAAAATGGTCCTGATTCGCATTATGTTGAGACTAGTTGTACAGATGGCACCAGATCCAACACAGCAACACTTGGAGCACTGAAAATTATGTACTACTCCATCTCTGGAACACTTACTATTGAAGACCACATTGTTGTCCTTGAAATCTTTCCACTGTTGATACCATTTTGAGTCCTTATGCAGCACCACACCCATGGCCTCCCTAGAGGAAGCAGAAGACATGGGTCAAGAACACGCACTTAACACCCGAGTCCCTGCAGTCTCACTCCAGCGCTCACATTTGCCCCATCCTTGCAGTTACATTTTAAATCTTTATCAAATTATACAGGGAAATATTCACCTTAGATTACATCCAGTACTTACTCATTAGCTTCGAATATTTGCTCCTCTTTAATCCTCTCGCCTGAAAATTCTTTCCTTTTTCGTAGTCGCTCTGGACGTTTGTAAGGACCTGTCCGCCCTAAAACACTTTCATCTATTTCCTTCTTAACAGTTTCTACTCCCTGAAAGGAAAATACTCTTATTAGGGTGATTTACCTTTCAAAAAGCTGCAAATCACTTCTGTTGGAGAAAAAAGAGGCACCACAGGTTATTCCCCTCTCTCTCTACTCAGCAAATGTCTCTCTGCTCATGCATATGGAGAAATACACTAATATTAAGGCTTCTGCGTCAAGAAGTTAACAGTTTGGAAGAGCAAACAGACAGTTCTGACTGGATCAGCCTGAAGATAAAACAATGAAGTAGAGGCACAGACACAGCAAAACCTGATGGCTGTTGAGGTGCAACCTCTCCAGAGTTTAAATTTGAGTATATTAGAGAGGAAGGAAGAAGTATCTGCTCCCAGCAGGAAAACGAGCTACATGTAAAGGAACAAGGATTCCTGGCTTCCACAAACGGGGAGTAAGAAAGTCAGTCTCCAGAAAATGAGCACCAGGAGCAAAACCAGCTGAAAGGTCAAGGAAATCCACATCTAGGGACAAGCAGACAGAAAGTTTGCTTTTCCTGAAACACATATTTTAGAAACAAAAAGTAGCCTCACTTTTCATAGCAGAAACCTACACATCTCCCAGCTGAGAAAATAGCTATGAAGTAAACTTTTTTCTCATGGAGAAAGGTGCAGGAAAATCACAGCAGCACAGCTTATACTAAAGGAGAGGTAGGAGTTATTCTCACTTCGTTCTCTATTCACTATCAAGAAAAATGACTTGATAAATCTGGACTAATACAAACCACACAACAGCTACTTCCTTAAACCAGATTATATCAAGTAAGCCACATCCCTCTGTAATCACTGGAGAGAATTTCGTCATACACCTGAAGGGGACTAAAAGGTATTTTTAGTAGTTTCTGCTTTATCTTGGCTGCACTGCTTTTAGTAACTTACTGAACTGCAAACCATTTTTACAGTATCAGGTTTATCAGAAACTCATGAAACTCATCTACTTGAGACGTGCACTTTTCTACAGCAACTGAACAAATGCCAGACCTGCCAAATAAAGCTCTTAAATTGATCAGTTTATTCCCATCACTCACAAGCAGTATCTTTTTATGGGAAAACTCTCGCTCTACGTGTTTGGCATGTAATTTTAGACTCAGCACAAGCTTGTGCATAACTTCCACGACAATGAGCTGTGTCCCCAGGACGGGGCCTCAGAGAAGCAAGGGACCCCTGTACAAACCTGAGAAATGGCTTTGAAGGCTGCTGTCTTGCCTAGTTTCTCCCCTCCTTTTGTCACCGACTCTGCAGACTGCTTTGCTGTTTTTGCTGCTTCTTCCACACCTTCCTTTATCTTCCGGCCAATATCACTTTTACTTACTTCGTCTAAACTCTGCAACAAAACAGGGAAGAAAAAGTCCTAAAACCAGTGGCCAAAACATTATTGCTACAACTCTTAATGACTCCAACCCTAAGGATAATGACTGTCCCTCACCAAGGGAAAATCAAAGGGTGATAATTCAAATACACACAAAACACAGAATCTTAGGACAAAACTGCCTCAGGGGAAGGTTTTCCATAGTTGTTTTACCTCTTTAACTGTACCAGTTATTTCTTCAAGTTTCTTTTTAATCACTTCGGATGTCTTCATTGTTTCAGATTCAATGGTTTTCTGTGGGGGGGGGAAAAAACAGACAGTCATGATATAACTATGAGGACAGAAAACACTCAACAAGAGTTTAGCATACAGCACACCCCATTAACACTGTAATTTAGGAGAGTGCTAATTAATCCTGAGTAGCATTGATTCATTTCTCTTTTCAGCTTTTTTTTAAGGTATATAAACAGCACTTTCTCACTGAGAAAGAAAAACATATCAGGATACAACATGTTACTTGCTGGGTAAAATACATCTCCTGCTCAATACAATGTAAACTAACAGCAATCCTGAAACACAGCAGAAGGGAATTAATGAACAAATTTCACAGGACAATAGCTCAAAATGAGTGAGTCAGGGATTCACAGCCCAGCAGTTAATTCTGGCATAACTGACTTAGAAAACAGGTTAATAAAAAAACTTCACAGTTCAACTGAGGAGCAAGTAGATGGCCAAGCTCTTCTTTTAAATGCAGAGGAATCTTGGGTTCTTACAGAGCACATAACACTCAAGCAAATAACATCAGTTCTTCATTACTGGAAATGATGCTCTTTTAAATCCTTTAAGATTGCACAGACAGCATCTAAATACTGATGAAATGAAACTCCCCACCTCATTATTTTATCTGTTCATTATCTGGGAAATCTAGTGAAGGATCTGGCATGCTGAAGTAAACAATTCATTTGCACAAAGACTGAACTTCAATAACCAGAACAGTGACTAGACAATAAAAATATTGAAGGAATTCATGGGACTTACATATTTCCTCCTTGCTTCTCGGAGTGCATCAGATTCTTCCAGCTTTTTAGCTTCATCTCGGAACTTTTTAATACTTTCTTTCATCTCTTTATTTTTTGCTAACTCCTGTTTGATGTTCTCCACAAAACCTGATATAAAACCCTTCCTTCCTCCTGAAGAGTAACATCTAGACTGAAGAAAATCATCAGATGTTGTAGAAAGCCAAGAAGCACTTAATTGAAGAAGCATTAAAGCCAGAAGGTGAATTTACTTAAGCCAAGTACTGTGCTACTTCTAGTGCGTTTAATGCTGCGGAAAACATATAGCCACCTTGGAAAATAAGCTACCTAACCCCCCAAAAAGCCAAATACCTAAACACAATTGTAATGTCTTGTGATATACATTTACATAGCTGTGAAAAAGAGCAGTTTCTCCTGAGGCTGTTTGACACTAGCTTGGCTTGAAACGGTTCTTGACAATTAACTAAGCTCTGTGAAAGATTTACGTGACAGACGAAGGAGTTATTGGAATACTGCTCCTAAATTCTGTCACTTGTACTCTGCTACTAAGAAAATACATTTGTTGAATCCAAGCATCTTAAAAAGCTGAATCTTTCACCCAGAATTGCTGTTCCCAGCAACACGTCCACACCTGGCCGATTCAGCACTTTGCTTGTCAAGAAAACGCATTCAGCCATAAACCAACCTGATAAAGCTCTAAGACAGGCCTGCTTGACCTGTATGCTGCGCCACTGGAGACCGCTGGGCCCGGGTACCTGCTGGCCATGAGCCATATGCCGCTGACGAGACACTTCTGCAGTCAAAACAGAACCTCGGCTTAGCACACAGCAAAGACAGAGCTTTAAAGAGCCCAGGAATAAAGACAAGAAGGTTGCAAAAAGATGGTATTTGATAGTCTTTGGGGAACAGACTGTAAGTGCTGCCACAAAATGTTTGCAGGATGGTGTGATGGGACACGGCACAGTAGCAAACTGCATATATACATACATGTATAGCATATATATATATATGCTATATATATATATGCACCAAATGCGCCATGTGGTCACTGTGCTGCACCTCCGAGCTCAAGGAAAGGACAGGGAGGGCCCAGAGCCCTCCCACAGTCCGTAGCGCCTTCAGGGACGGGCTGGAGCGAGACGAGGAAGGCCGCAGTACCGAGGAAGGCCGCGGCACCGGGCAGGGCCTCGGCCTCAGGCTGCCTCGGCC
>VZSV01000174.1:468995-488681 GCA_013398735.1 Nothocercus julius | reverse complement strand
AAATGAAGAAGTAACTCAAGTGATCTGAACTTGCAGAAGGGATTCTGCAACAGTAAGTCATGGTGAAATGCCCCTGCAGGGGTAGGGGGATTCTTAAAAGCCCTAGAGCTGCCAGGCATCAGACCTTTTCATCTTTTTCTCCCTTAGGATGCAGCTGTAAAAACTGCTCCAATATCCAATGCATTTTCCACCTTTTAGACTTATCATAGCACTCTGGAAATTGCGGCAGAACTCAGTAATGAGGTATCACATGGCACTCGGACTTTGAAAGAGGTAGGTGAACTTTCACCAAAAGAAAAGTTTGTTAAATTTTAGCCTTCTAATAGTCACCCATCCTTTCCAATCAGGGCGCAGACTTGGCTGACATCCTTGCAAAGGAAGCGTCTTTGGGTGTGTTTTAGGAGCAGTCCCTGTGCTCTCAGGCAGCAGAGTACTGCGGATAGCACCAAGCCCATAAGGAGAGCACTATTCAGCTACTGTAACTGGAAGTTAATCTTGGAGCTTTTGCAGACCTCAAACTAAGGATTTGACAAGAAATCTTGTCTTGAGCATAAAAAAAAAAAATCAGCTCTCCCACTGAAGGGATTCACCCCAATCCTTTTGGGTATCTGGACATTAAAACTACACTTCTTGCAGGCATAAAAATTCCACCTTCTTCCTCTTCACCTGGCAGCAGCTGTTTCCCACTTAGCCCTCACTAGTCCCAGTGAGGGGCAGTTACAGGGTGTATTGCCTCCACTGAAATGGTAAACGTGGAAAAACACGTGTTTTTAATCCATTTTCAGTTGACAGTTCAGGCCTTCAGAACAGCTCTGACAAGTGACAGCGCAGGAATTTTTTTTTTTTTAAACCAGCCTTGCTACTGGAGAAAAAATTAAAGTACCAGCCCCCTTCTTTTGCTAGAAGATTTTTTTTTAAAAAAAAAAGCTCATCTATGACATCTTAATACAGGAAGAGAAGCCCCTCGTACCCTGAAGACATTCAAATGCTAATATGCAAGTGCATCATTTTAAAGACTGATTCATACTGTCATTAACTGACAACCAGGTTGAACATTCCTTTTTGACACTTCACAGGGAATACAAGTTCTAGTTTACTGAGCTCAGATTACAGATATTTTTGCAAGCATAGGATGTGCTACCAGTAACAGATGCAATGACTGAAAGCTTTAACTTGCATTTATTATCAAAGTCGTACTGTTTACATCTGTAATGTCAACAAGATGCCACAACTACAAAAAAAGATTGTGCACATTGCAGTTTCAATGCAAAAAACAGTAAAATGGAAATCCATTTGTTAAAAAAGTAATTAAAATTACTCCAGAAAGCAACTGAATCGTTTTAACACCTTTACATCCAGTCAAATTAAAATGGTTAACAAGAAAAATACAAATTCAACAAAAATCTGGTATAAGTCTTAAAAAGGCAACTACTTAAGCATTTCTATCAATTCGCACATCAATCTCCCTCCCCCGGAGCTGTATCCCATTCATCATACGGCAGGCTCGCTCAGCTACTTCTGGGGACTCAAACCTAACCACACCACATCCTTTAGATTTCCCATTCTCCATCTTGATATCAGCATACAGCACATGACCTGGAGAAAAAAAAAAAGTTTTATTTTGTTCTTGTTTAATCTAGGACATACCATACAGCTCTATCAAATCACATTTCTCTACCTTACAGACATGGGAAGTGCAAATTTTAAGACCGCTATTACTTTCAAACCTTAAGCTGCAAGACAACTTTACCAAGTCGTTCTTTTAAAGGAATGCACTCAATTTAAAAGCTGAATTAATTCAAACTGGTTCTCTCTAACTCAAAGAATCACACCAGAAATAGGTAATAGAGCAAAGCACAATCCAACCACCTGGTCCAGTTTGCCAATGCTAGTTCACACCACAGCTAACGAGGGTGGCACCTGGTTTTACCATCAGGCAAGCAGCATGAGGTGCTGGGCAGGAAGGCCAGGGTAGTGACTGTTGCCATGAAAAAGCTCCCCCGAGTTCATCAAATTACAAATTTATCTAACTAACTCTGCAGTCCAAGAAAAACAAGTATTTAAGTTATTTTGGGAGAAAGACAGAAAAACAAAGCTTACCACATTCATTAAATTTATCTTTCAGCATTTTCCATGTAAAATCAAAAGGCAGCTGTGAAAGAGAACAGGCCATTACTGAGGATTGACTGAATGACTTATAGGTACAACTCCCCCAAACACATCATCCATCCAGGGACAACCATAGGTCGTCATCATCATCATCACTTACAAATGGAGAGAGCTGTTCAGGAATAGCTTCAACTACCAAGAGACTAATTCTGCTTTGGGCAGCATCCAATATTACCCTAACTGAAGCCAACAAAGCACAGAGGTGGCCAACACCTCAGCACTATTATTTCATTATAGGTGAAGGAAAGATAGGAAGAAGGCTACTCACATTTCTCACAAATATCTGACAGGCTTTTCTGGCCACCCCAGCTGCAGGTCCTCCAGTTCCTCCAAGGGAGCCTGCAAAATTGCCTGCAAAGTTTCCACGTTCCATATCCATTGTTCTCTCAAAATTGCTTCCCATGGCAAGTCCCATTCGATCTATGCCTGCTCCCATGCCCTGGCCCATAGCAGGCCCCATTCTTTCCATATTAGTGGCTCCAATGCGCTCCAAGCCCATTCTCTCCATGCTAGCAGCACCCATGCGATCTATTCCTATTCTTTCCATAGGAGTGGCACCTATGCGATCCAAGCCAGCTGGCATTCTCTCTATGACCTGACCCATTCCAGTTCCCATTCCAGCAGGGACCATACGCTCCATCCCTATGCCCATTCTATCCATGCCGGAGCCCATACGTTCTACACCTGAGCCCATTCTCTCGATACCGGTGCCGACACGATCGATGGCAGCACCCATCCTCTCAATACCAAAACCTATTCCAGAACCCATTCTTTCTATGCCAGAACCCATCCTCTCGATGGCTGGGCCCATCCTCTCGATGTTAGGAGCAATGTGATCTATGCCCAGAGGGGCCATTCGATCGATTCCTGAGCCCATGCGATCCACGTTGGAACTCATGCGATCCAAAACGAGACCCATCCTGTCTATTTCTGACCCTACTCTCTCCATCCCGTGCCCCATCCCGGAAGGTATTCTTTCTATTCCCGAGCCCATACGATCAATGCCAGGTGCCATCCTCTCAATTCCAGGAATGCTGGCATTTCCACCACCTGGAACACAACACACAGATTGTCAGTAATCATACACAGACAAAGCCAACTTAATACATATTTACACTCCCAAAATGCTTCAAGACCTGTTATTAATAAACGTGACTGTGTGCTCTGTTTTCTGATGATGTGAAGTAAATCTTATTTCAGATCATAAAATTGTGTGGGGTTATGTGTGCGGGGGGTTTCCCCCCTTTCTCCTTTAGTAAATACACAGACTGTCATGGCTATAACACCTGACTTAAAGGAACAGTAAGGGACAAGGTTAGGAGGCAAAGGCAATATTTTAAATCAAAACTTTAGGTACTGTTTGTCTGCTGAAGTACACTGAAGACAAACACAGCAAGTTTCATCGTTTTATATGTAGAATTACACTTCAGGGATTGATTGCTGGGAAGAGGACTGAAATCACATCATCCTTGCTATGCAACTCAAATGTCTCTGTCAAGCCAGGAACACTGTTACATGAAAAGCCACCCCAAACCTAACAGTTCTCTCTCCAGACCTTAAAGAATGGAGAAAGAAACCCCCCCAAAAAATCAGAGCAGTATTTAAGTTAGATTAACAGAGCACAGCATCACTAGAGCAATCTAAGCAATAAGGATAAGCTCACATACTAGCAACTGGTAGAATCAAACTGTACACATGTGGAACGGATGTGCAGAGAAGACCTTAAGATGTTTAAGTTCAGAATCTTTCCAGCAAGTTTAACACCCTTTTGTCATCTCCAAGACGCTGCAGCCATAGAAGAGCAGTGCTGTTCCTGTTCAGTTCAAGTACTATTTTATACTGAATTATTGGCTACACTATAGTCTTCCTTTTCCCCCTGGCTTTCATCAGGAAACACCCACATTAAGAGCATCAGCTTTAGTACTACACAAATTCTTGAAGTTTTATAGTAACATGTTCTTTCCAGTCACCTGATGCATGAGGCTACACAAGGTTCCTGCAATGTCTAGGAGAAAGGGAAAGAAATTAAGGCTATACCCCATTCCTCCTCCCAGCTGTCTAGGCTGCAGTCTACAGGCTTGGGAATGCATCAGTTTTCTTATTATGGAAGTTTAGAATGAAATTTCAGGACACAAGGCAGTTTTACACTGTCTGGAAGGTTCACTTTTCCTATCAGGCTCCCATTATATAGTATGTCCAATCACTGCTGGTTTATATAGCTGTCCTCTGTACAGCTCTTAGGAGTTTGATCAGAAAGTATTACAGAAGCTGTATAAAAAGAAATTGCTAGGTTTGATTATAACAAAACATGCATGATTTTTATGGATAGTGCAGCTATGACAAGTACTACAAGTACTTATCATAGCATACTTACCTATTCCTCTCTCCAAGGTGTCTCCAAAACTACGAGACATTCCCATTTCATTTCTTCCAAACTCTCTCTCAAATCCTGCACCCATTGCACGATCCATCTCTGTAAAGATTAAGTTTAATATGTTCTTCAGGGTGTCTAAATGACTGCTGATGGAGTATTTTACACCAGGCGCTTTTAATTTTTCTTTTTTCCAATATTTACAATAAGGCAAAGTTTTTTCAAGTCCCCTTGGAACAACAAGTGGGACTCATCTCAATACAGACAACCACATTTGAAGCAGTCACTTTGCTCTGAAGAAGCTTTGTTTTTTTTTTTTAATTTTTTGTTTTTCCCCTGGTTGAATACAGACATTGTGAAGTTTAGCTCATTCTAAAACAGGCCTTAAGACAGGCCTAAGGTATTACTCTCTGCGACTTAAAGGCCACAAGGGACTTGTGAATATTGTGTTGCCTGTAAGTCCAGAATTCTTAAAAAACCTGGAGAGAGGAAAAGGATCAGCCTAGAGAAAGTTTCCTCAGTATTAAATTTTCAGAGACCATATTGAATTTGCTATGAAAAACCTAATACCTACCACTCATTCTGCCCATGTTCATTCCAGCTGGAAAGCGACCAATATTTTCCATGCCACCAAAAGGACCTTCCATTCCTGAAATAAAATATTTCATACTTCAGTAATGTTTTTCAACTTAGCGTCTCTACCTCATGAAATGAGATTTTTCCTACAGAACACTTCCACAAGCCCCAAAGACAACTTGAATACACGTTCACAAAAGAGTTTGGTCAGAATTTTATCACACCTTATCTCCTAAACCAGTGGCAATTTTAACAAATCAAAAGACTAAAGCACAGGCCATTTAGTCATTACTAAATTGGTGAGAGCTTTTGAAGAACACAAATGGCTGCTAAGCATATAAGGCTAAGTTTTCATGACTTTCAGGAAGTCCAAGCTATATACATTTAAAAAAAAAAAAAAAAAAAAAAAAAAAAAACACAGCTTACCTCCCATTTTATTCATTCCAAAGCCCATGCCTTCCATTCCCATTCCTCAAAATAAAAGAGAGAGCTTTATGTAGCAGACAATTCTACAATATAGCCATTACACTGGCTGTAGAAAAAGACCATACAGCATGTCCACCGTTTGGACTGAAAAGCTTACACAGGACAGCTCTGAATAAAGCACAAAGTTCCTTCTTAGGGGGTAAAAGCAGCAAAGGGAAAAACCCACAAGCATTAATAAACTGAAAGCTGAATGTGTGCTACTTTTTGGTGGCTCTTTAAAAAAAAAAGAAAACTTTTTGCTATTTAAACACATCCTAGACAGATTTGCAAGCCCACTGACAAATATTAAGGATGAGATGGTTTTAAGAGTTTAATGTATATTTGCAGTGTTTGCTGCTCATGCTCAAGAGTCAGAAAGTGAGAGCTGTGCTTTGACCATGGTGAAAAATGGAGCAATTTGTTTAGTTCAGGTTTTCCTTTATCAAGCTCAGTATTTAGCTCAACAAAAATTCAGGTGCTTTTAACACTTCTAATCAACTTTTTGTGTTGGCAAAACAAAGCTGTCTACCTTCTATATAGCTTAAAGCTCTCATGAAACAAAGCATAGGAGTAATCTTCTTACCTCCAGGTCCCATGTTGCCCATTCCCATGCCTTTGTTTAAATGATTTGCATCAATAGGTTGACCTCCAGGTCCTAATCCCATGCCAATACCACCAAGACCATCTGAAGAAAATATTCAGATATCAAAAAAGCCTTGTTTCCATAGTTTGACAAAACAGCAAGTTTTATTCTTAAGTAATTGACTTCCATTCTCTAAAAAGCTTGCTGTGTTCCCACCTTTGGGGTCTGTACTTGAAGCTTGAAAGCAGGTACTAAAATCAAAGTAGACGTGTCTTGAAGTAGACTATGAACTAGCTCAAATACTACTTTTCATCTTGCACTTTTTTCATCTTGCATTTTGCTATTGAGAAAACTTGCTTTTTGTGTGTGCGTGTGTGTGTGCGCATGTGTGTCTTTGAGCTGACTCCTGAAAAAAGTAACCGGCTAGAACACTGCTTTCCTCATTTTTATTTTGTGATGCAACTCCTCAAGCTAAGGAGAACAGAGTGGGCAATTTATCATTTTGCAAAGGTTAGTCTTTCATTCTATCTTTGATTGGTTACAGATTATTTCCACCTTGACCAAACATCTCCCCTTGTAGGTAAGAATTTAAATAAAGATCCATCTATCATTAGATAGCCACCTATATAATCCAGAGCACACAGCCAGCCTCTTTCCTGAGCAACAGAAGTATATCATTCCCAGACACGAGTTTGTATCTATCTGTACCCAAATGAATTAAGAATTGCCAAGTCCAAAGAAAGAACAAAAGAAAATACCGCTCCTATTTTCCTCATAAGTATCAGGAAGAAGATTTTTCTGCTTGTACTTACAAACAGCTCAAAAGAATTGCTTGACAATGAGAATAGAACTTTCTCCTTTACATCTCAAAAAAATAAAAAAATAATTTGGATCTTGATCTATAACAACCACAAGATACCACTTGTTTCCTGTAATGCCACTAAACAGGATTCCACTGGTATTATATGCAGATAATTGCATTGGAACCCAGTGACTTTCTCTTTAAACAAAGTACATCATTACAGAAAGTCAAGGCAGCAATAAAAACTATGAATGCTGCTGCTGAATGGGGTTTTGACAGACAAACAATGAATTACCACAATTCTGACCTAATTAGGGGACTGATTGATGAGCATTATAATCACACAAACCTGCAACACAACAGGTTTTGCTCCTATGCCTAAGGCAACAGCAACTGGCTGACCTGACAACACAGCTACATTATATTTTAGAACAGTCAGCCAAATTTTACATTTTGGGGGGCCAGGTGGCCTCAAGTTGAAAAAGAAAAGCTTAAACTTTTTAGGTGTGTTCTATTTATTCATCTCTTCTTCCTAAGGCTACTGGGCTACAAATGAACTACCTTTTAAGCCCAAATTTCCTGTATCTAAGGAGTAGCATTAGCAACTCAGCTTTGTTTGCCAGCAAGGAGGGTGTCAGCAGACTCCAACTCAGTAGTAGGCATAATCTGCGTAAGTAATTAATACTCAGTAACACATGTCAATGCACAGGAAGCCTCTCTAAATGCAGTGCTGAAAGCAAAATACTTTCAGACCACGCCTCGTGCTGCAAACATTCAAAGTTGCTGCACGTCAGACTAAAAACTTAACATGTTCAGTCACAGAGGAGAGACTTACGAGGAAGTTGTTGAGGTCGCTCTGGAGGAAAGAAGTCTCCTTTTGGAAAAGCTCGTTCATCCTAGATATGATTAAACACGTTAAAGAAACTCAGAGCATTTCTTGCTCTTCTAGCCAGAAATACAAGCTTTAAACAAAAGAGAAATGCAAAGCTAAAGCAATTTTTACTGTACTTCTGGTTGTTTCTCTAGCAAAATAATCACAAGTAACCATCTAAGAGTTGTTTGAGACTGTGAGTGTAGATTTACATCACTGCGAACTAGGCAAGTCTTGGAGGATGAAAGTAGATGCGAATCCTCCTTAAACACATAAGCTAAAATTAAGATGCAAAGTGCATGGCTATATATCAGCCACTTTCTCCCAACTATTTAGTTTCTCTGCTTACTCAGATCAACATAAGCAACAACCTTGAAGCCATACATTGTCCCAACAGGAGTAAATGATCAATCCAAAAAGCAATGAGAATTTGAGTGTACTTACCATTTTTACATGCATTGGTCTGTCAAACAGCAGCTGGCCATTAAACATTGCTATTATTTTGTTAAAGATAATCTTTCAAGTGCTGGAACCACCCAAAGTCTTAAAGCTGTAATTACTTCTGATGCATACAATGCCCCCTCACCTGCAAAAATCACAGAACAACATCCCTCCCGTTTGCTTCTTACATTCAGATTTTCAACAATCTGGCTTTCTCCAAAACTAAAAGGCTTCTAAATCCAGTACTGAGTGTTCAAAGAATGTCTTTTTTTATTATTATTTTTATTTAAACCACCATGGAAAGAAGCTCATTCATTAACTCCCAGACTGTAGCACAGGACATCCTGGCAAACTTGGCTGCTGTTTACCATCACTACTCTTCAAGGATACATATAGCCTGAACAGCCTCTATAGCTTGCTCAAAAGTGACAGTGCCAATTCCACGACTTTTGCCGTCTTTATCTTCCAGTATGTCTGCTCGAACCACAACACCAGCCATGCTAAACACTTCTTTCAGTTTCTTCCAGCCAACCTTGTAATCCAGCTAGAAGGCAGCAATACAAGAAGCATGAATAAAAATTATCATTAGAAAGTTTAAGTAACAGAATGCAACAAGATTTGAACGAGACCAACAACACTGAATCAAAAATACAAGCTATAAAGCATCAAAATACACAGGATGCATCATCACTTTAACAGCAGTAGCACACAGAATCACAGAATAATTTAGGTTGGTCATTTAGTCCAACACCCTGCTCAAGCTCAGAAGAGGTTTACTTAGGTCAGGTTGCTCAGTGACACGTGCAGTCAATTCTTGAAACACATTCCCGTTTTATTTTTGTGCACCTCTGAGATGAGTCTGTCTGTTTTTTTTGATCAGCAATATCATCTCCACTTCAGCTGCTTTCTTTTTAGGCTGAATAAGCCCAGGACTTATTTTTACGGTATTTCTAAGATAAAGGCATTGCCACCATGGGGGGGTGGGGGGAAGGCGGAGAAAAAACCCTCAATTAACATGACTATTAAAGTAGAGGAAGTTTGTTTCCACTCAGCAGGTATTTCAACTGGAGCACAACAGTCATCAGAGAATAAACTAGTACTCAGTTTTATTGCAGAGCTGATCCCTGACTTTTTGTCTAATCCATTAGATTTAACTCATTTAAGCTCCAGATGGGTGCTCCAATCACGCAGTACTTACATTTGCAACAAACACGGTGCTTCCCAGTCTCCCTGCCTGCAAGGCATGAATGATCTCATTGGGTATGTTGGGATTGTTGAGTATACTAGGTGGGATATTGATCATTCCAGGGCCGCCCGGGCCAGGACCAATACCCATTCCACCAGCTGCCATGACCTTCTGCATCGCTCTCCTCGCATGTTCACCATCAGGATCCTACAAAAAAAAAAAAAAGCAGAAACAAGACATATTTAGTTCCTTTATATTCCCACAAAAACACATGGATTCAGAGGCATGACCAAAATGGAGAACAGGAAGAGTTTCTCTGCCTTTAGGGCTATCTGTTCCTTGTGGATTTTCAGACAGCTATTTCAACACATCACTTCCACCCAACAAGATACATCTGAGCAGTATACTGACAGCCTTCAAATCAGCAAGTTATTCCTATTGGGCAATCTACCCTGATTCTGAAAATTTGTATAGGTCATGCAGTGCTGAAAACAAACTTGTATTTGCTCTGATAAAGCCAGAAGGTTTTGGAAGACAAGTGTCAATAGCCTTCTGCACTCTCCAAAACAATGCAACGACTCATTTCTCTTAGTGAGAGTAATTTCAGTAAGACACTGAAATTTGAACTTGAAAAACCCCTACCCTTCCTTTTAAACTGAAAAAACATGCTAAGATGTGTCGCTATTACTGCTGAATCGCCCGATTTTAGTACAAGCTACAGAACAAAGAACACAATAAAGACTACAAGGCAGGAAATGAGATAGTCACTTCAGAAAAAAGTGAGAGGTACTTTCACAATACAAAGTAAATCTATGCAACAGTGCAAATTCTCTAATGTAAGTATCCAGTGAGAACAGAAAGCAGTCAATGAAGAATACTTACACAGGTTTCTTTTTCAAATAATTAAATAAGTATACCTGCAGTTAAGGCTAAACTCTTGCTCTGTCACTTTCAGTTCTGCATTAATATCCGTCCCTATTCTTATATTCTTGATAATCATTTTCAACCTCAAATTCAGCAACACATGCCAACAGCAAATAAAAAATTGACAGCCTGTTTTTTAATTCTATTCAACGAATCTTACTTTTCAAATATTCTTATCTGCAAATTAGTCACCCATAAAACTTGAATAAGAACAGTCCCTTCACTTCAGAATCCAAGATACTGAAAGAGCAGATACAAGTCTTACTTCTTTCACTTTCAGTGGTCTTCCACCAAGGCTATGCTTGTTCAAAACCTCTGCAGCCTTTTTCATGCTTTCTTCCATCTTGAATTCAACAACACTGTGGGGATACAAGACAGCTAAGAACATTGCTTACAGCTTGACTTTCCCTAATTCTTGCTATAAACTCATAATTGAACTTACGCGCATCCCTGATGAGATGATTTCACAGGCGAAACAAGGAAGAGAAGAGGGGAGAAAGAAGAAAAAAAGTAAGTAAAAGCACAAAATACAAAAAAGTAACTTTTAAGTCCAATTACATTAGTCAACCCTAATAGCAAATCCAAATGCAATCTTACCCAGTAAGGCCTTCATTACTTGAATTCCATAAGATATAATCTCCTACACATTAACGGGATTAACTGTAGTTTCTGAAGTGGTAACAAACAGAACTAAGTCCAGGTTCTCCAAGAGAAATACCACACGCTTTATATGGCCTGTTCTGCCCTGTCATACATCAAAATCCTTGCCATATTCTCTCACCCTAAATCCATATTCTTCAGTACAGTTAAGCGAGCTCCTACTGTTTTTTCCCCCGTAAAATTCTTTTGCTGGACTACAGGATTTAAATACCTGCGAAGGCTATACATGTTTAAGCTAGGAGGGTGACTTCTGTTCACAGGAAGTGTAGTTTACAGAGCCTGCTTTTACACACTGGCCTTACAAATTCAGCAAACCACTACAGTGACATTTGCCAAAACACAAGTTTTACGTTAATATTCCATACCACTGCTAGGGTCCATGAGTAGTTCACACAGCCAACACCGACTGAACACAGTGGAAAACCACCCTAACGCTATTTACAAGGCCCCATCCCACCTCCTCCCCATCCCACGAGGAGCTTTAAGCACTACCTAGATTATAGCCACTAGACATACACACTCTCTACCTTCCTCACTTCGTTTCGTTCCACGCCACCATACAGTTACATTTGTCATGTAGAAAATCCACAGAAGAAATTCTCTCAAACACTTACCCTTGACTTTCCTTCAGCGTCCATTAAGAGCTCCACGTATGTTACCTCACCAACTACAAATCAGATTCCAGACGACACATATACCAAGGGAGAAAAGCCAAGAAAACAATGGGAATTTAGAACAATCAACAACCGTGTATGGAGCCTCTGCCTTATAAGAAAGCCCAGAAACACTCCATATTCTCTAAACCACAAAACTGGACAATTACAGGTGTGCAGTAAAGATTTAAAATGGTTAACCATGTTCTTGATTTTCCTCCACTTCAAAAGCCAGCTATTTCCACAATATCAGTTTCCTTGTCTTTAGTACCCACTTGTTATTTGAGGCAATCCAAATCCATGTGAAAGTCTGCAAAAAAAGTTTCTTTCACACTACATAATACATACGCTCGTCTCCATAGCCCAGAACTTAAACAGTTACCTTTTTTTAAAAAAAAATTCTTTTTTTTTTCCTCTCTCTCTCTCTGCTGGATTTAAAAGCCAACTTCCGAGAGGAAAGTCAGACTGACCTAGTAGACCAAGACATTACTGATTGTCTACTATTTATTTCAACAGCTTGTTTTGCCTTTTGTCAAGCTGTAATAAATGTCAAGATCATTTTTAGCTTCATTAAGAAGCATTAAACTCTGCCATGTTCACTCAAGACACAGTCTGCAGCAAAAGGCAAAATGCATCACAAAACTTAATCTGCACCTTTTCACACAAGATTAGGATTGCCTTTTTATGGCCACATAACCATGTCATGTACCTCCAGAATACAACTACCGAAATGGCTGCTGCCTTTGAAGTGATTGGCATACAGAAGAATAACTGAATAATTTTTGTTGTTGTTGTTGTTGTTATGACAAGAGGACTCCAAGTTTTATTATCTGAACAGTGCCAGGAAAGCAGTCTTCATGGGAAACCACAAGTCCTACAGTCTGAATATTAGTAGAGCACTTTGAAAAATAGATTTTTTTACTCAAAGCAAACCAGGAACCAACTGGAGTCTCATATTTGAGGGTCTGCCTTTTAGCAAGGGACAGAGAGGAAGGAATTTCAACTTCCACAGCCTCAGTCATTTTATAGGACACCTAATGTTATTAATCAAGTCTAGTATTCTGAACATTCATGCACCAGCTGGAAGAAAAGCAATGATCACTGAAGTTACTACCATTTTTCTTCCATTTAAAGAGAATTCAAACAGTATCAGCATTCCAGACAGAGAACTGGACATATTAAACAAATGCTGATCCACTCATGTTTTATGAGGACACTAAGTGTTTGAGACTGGCAAAAGCTAAACAAACAAATTTCCTTTAAAGGGTCTGGGAACACCAGCATTCAATTATCATCAGTATCTTCTGTTAAGTACTGATTGAAATGAAGCCTAACCAAAAAGCAACACTATCCTATAATCTGAACAGTGCGAGAGCACGAAGGAATATCATACACATAGAATTCTTTCCACAGTCCATTTAAAAGGACTACATTGTACACAGCCCTCCTGAAGCAGTCCAGGGTGATACACAGGGGCAAGGCACAAAGTGCAAATATTTGGTGTCACCAGGACCTTCTGACGCCATCCATCTCAACAGCAGCAGCCAGACTCCAACCAAACTTGTATCATGAAGGAGAATGTGAGTCAACAATTTATACAACAAATTCCCAACAAGTTGTACCTACAATACAAAAACCACTCCATTTCACAGAGGCCAAAAGTCACAAGGTTAGAAGTCTGTGACTCTTTGCTCCTAATAACACTACTGAACCCCTAAAATTATGGCTCTCCACTCTCACTCACTTATCAAGTCAGCTGCAATTCCTACCTAAGATCTACCCAAACGCTTCCAAAACAAGTTTGCCATGCTTGAACATATGCTAAATTGATTTATCATAGGCTCTTTTAAGAAATCTGACCTCTGAACCACAAGGTTTCCTAGAATCTGCCACAGAAGCAATTGTATATCACTTGGAAAATTCTTATGTGCCAATTTCACTCAGAGCTTCATGTTGAAGTCTTCTAAAAACCCTTAACTAAAACTGAATATATATCCTGAAGTAGCTGCTTCTCAATCAAAGGAGGTCTGAACTTTCTTGATTAGACAGACTTCAAAAAAAAAAAAAAAAGAAAAAAAGAAAAAAAGAAGAAAGAAAGAAAGAGGAAAAAGAAAAAAGACTAATAGCCCAATAGCTAAGACACCTAGGCCAGAGTACAGAAGAACTGCAAAAGAAAGTGTACCTCAAAAACATGCAGTTAGATTCAACACAACACTTTTCTGAGAGACTATGGTTTGAGGCTAGGAGGCTTTTTGCTCGTTTGTTTTAAGAAGCTACACCGGGACCATTTAGTTAGTTTCTTTCTAGATTTCAGAGTGCATCACAAGAGCAGGATCACGGACAGAGATCTGCCTGCTACAGTCGCAGACCAATGTAGCCTATAACACTGCAAAGGGAATTAAGCCGTGGAAAAGTACCAACAGCAGATATCCACAAGCCAAATCCTGCTTCAGAGGGCAAGAGAAATCCACAGTGATCCAGATTTTCTTTCTGCTAAAGAGCAGTCTTGCATAGCAAGAGATATTTTATGCCCAGAAGTGAAGAAAACTCATCCAAGCACAAGAAAAGCTTATTCAAGGAATTAATTACTAGATACATATCCACAGGGGGATAAAAATAGCAGAAAATACTAGCTCAGTGTTTTAAGTTATTCCTTGATTTAACCATACTTGCATTATGTACACCACAGTGCCTTCAGAGAGGAAGAATTTTTTAAGTCAAATTCAAGAAAGCTGAGAAACTCATTTCAAACACAGAAAAGTTCAAGAAGTCTTTATTACAGAAGCTGGAAGTACAAACCAAAGAAACCTCCAGTGCACTCAGATCAGCAGCAACTATAATTTCTATCTTTGCTATGATAATACTATCATTGCTTTTTTCAATTTTGCATCTATTTTGCAAAGTTTATCTGCACGGAAAGTTCCGATATGCAAGCAAGATTGGTTTATCTGCATTTAGATATTTTCTATTGACTGATCAATATGTTTGAATAAGTACATCCACAATTTAGGCATGAATTAGGCATGGTTTACACCTCTTCAGGGCTAGATGAATTATCTGAAAGCTCAGGTAATGATCAGCACAGTTAATACAGACATTAATTTTAAAGATTAAACCAGAGATTTTTTCTTTTTAAGATTAAATTCTCACTGGTGTTAGGACAAAAACAAAAAACTCTTGAAAGGTGTAAGAGATCCACAGAGTATGTCTTGACAGAGAAAAACACAGAGACACTGAAAACATGGTAAATAAAAAAAAAAAAAAAGAAAAGAAAAAAATGTTGGTTCCTTGGCCCTTCCTTTTGGCTCCTTAAGAGCAGAGACAGGAGAGAAGAGAGAGAAGCCCATTGTATCCACTGATCTCCACAAAGACAATGTCACCACCAAAGGACAGTTAAGGCTATAAAAATAAAGAGGGAAGAAAAAAGCAGAAGCTACTCACAAATTTCAGAGTTTAACTGAATTAACTACACTGAAAGCTGAACTACTCATTAAAGTGTCTTAAAATACTTCTCTAATATATTTTTAGCACATTCCAGTGGAATGGAAGCCCCTTCTATCTTGCTAGGAAGTTGATGGAACTATGTCTTGAGCAGGATTGCTGTGTGCTGACAGAGAGCTCAAGAACATCATGTATAACTTCTGCTCTTTGTAAAATAGTGCAGCTTTTTCAGAACAGCAAAGCTGCCATTAAACACAGCAGCAATGCAAAGTTTAAGCAGACTTAGATTGCTTTGCTTGAAAGATACTTTATTGAAGTGCTTTACACAGAAGTCACACCAAACATTAGTCAGATGTTGTGAGTGCTGTGCAAGGTACACACAACTGGATTTAAATTGAAGTTTCACCTTGAAGATTTTTTAATTTTATGAATTGAACCATCTGACTGCACAGAATTAGTCTTAAAAAAGCAAAAATTAAGCAAAAGAAGTCACTTGCAGTTTCTGCTGCTCTCAGCTACTACGGGAATTCTTTTTAAAGAATACTTTAGATGTCTTATTTTCAATTAGTTCCCACTATAATTGAAGTGTAGTGGGAATCCTGCCACATGCAGTCAACACGTGAGAAATGCAGGGAATCCAGATTGTATTTTTCCTTGAACAATGTGAGAATCCTTTGAAGCCTTGAACCATGGAAAAGTCCATCAGTGTTCTCTTTTCAGCCACGATAAGAGAGGAAAAAAGGAAAAAAAACTTAAAACTAAGGATGTATTCACCTCTGTATTGCAGCAGAAGTGAACTACAATCAGTTACATCGCAGTCTGCATTGAGCATTTCTGCGTAAAAGCTTTAAAAGTGATGAAACTTTCTGCTATGATCTAGAAGAAAATCAAGTTGAAACAGTCACAAATTTGGAGGTCCAACTGGGAAGTTCAAGTACTGCTCAGAGCTTTTCAGCCTCTCCTCCAGTTCACAGGAAAGAAAACTCTCTTTGAAAGCAAAGAGGAAAAGTGAAGCATCTTCCTACTCCCTTATTGTGTTTACTCAACTAGAGCATAGCCTTGGCTGCAACTGTTCCTAGCTTGGCCGCAGAGCAGAGCATGAGATATTTGCTCATTTTCTAACTAACTTTTCTTTGTGTCATACTCTACCTCGCTGTTCTTGTCAGTAGAGATATTAAAAATATAAAATTATGTTTTTCCTAATGGAATCAGTAAGTTTCTCAAATTCAAATGCAAAGTTGTTTTTTTCTTATGGTATCACATCATGTATGCCAACTGCCATGAAGCATTACAATTTTTCTCCCCAAGACAGAGCCATTTGTTGGGGGACAGATTAAGACAACTGTTTAGTATCCAATCATGATGACATTTAGAATCCACTTACATGCTGAAGATCTGCTGCCTCAATCTTCTCCTGAACCCCTTTACCAATTACCAGTTATCAATGCTGATGACATCAATTTAGCAGAAGCTTGGGTTTGTCAGCCAATACAAGGGAGTTTCAAACAAGAACATTTGATTTTTCTTTTAATTAAAAAACTGTGTCATACTGCACACCTGTAATTGAGTTTCACCGACAAATACGCTGCAGTGACTGAACCAAGGCATTGCTCTTCAGAGCCATTTTAAGATTTCAGATGTGCGCATCTGAAGAAAACCAGGTTGCAGAAATATAAGCAAACCTCAAAGCTCGTGTCTCCTAAACCATACTTACTGACGCAAAACAGCCGATTGAGGTGAACTCCTTCTACGTTCGGCAACCTGCTATGCCATTGCTGCTAACAGCTCAAGTCTTCTACGACTGCCGAGTGATGGAGCAGTAATGAATCACCTATATTTATCCTTTATGTACAGAGCTGTTGCACATGCTCCCAAAACCTTGAATGTTGGCCTGTAATTCTTACACTTACAAACCAAGAATTCTAGCAGTTAGATTTTTCACAGCCACATTCCTGGTTCTTGGAACTACTATGCCTTGTATCAGGGAGAACCGATTCAGCAAGTTCAAGCACAGCACGAGAGCACCAATTTGGTAAAAGTCAGTGGCTAATTAGAATGAATCCCAACTACGCATAAGTCTAAACTGTTAGATTTTAAACAAGCAGTCCCAAAAACCAAGAACAATGCTTCTCGAGATTTAGCATAACAAGCCCTGCAGACAGAATGAAGAGGTTCCACTGTTCCCCTAGAAGTATCTGCAGGAATGAGTAGCTGAACAGCAAGGCAGGAAACAATCTCACATCGGACTTTTCCATCCACGTGAACTGGAGAGAAACCACAAGATACTTGGAACGGAATTCAACATAGCACTTAATATTAGACATCTACACATACAGATACTCCTGTTAACCAGTGTATCTTGTGTAGCAGAGTACTGTTTAAGGCAAGGGACTGTTCATAATTAGGGCCTGTTAATGTCATCTTTTACGACCGTATTTCTTCGTATTATGCAAAATAGCTGACAGATCTTAGGCATCAACATTTCACAGCCTCTAATCATGAGCACTTCCCAAGGCTTACAGTTTGTTACACGGACTCAGTTCCATTTTACCTCTAGAGACAGATGTTGTAAAACCCTTTTGGAAATTGGTTTTCCAGTTAATTAGACCACAACTTAGGAACCCATCAGCCGTAACTCCTTGCCTAGTTCAAAACATAAGTGAACGCTGATTGCTATTGTGAGATTTTTTTTTTGTATTTTAGAAGTGACCCACAAGAGGAATGGCTGTATTAGTGACTCTCAACATTTTTCAGACCTTTTAATGATGGAGAAGCTAGATATTTTCTTGCCACTAGGCTGCATTTCCAAGAGGACTTGAAAACCAATAGATTGGGCATCAGCTTAAAGAAATAACACTAAGTGAGCTAAAAAGATGCATTTAGACTTATCACCATCTGATATTACTCAACTCAATTTATTTTCTTGAAGGGATGAAGATGCTAAGCCAGTAAACAAAGAAGGCTCCCATTCATATGTGTAAGTTAAATCAAAGTGGGGGAGAAACCCTGTGAACATAGTTTCCAAAGCCCTACCCATGTCACAGCACATGCCAAAGCACAAACCTGATTTTTCCTCCTTTGCAGGTCACCCTTAAATACATTTTTACTGCTATCAAATGGCTTTTTTTTTTTTTTTTTTTTAAATCTAAGCATCAATT
Organism: Nothocercus julius; assembly: GCA_013398735.1. Classification (NCBI taxonomy): domain Eukaryota; kingdom Metazoa; phylum Chordata; class Aves; order Tinamiformes; family Tinamidae; genus Nothocercus; species Nothocercus julius. The sequence goes on along the minus strand of VZSV01000174.1, from coordinate 470,381 downwards.
GCTACAAAGGCTGGGGACAGCTATCTATGCACCAGATGAGCAGTAAATAACTACCTACAGTGACCAGAAGACATTAGAATGTCTCAGAAAGTTTTCCTACTTTTCTTGCATGTCAAGACTAACACCCGATAAAAGCCTGATCATCCACCCTTTGAGAGAAATGATCATTTAAATCTCTGAGGAAGCACTATTAACCATCTGCCAAAATGCCTGTAGAGGAACTATCCACGTGGAATTCTGCCAGAGTAGATGAAGGCTTTAAGCTGGCCTTTCTGCAATACTCATGTCACTAAGTCCACCCCAAACTTCAACTGCCAAATTTAGAAACAGAGTTAGCCACAAGTAAGATGACAGACATCACTTGGCCACCTGAATTGTACATTACCTTTCTCTTTGACCAGGTCTTTCAGAGACTGCCACTTCACATCAAACGGAATATTTGTGATAAAAGCTCGGTATCTTTTAGCAGGGTTGGCATACGGCTCAAAGCGATTTCCTCCTCTTTTGACGCTTTTCTCTTTTCTTTTTTCATTCTGGCTTGGTCGTTCATTTTCACTGCAAGCAAAGAAAGATATTTAGACACATTAGCGACTCTGGCATTTGACCCAAATCATGCTAAGAACAAAAATACTTTTCTTTCTTAGAACTAGACTAAATAACCGATCTGCTAGAATTGCCAATATGAACATCCTCCAAGCATCCACTACTGAACATGAAAGGGAGAGAAGAAGATCTGAAGATCCTTCACTGGCCCTGGCTAACATATTACAGGCCTCTGCATTGTGCAGCATGGTGACACAGGAAACTTCACCCTCTGCAAGCCGGGCTGCCTCCACTCCTTGATGGGCATATTTGTTTGTGCCTGGCAGAAAGATTAAGAGCGGCAGCTATGAGTTGTCATGAGCAAGCTTTAGCTATTTGCATAGATACAGAGGAAAAAAAATACATATAACAGCTTTCTAAAACAGAAATGCTTGAAAAGCATTCTTTTTTCCCCATCTGGTCTAGCCTTCCCTTTCTCCTTTCTTGCTTAAAAATCTATAGATATACACTGTAGAGACAGAAGAAAACAACTTTTCAAGCTGAGGCACCATATTCACCTCTTCACTGTGCCTCTATTAACTCCAAAGAGCTGCAGACCAGTTAGCGGGCCTCAAATATTTCGATATGTCTGCTCTTGGTTGAACAGCAGATATGCAACACGGCCCAGGCACCACAGTCTTCAGCAGCTTGAAATGCTGCTCAGGCAACTACGTAACACACCTCAGGGCCACCCGTTAAACAAACCTGACCTCGAGGCCAAACGATTGCTCACAGAACATCAGGTTCAAAACACTAATTCTTATCTGCAAGGCGCAGGCCCAAAACGTAACTGAGAAGGGAGAG
>VZSV01000174.1:449356-467770 GCA_013398735.1 Nothocercus julius | reverse complement strand
CAGGGCGGCGCGCGCGGCGTTCGCCTCAGGGGGCGCTTGAGGAGCCGCAGCCGGTCGCGGTGGCCGCGCGGGGGCTGCGGCGCCCGCCGGTTCCTCGAACTCAGACCGGAGCCTCCGTGACGCTGCGGGGCGGCCCACGCTGTGTCTGTGCGGCACGAGGGCCATGTGCGCTCTGCCACAGAGGCCCCACAGGCTTCATGGCGTCGGCCTTCCCCACAGCGTGCCGAATTACCACCACGAATTACCACCGAGCGGGGATGGCCTGGCCGCCTCCTTTCCGTTCCTGCACTCCGACAGGCCAAGGCAGGGGTCTTGAGATCACTCCGTTGTACATGGTTATTCAGGTACTGTTGAAATTTGGGCACACTCAAAATCACCATCAGCAGGGAACTCGTCAAGCAAAATCTTTGCCACACGTCAGCTTCATTTCTGCATTCGCCCCATTCAAGAAAAGCTTTTCTTGAACAGTCAGAAATCAGATCCCTCTCCAAGGATGGGTTTGTTCTGCCTACAGGGATGTTTGGGGACAATGACAAATGACAATGACAAAACCGCTTCCATTACATATTTTGCTGTTCTCCTAGCTGATGTAAAAGTGAAAAAGTCCGTTCTTTCCAGGGAATCACTGTTGAGTATCCAGCAAGGGGATCCTGCCAGTGCTCAAAAACAGGATCCTGCACTAAACTTGGGCACTTCCATGAGCCTCTGCTGAGCAGACACAAGAGTAGCTTCTGTTATGTTTATTGCTATCCTGGAAAAGGAAGGAACTGCAAAAATGCTTATGTTTTCCAGGAAATAAATACTGATACCCATGGAATCCTGCCTGCAACAGCAGGGCAGTAGGGAAAGTCCGAGCAGGATTTCATGCCCTCCACCTCTGCCTGCTGTCATCGTAGAAAAAAATGCTCCTTGTAACAATTCAGTACCTAGTTCCTAGTAATTTATCCTGCTGCTGCTGCTGGTGCCAGTGGCCCCGCCTGCTCAGGGGCTTTTCCAGGGAAAGGGTGCAGTGGGCACTGGGAAATGCAGCCCCTCCTGCCCTTTGCAACGCTCAAGGGGGCTCAAAGCAGGAGGGCTGCTGCCCTTGCAGGTTTATAAGTCGCTGCTGGCTAGCACCTTGCAAGACTGAAACTCTTTCGAATTACATAAATCCTTGCCTGGAAAGCAAAACAACGGAGAGGGCGGTGCAGACCAGGCTTCTGATCTGGAAGTTCCTGTAGAGTGGAGCCATCACCACAAATTGCTCATGTGAAACCCAAACGGTCACCTGGAAACAGCGTGTGGTCTCCGAGCTTCGATTCCCAGCTCCTGGTGCTATCAGAAAAGAGTTCTGCTGGAATCTCTTGGGGACTTTCTTCCTTCCGGTGATCCAACTCTCCACATGCCTCTTCTGCTTAAAGCTGCATTCCCTGCTCGTTCCCAATTTTCATTTGTTTTGAACTTCAATCAGGTCTTTTTCTTGCCGCTTTGCTCTCTTGACTGGAAGAAACCACCTATTAAACACAGAAACAAACCTTGCAAAATTAAGAAATCCCTCAAAGAACAACACAGCGTTCACTGCTAAGTCAGGCAGAAGGGCTTGAAAATAACTTTTAATTTTTCTCTCCAAGCAGTTGTTGCCCGTTGTTGGAACCAGCTCTGCCATTGGGGCACAAGGCAAGGTCGGGAGGTTGCAGGTGCCGGGGCAGTGGGTGACAGGGCAGCCCTGAGGTCACAGGGGAGCTGTGAGGTCACGGAGGGCCCCACGGTGCCCCTGGGGACACATGGAAGCCGCAGCATGGGGAGAGCATGGGGGGCCTCAGCACCCACCAGCCTCCTCCTTCTGCTGCTGCTGCCGGTGGCCCCATGTGCTCGGGACACCAGGGCTGCCTGGGCAGGAGTGTTGGGCCCGGGTAGGACGAGCAGCAGAGCAAGGAGGGAGCTCTGCCACTGCCAGGCCCCACACGGGCTGGGTGGCCCTGGGTGGGGACGAAGCACCGCAGGAGCTTTTCGGGGGACAGGGTGCAGCGGGTGGACGTGGAAGGCAAGGGGAGTGAGGGGGAGCAAATTCCTCTAGGAATGATGCACTTGCTGTCCGTAAATTCCTTGGGATTTGCATGAAAGCAAAATGCACCAGGTAAGCTGGTTGCATGCGTGTCTGAGTGCAGCTGGCCGGGTAGCTGAGGGGTACCCATCTCTAGACGGGCGACCGATCTTCGAGGAACAGCAGAATTCCCTGGGTGAGTAGTCAGCATCCTGGAAAGAATAGATTCCTCCGCTTTTCCATCAGCTCAGAGAGGAGCAAAATATGCAATGGAAGCTGGTGTCATTTGTCATTGCCTCTACTGTCCCTGTAGGCAGAGCATATCCAGCTCTGGGGAGGGATCCAATTTCTGGGCATCAGCAGCAGCCTCTGAGTAAGTAGTATTTATTTCTTGCAAATAATGAGCTGCTTCTCACAGTCCCTTAGATTTCCTAGATAGCAATACATGTAGTGGAAATTGTCATTTGTTTCTGCCTCCAAATGTGCTTGCAGGGAATGTTTCCCCACCTTCCCACCCAAAAAGAGGGTAGATTTATTGCCTGGAAGGAATAAGCATTTTTTACAATTCTTTAGATTAGCAAGAGCAAGTGAAATATGTACCAGGAAGTGTTCCCAAGTACCTTTGCCTTCAAATGTCCTGGTAGGCAGAGCGAACCCCTCCTCAAAGAGGCATCCAGTTTTCGAGAGCTGGCGCGACCCGCCGGGTGAGTAGGCAGGATGAGCAGCATTTTTACAACTCTTTGGATGAGCAGGAGAGCGAAATCTGTGATGGAAACTGTTCTGGTGTGTGTTGCAGGTGTCCCTGCAGGCAGAGCATACCCCTCTTTGGAGAGGAATCCTGAGTTTGGGCATCAGCAGGATCCTCTGGGTAAGTAGTATTTATTCCCGGCAAAGAATGAGCTTTTTTTTTTTAGTTCCTTAGATTTCCTTGACAGCAGTACACAGAAAGTGTTGTCATTTGGCTCTGCCTCCTATTGCTTGTAGGCAATGACGACCCGCCTTCGGAGAGGGGTCAGACATTTGAGCCTTGGCGGGATCCCTCGAGTAGGTAGTCAGTACCTGGAAGGAATGAGAATTTTTACAGTTCCTCGGGTGAGCAGGAAAGCGAAACAGCTGAAGGCAGCTGCTCTCGTACGTGTTTGCCTACAGACGCGCTGGTTGATGAAGCCAGAGGAGTTTCACAGCAGGATCTGATTTTAAAGCCTCGTCAAGATCCCCCGGGTAAGTAATCAGTGTTTATTGCCTGGAAAGAAAGGGCAATTTTACAATTCCTTAGATTAGCAAGAGAGCAAAATATGGGATGCAGCCTGGAGTGCCTATGTCCCCAGAGCTTATGGTGAATCCGTAGGGAGCTCAGGGCCCAAGGATGTAGAGGACCCGGCTGGACACGGGCTCTGGCGGGAATCGCTCCCATCCTCCTCCATCCTCCGTGACTGAGACACGTCCAGACCTTTCTCCTTTCTCTGATCAGTGACAGTGCTGGCAGATCTGTCGAAACCGCTGTACGTGGATGGCCTCATCGTAGGTCCCATGTACAAAAACGATGAAGGTAAAAGATGCGCTCGTTTTATCTGTTTGTAAAGTTCTCCTTTGTACCCGTGCCCAGTTCCCTGCAGCAAACGGATCCCAACTGTGAACGAAATAGCTGTGAAGGAGCTAAAGCTCCATCTGCGACTGAGAGCTGATGAGACTTTACTTTTCTCTGATCAGAGACAAGCTTCCCAAAACCAGAAAGGAACGGCCCCATGGTCATAATCCCGGTGGATAAAACTGGTGAAGGTAAATGTAGTTTTGTTCCTTTTTTGTGTAACTGCCCTTTAGGACATGTGTGCAAAAGCAGCAGCATTTTCACTTTGTATTTGTTGATGTAAGAAGCTGCAACTCTTCTGCAGCTATTTGGAAACTTGATTTATGCCTTTCAGCTGATTTTTTTTCTGCATCTGAAAAGTCTGTGTTCAGTTGAAGGAGAACAAACATTTTCCTATGGCTGGTGGAGTTTGTTTGCTTAGACCTCGACTACGGAATTATCAGGGCAGGTTTGGCTGCTGTTGCGCTGCTTAGAATACAAGGAAAATTTGCACTGACTCAAGACATGAGAGTTTGAAAACCTCTGAGCTGTTCAATCTGTTTTGTTTTGAACTCACTTCGCTTTGAGCAGTCCTTAGAGCAGCAACTCCCCCAGGTGGTGCAGGGAACATAGGAGATGCTCCTAGATCCTCAGTAGCGCAGGCTCTCCCTGTCCAACATATGGAATTGTGTCACTTCCTCCAGGTGTGGACAGAGAGGACGGTGCCCGTCCTCGCAACACCCACAAGGCCTACGTGATAGCGCTGGCTGTGGCACTCACGGGGTTCCTGCTGGCTCTCACCTACATCCTCACTTTGCATTGGAGAATCAGAAAACAGTGAGTTGCTCTTCCCCCCCACCATCCCTCAGTTATTTATTAGATGCCTGCTAATAGTAATAAAGTACTTATATGCCAAGGTGGTTGTTCTTGGCAGTCCCTTGAAATTTCTGCTGTTAAGACCTCTTCACTGGCCGTGTGAATATTCTTTTTGGAAACATGTTTTATTGTTGCAGAGAACCAGTATTACCTTGCACGGACTCTGTGTATAAAACAGAAAAACAAACTAGAACCAAATCAAGACGGCACTAGAATAATAATAATTAACAAAAAAAAAAAAAAAAAAGGGACTGCCCTAGAAGCAGAGACCATGATCCTCAATCCTGTCAAGCAGAAGGTTCGAGGGCACTCAAACGAGCTGCTGGGGAACGTGTGCCCATAGCCACCTCTGCCGGGAGTAACGTTGGCTTTGTCTTCCCCAGCAAAATCACCAGACATTGGATTTTATGTCCCACAAGTACAAGCCCAGAAAAATAAAGCGTAATTGCCTCTCAAATGCTTTTTTAATTTTTCCTTTTTTAAAAAAACTTTTTGTAATTGAATTTTTGGATGGAGTGACAAAGGGAGAAGCAGGAGTGTCTCAGAAGGCAGCTGCACAGAGACAGGTTCAGCACAGTGCAGCACCAGGGCTGCTCAGAGCGCCGAGCAAACGGTGCCTGTCCTTTGCTGCTCTGCGGACACATCAGCATTCTCAGCCACCAAAGCTCAGACTGTCCAGCCTGTAGGGCCATTTTTACCTTTCCAGAGGATCCTCGCAGGCCCCCAGGCTCCCTGGGAGCTGAGCAGGGGGTCAGTGTCACCCAGCTGTCCGGGCCCTCCCCTCTCCTCCAGTAACAACACGACAACCCAAAGCTCGTCTCGCTTTTATTTACATAATTGCACGGCCCGTTTCCTCATGACACTGGAACGTGGTGGGGCAGAGTGAGCGCCTTCCGCATCCCCCAGAGCTGAGCATCTCCTGGGAAGGAGGAGAAGGCTCCAAGAGTCGCTATCAGCTCTGATTATTGGCAACCATGATCAAGACAACAAAGCAAAGTGAGGATGCAGCCCTGCAGCAGCACGAGGCCAGGCCCCGTCTGTCCCAGCCAGAGACTTCTGGCTTTCACAGTTGCATATTTGGGATTGACGTGGGGTTTCCTGGCCGACACCGGCTCCGTTACCTCATTGCTATGGGAACACAGTGTGGGAATGCAAATCCTCGGACACCTGCCAGATGCAGCAGCAGACCAGGGTCCCAGGAGGCAGCCGCGACTGGGAAAGTTAAACCAGGCCCCGAGGTTTTTGCTGCACTGGGAATATCCAGGCATCCTGAGTGCTGCTGGGGAATCGCTGAGGCAGGGGGACCCAGCACTGGGCACAGAGCGGCAACGCAGAGCTCAGCGCCCAGAGAAGGGGCTTGGGGAGGGAGGCAGCGCCCACGTGGGAGCAGGACGGAGGAAAGGAAGGAACGCAGAGGTAAGGGGTGACAGGGAAGAGACCAGCCCGTTCCGGGGGCCTGGGAGAGAGGGGGGAGCAGAAAACGCTGGTCCCTGTTGTCAACCTCATGATCTGATTGTTGTGCCCAGAGCAGAGAGTAAATGGGACTGGCATCTGCCAGGCCAAGGCTGGGCAGGCAGCAGCTTCTGCAAAAAGTGCTGGGATATCACAGAAAATAATCCTGGAATGGGAGATGCAGGAGGGAAGTGGACACAGGCCCTGGGGATGGAGTGATCCTGTTGGGGGACAGGACCCTGGTCCTGCTGCAGCGATTTCAGGGGTGAACTAAACCAGAGCAGCTCCTCTAGCTCCAGCCAAGGGATGTGCGAGAGAAACGCAGAGGCAGCCGAGACTGCAGAGCACAACCTGCCCTGGTAAGGGAGTAACAAGAGGTCCAGCCTCGAGACAGTGAAATACAGCAGCACACTCCAACGCTCACCTCTGGGAGTCAGAAAAGGTCCTTTCCAAGCGCTTTAACAGCAAAAGGCAACGGTGAGTTTAGCTAGCAGGAGCCATCGCTTCCCCCTCCCACGTCCTCCATCTGCCAGTGCTAGGGGGACGTTCGTACGAGAGCCGAGCGCGTCTGCATCCCGGGGACGAGCGGGATCTGGGAAGAAAGTGGTTTGTGAGATCACATCTGCACAGGAAAAGGTTTTCTCATTCGAGACTTCTTTTGAAATTCTCAAAATTACAGTATTTTACAATACAAAATGTCTCCATTCAGTATTATGTCATTTTACTCCTTCTGGGATTATAATAATTATTAAAAACACGCAACTTCCTAGAAAGGACAGAAACACCACAAGAGAGACCAAAGAGCAACGGAAAAGGCTGCTGCAATACTATCAAAACCCATTTAGTGCAAAGGAGAAGGGGGCTTTCAAGAACGGTCAATGAAAAATGTTCTTTAAATGCTCACGTGAAGAAAAAGGCATAGATTTAACCTCTGAATGAGATCAGGCTGCCAGCTTCTATACTGAAGCTTAGAACATCAACACAAAAGGACTGAAACACAATATGCATGGCCATTAAAAAATAATATTATATATAGATATACATATATAGAGGGAGAGATTTTCCACATATGGTATTCAGTTATAGGAAGGTGTCCCTGCACACAGGCACATTCGCCGTCTGGCTCTTTCGGGCCGTTCCGCACGACAGATTTCTCTCATCTGTCTGTCTGCTGGGGCATCAAGCACGTGCTGACCGCCAAGTCCCTTCGGGTGGCAGGATTGTTTCCTAGTGTCTCCGGCACCCGCACAGAGACCTGAACCTCGTTCCCGTTGCCTGTCCCGAGGGGCTGTCCCGGCTCCGGCCGCAGCCTCGCGGCGCAGCAGGCGGTGGCCGAGGGCTGGCTCAGACGGTGGTTTCATCCGCGCTCTTCTTCATGAGCTTGGCCGAGAGCAAGGAGTGGGGCATGGGGTGAGGGCTCCGCGAGGCCGGGATCATCAAGCGGACCTTCTGGTTGGTCCTTCGCCACTCCGAGTACAGCTGGCAGTGGTAGCGGAACGAAACCTGGGGGCAACAAGGCAGCGCTCTAGTAACCCCCCTCCTGGAAGAACGCTGGGACCCCATCCGCTTCTCTTCACGTTCCCTGGCTCTTCCACCACCCCCCAGAAGCAATGAAGGCAGCGCTAACCCCAAACCACTTGAGGTGCTCCGTGGGCCAGCCTTGGATGGGAAATCCATCTTCTGCTGACACGGGACCGAGACAACCAAAGGGGCTTCCTGGGCAGCACCAGCACAGAGGGACACACTGGGGTTGGGAGAGAAGCCACAGAGAGGTGGAAGGGAAGAGCCACAAGAGGCTCCTGCATCCCAGGCACAGAGTGAAGGCAACAGCAAGGCTGGAAAAAAACAGGGCTCTCAGTGAGACCAGCCTAGAAGTGGCCAAATCCAACCCAACTCCTCCAGCCTCAGCAGATCGCAGGGGATCTTATGTGGAAACCTTCTCCCCTTGGCCTGCAGCAGCAGCGCTTGGGTGGATCTTTCCAAAGCTCTTCTGCTGACAAACTCTTACTGCAGGGACGGCCGGTTCCGCACGGAGTCCACCAGGGCAGGGAGCAGCGGCAGCCGCGGCAGGGCCGGCCCTGCGCTTCCCGAGCAGCCCTGAAAGCGGCAGCTCCGAGCTCGCCGCTGCCTCCCCTCCTCGCTCGGCCCTCCTGGGCTATGCCTAGCGCCACTGGCTTTTCTCCTACCACTTCCTTTACTTTGAAATCAGAATCATTACGGTTGGAAAAGACCTTTGAAAGCATCGAGGCCAAAAAATCTGCGTGCTGCGTTGGCCGGGAATCGAACCCGGGTCAACTGCTTGGAAGGCAGCTATGCTAACCACTATACCACCAACGCGCCGGCTCCCTGGTGCTGCAAATTTCTGAGGAATAGGAGCGGAAGAAAGCATGTATTTTCCTTGCATTTTTTTTTTCTTTCAAAATTGCAAGGAAGAAAATTGAATACTTAATTTAGCCAGCCACTCATCAACACCAAAGTTGCTGGCTTTGTAGAAGTTCAGGAAACATCATGTGTCACCCAGCTGGAAAACCCGACAAACAAAGTGCTCATATCGGGAGGATGCCCCTATCTGCTACCAGCGACGGAGCCGGGCCACGTGTGGGGTAATTCAGCCTATTGACGTTCCCATCTTTTTCCAATACAGGAACACAACCGGGAAAGTAACGTTGTTTACTTACGAAAGAGAAACAAATGGCTCTAATCGTGTTGCTGCAGTGATCAGAGCTGGTGTGAAGGGGGAGCTAATAACGTGGAGCTCAGGAAAGCTCCTGCTCTGTGAAAGCAGCGACAGCCTCATGTCACCCTGGCCTCTGTGACCGCCCTCCGTGCTGCCCCGCACACAGCTATGGCAGCCACCTCTGACCGTAAGTCTGAATAAGGGGTTAAATAAGTCTCCTTCTTTAACCAAACAGGGCCCTGGGCAGCGGGGAGCGATGCTCTCCTGTGCACTCACCAGTGTCCAAAGGACGTAGATTGTAAAAAGTGCTATAGTTAGTGCTATGAGTCCAATGGCCTCCAGGCGGCTGTTGAACTGCAAGTGATCCTGGGCTCCCCGGAGACACAGCCAGCCCGAGATGGCGGCCAGGGGAGTGATGAAGAGGAAACAGACCATGTCGCAGAACAGGGTCCTCTTCTCATTGCGGGGACCAGGGTCCTTGAGCCACTGCAGGGAGGAAAGGAGACGGCGCATTAGTCTGGTTTGTGCCAGCAAGCAGGGCTGCTGGATTCACTCAACTCGCAGAAAATTTCATCAAAATAGGGCCAGAAGGCTCCACGGTGACCTAAGGCACCTGAGAAACCCAGACAGAGCATGAACAAGGCAGTTGTGAAATGAAGAGCAGAGCTCTGGGCCCGTGATACAAAACAGCAAATAAAAAGTGTTTTTGAAGCCACTCTGAGTGCAGTTCACTGGTCAGTGAGTCCCAGGAAAATTTCAGTGTGGCCACAAGTGGGTTTGGACAAGAAGCAGAGCTGCAATTCACCCGAAGCAGAGCTGCAAGTCACCCTCTGCGTGGCTTTACAGACAAGATTAGAGGGCGATGAGCTGCGCAGGGAAGATAAGGACACGAGCCCCAAGGAAGCGAGGGTGGCTGGCAGCTCCTCTGAAGCACCACGAAAGCTGCTCGTGCAAACAGCATCTCCTGGATTTCCCTGCTCCAAAGGGCATCTGGGTGGATGCTAAACTACCTAGAGCTGGAACGATACCCCTCTACAGCAATGCCTAATAGAGCACAAAGAAAAAAAAATAGTCGGAGCAAAAGCCGTTTGGCTTTAGGCCGATCCTGGTGACTCCGGCCAAGCCGGAGCCCCTCGCCCTCGTGGCCAGCGCTGCAGGTCCACGCTGACGTCCCAGCACTGTCCCCTTCCTCGCTGGGGACACCCTCCTGGCTGGAGGGCCAGAACCCTCCTGGGGCTGAAGCCATTTCCCCGGCCCAAGAGAAGCCGCTCGGTCCTTTTGCAGCACCGACACCTTGTGCATGTGGCCGACAGAGACCCGCACGGGGGCTTCGCGTCGACCCTCCCTCCTCACCTGCAGGGACTAAACCCCCCACAGGGCGCTCAGCCCGTCACCAGTAACAAAAGCCTTCCGTGCTTTCGCAGCTTCCTAGTTAAAAAACACCTCCAGGAGGTTGCACGGCCGGAGAAACCATCCCCACACCCCCTGCCAGGGCCGGCTCCGAGCTCGCAGGGTTCCCTGCTCCCGCTTCACACATCAGGCACATTGGCAGCAAACGCTCATGTTATTTTTAAATTGAACAGACCACAACACAAATAAAAACCCGCTTAAAGAAAGTAATATCCAATTCTGTTAGAAAGAAATGGTAACTTTAACCAGTGCTGAACAAAGTTGCTGCCTCTAAGCGCTGCTCCATTCGCAGGGAGAGTCGCACATGGTCCAGTTGGGCCTTTGTCCCAACACATCCTGTGTCAAGTCCAGGTCCCGATGCTGCTCACCGGTCTGGGGGACGTCTGCTCGGCCACCATGGGCCCTTGGGACGGAGCCGGGACGGCGGGAAGCTCTCGCGGTGCCGCGGGGCTGCTCCGCGCGCCGGCGCCGCTCGCGCCCCGGGGCGTTTGCGTCACGGTGACTCCGCAGCTGGTTCCCACACACACGTCACTTCCCCAAAAGTTTCCTGGCAGCCTCTGCCCCGCCTCGTGTCAAACAGTGGTGGCAAATTTTGCAGATAAGAGAGTCTAGGAAATCATGTCATTTTTCTAAGACTATGCAGTGTCTCCTTCCCTAATCCTGTTCTCAGAAGTGGTTGGACAAGCGGGGGCTGAAACACTGTGAAAAGCATTCGGGGAAGAGTTTCAGCCCAATCTGGCGCGGATGAGATTAAAGCAGGCTGCAGACCGAGGGCATTAAGGGGAAATGCAGGCGAGCTGACAAAGAGGTTATCAGCAATTTCAGAAGGGCTCTGCAGCAAGGGCAGAGCCTCCACCGATGAAACCCGCCTTTGAAAGTCGCGCGATTTCGTAAGTTGGCCTCTTAGTGAACAAAAAGCCCAGGGAGAGACACTGGACTGAGGAAAATAACCTCCTTGGTGGGGCTCATGGACTCTCCACAAACCCAGGAGCTAATGGATAATTCACATCCCAAAGCCCTTGACAGCCACCACCCAGCCCGTGGCCTCTCAGCGCTCACTGCTTGGAGCCTGGATCGCTTGTTGGTCATGACGAGCTCTATCTCGGAGGGTCCCTCACTCCTTTTGGCAGGAGTTAAAAGCTGATTGTCCTGGGCTTCTTGATCATCCACCTTGGAATATGGACAATAAAATGCACAGAGGAACCGTGGCTTTGCTGCCAGCCGCTTCTCTCAGCTGCTGGCAGCTCAGACCTCAGGGTGACAGGAGAAACTACTCCAAGACACACCAGTCCTTCAGCTTTTGCTCAAGTGTCCTGTTTCCTAAGCTACTTCTTGTTAGGAGGTGCTTCAGCATCTGTGAGCTATGATGAAATGCTCTTCCAGCTATTGGTTTCTGTGGCTGAAAACTTCACTAGTTCTTAAGCTAAAATGTCCGAAACCTGCACTCAAAATGTTGGCCTGTGCAAGTCTTACCAAGCTTGGTGTTACGGGGCGTTGCTGCAGTGTGTTCTCAAAGCTAAGATACGACTTAGACACCAAGATACGACCAAGTGTTTTAAAGCAGTGGTTTTCAAACTCTGGAACATCCATTTGAAAGGTTTTGGTCAAAGTGACATTTTATATCTGTCTTAGCAGCTGGGCGAAAAGTGATAAGACTCAGGCCGTACTAATCACTGACGTAAAAGCTGTTTTACAAACTGCAGTTCTAACTACATGAATCAGCTCAGCACTGAAGGCTGAGGCCATCTCCTATCTGGTGCTGTCAGGCTCATGATAATTGTTTCTAAATTAAACAATCACTTAAAGCGAAGATCAGTTTTCCGAACTGATGATCCAATGCTTCTCCAGTTGGAGGGCTCTTTTGCCTCCAGGACTCTCTGGGAACCCGGAGGAGATAACGGGGCAGGAAGGAGAGCTGGGACTGCAGGGAGGAGGAGGAGGCCGGTATTGTTTCCTGAGCAAGTTGGGATGGGAAAGGAAGCAGCCTCGGGAGTTGATGGGAGTGGGAACAGAGCTGGGAAAAGCAGCTTTTCATTGCAATTGCAACTCAATTTAATCTGGTGTGGGCTGTGTAATCTGGAATGTACTGTAGGCCCTGAACCGTTAGTTACACACCAGAATTAACCCCTCTGATCCCTCGCTGGCAGCTAATGAGTCAGTTAAGAATCATTTCAGCAACCTCCTCCTGCAGCCTCATAGACCATGGTGTAGCAGCACTGCTTTGCACCAGTGTGAAACACAAGAAGCAACAAAAAAAGACAAATTTTGAAACTAAACACTGTGAGCATCACCCACCCATGTGGTTCTGCAGCACAGCCAGAAACCCCAGCTGCGTCACCATCCCCTACTCACTTGCCAACACAAGTCAAGCTTATTTAGAGGGATTCTGCTCCCAGGCTGTTTACTTGCTCCCCTTTGGGGACAGCCAGCTGAATTCTCTAAAAGATCACAAAGTACAAATGTGCTTAATGGTGTTTTTATAAACCTGTGCAGAAATCTGAGGGGAGGATGGAAGGATCTGGACCCCAATGTTACAAGCTCACGTCAGGTCCCCCATGAGCATCGGCAGCAGTCACAGCATCTCACTTTTCAGAGCAAAACATGGCACGGAAGTCACATGCACAAGAGCTACACTAATGTGACACCGAGATAAGATTAAAGCTAACAGGAAAATAAGGATTGTATTTCCAAGAGCTTTGCATTTCAGAAGGTTGCGCAGTGACCTCCATCTTTGGGTGCTCCGGCACTGAAGTTTGTCTGCCGGCATGCAAAGTTTGCCCTTCCTGTCATTGGTAGGCAGCAAATGGGGAGTTCACAAAGTTTTTGCCCTTTTGTTGCCATCTCATTTTTCCAGCTTCATCACTCTAGCCTCACTATATGAACCTCTCCTCGTGAGCGTTAAGATACTACAAGGAGGACACAGTGGAAACTATAAGAACAGTAGGGCAAGGCAGTCATTTCTGTGTTATATAGCAGAAATCAAAGCAAAGTAGAAAGAAAGCAGTACCTCTGTCAAAGGCCTCGGTCTTCTCTCTACAACAAACTCTGTGTGGCAGAGCTCACAGTAGCTTGTGTTGGAGGAGGACAACCACTTTTCCAGGCAGCTCTTGTGCACAGTGCCCAGGGTTCCTGTGCAGTCACATGGGGAGAGCAGCCCCTCCCCATTTCCACCTTCGTGACAGATTCGGCAGATGGGACCGTCGCTGAAGAGACAGACAAAGAGAAGGAAATCCCAGTCAGGGCAGGCAGAATGATGCAGTCACGTCCAGAGGACGGGCCCCGACACCACCAAGCCCCAGAGAGGCCCCAGCAGCAGCCGGCGCGGCGCATTGGGCACTCAGAGACATGGCCGAGCAGCCTGCGGGGACACGAATCTCCATCAAAGTCACATTTACCAGCTCACCTACCCATTCTCAGACAGAAAAACGTCTGACAGGGTTTCTGTTTCTTTCCTAAATCTACTCTGAACTATGAAAAACAGCCCTCACATCTCACTTCTGTCATCCAGCCAAACATTTCTTCCGTGCAACAACCTTCCTTCCTCTTCTATCCATAGTTTCCCAGACCTGGCGCTGGGAGGCAGGGAAGAAAGAAATGTTTATCGTTGATGACCCTACTCTGTGCCCGTTGGAAACTCAAGCAGGCTGTATCAGCTGCCACCTTGGTCCACACAGATCTCATCTCACAGCTCTTACTCAGCTGTGACTGGCATTTAAAAAAGGGGAAAAAACAGTTCGCAAAAGAAGTTTGTGGGATTGCAACACAGCTTGGGCCGGATCGTCGCAATCAGCAACATTCCCCTTGTTAGTTTGCAGAGCCAGGCAAGAGTGAGACCCAAGGGAGCAGAATCCAGAACACTCCCCTGGTAGGGAGCATCCTGGGGAAAAACACGGGGCCGTGAAGGGCAGCGGCAGCAGCAGGAGCAGCTCAGCTCAGGGACGAGCCCGCTGCAGGGCTCTGTGGAGCTGGGGGCATCTCTGTCCTTGGAGCTGCTGACAAGCGCACTGGCCCAGGCTCTGAGCAACCTCACTGAACTGTGGAAATCACTTTATTTTTGAGAAGGCGCCCTACCAGACCATCTCCAAAGGTCCCTTCCAATCTGAATCCCTAATGGTCCCGCAACCTTTTTTTTTTTTTTTTTTTTTTTTTGTGGTAAAGCTCAGGGTCGTATTAGGGAGACAAAATTACAGCATCGGGGACAGAGCGCGCCCCAAACCCCCCAAGCCTTCAGCACTCTTTTGCAGCTGCTTTTTCCTAAGAAATGCATCTGTAAGATATTTTATCCACTCTCTTCCTGTTTGAGGAGTTTCAGATTTCCAGTGCATTAATATAACCTTGGCTACCAATAAACAACCCAGAAGGAAAAAATTTGCTGACACATCGAGAGAAAAAAAGTTTGTATCAGACCGTTTCTCCTTCCCTCCTAACCAGGGGTGGGGAAGGGGATCTGACCGCACCCCCACCCGATACAGCCTCCAAATCACTTTTCCCACACGCTGTGGAGCCTGGATCACCAATCCCACTTCCACTACAGCTGCACTGCTCCTGCTGTGACCTTGTTTACAAAATTTCAATCTGCTGCCGCGGTTTATATTAAAGTGTCAGTCCCTCTACCTTCCTATCTGGATCCCAACTTCTCTTACTTCATGCGTTTCCAAAAACGATCTGCAACAAGTGCTCGCGCACGAGGAATGCTGTCTTTTGCCCTGGAATCCCAGGCCATTTCCCCAGCGGATTTTCCCACCTCGCCTGGTTTTACGGGCACGTGCAGCTCCCCTCCTAGCCTGTGTGTTGTCACAGAGCAAGCTGACCTCCGCTCGTATTTTTATCTCCCTGCTCCAGATTTGCTAGACACAGCAATTGCTTTTGCCTCAGTTCTCATGTAGCCTTCCTGCTTTCCTCCCCCACGTTCACGCTCGCGGCTTTCGCACCTCATCAGCGTTGGGCCTACTTTGCTGAGAAAAGAAAACCAGCTGTTGAGATGGGAGTTGAATCCAAATTTTGACTAGTGTCAATATCTGAGCTTGACAACAACACCGAGAGTCCGGTCACTGCACAAGGCACATGAGGAGAAGTCACACCGGGAAGGATCCCAGCCCGATGCTGTCCTCTTCCTGGGGCTGCAAATGTGCACCAACCTTTTATTCTAGGACCACCTTGGTATGGGGGATTTGCTCCATCTCCTGCCCTTAAATCATCTCCGTGAACAGCCAGGTGCCTCTGCTGCTTATGCGGGAGCAGCCACAGGTCTGTGGGGATCTGGCAAATCCATCTGCCGAGCACAAGCAGGCAGCGCAGGCCGGGACATCGTTTGGCTAATGAGGAATCATCCTCAACACTAGCCTTGTGGGAAGCACCTTCACACACGAGACCTTGATGTTGCCTGCTATGCTTAAAAGCCAGAAAAAAAGGGAAAGAAATGGAAAACCAGACAGAGCGAGCATGAGCCCCTTACCTCTGCGCGCCCAGCGCCTTGATGACGGTGGAGAGGAGCCGGCCGTCCTTGGCGGTGACCTGCGTGATGTACTGCGGGCGCCCAATCTCCGAGTCCTCCACTGACTTGGAGAGGGTGGCGCTTCCCGGGCAGTCGCACAAGGAGCCGGGGAGGTGGCAGCAGTCGCCTGTCGTCATGGCAGCTCCGGGGACCAGCGGCACGGAGACCTGCGGCGAGAGGCACCGACATGACGGTGGGACACCCCGGATCGCCCTCGGCACCCTCCTGCGGGCCCCGTGCTGCCGGCGCCCTTGCAATGGGACACACGCCCCAGGGCTCAAAAAAAAAAAAAAAATCACTGCTTTTACTAGCCTTTTCTCCCTTTTAATACGCTTTATGAGGCCGCCATAACCTCAAATTAAGGCTCCGAGTCTCCCACTTACCTAATTGCAAATTTGGAATTGCAAATTTGCCTTTCCCAGTGAGAGCTCCCGGCACCCACCCTTCCCCCTGAGGAAGCATTTCTACCTGGAATTGCAGGCGCAGGAAAGCCCCCTGTGCCCGTTTCACCTGGCTGGAGTCGAGCTGAAAACCCTCCTTCGTGTCCTTTGAGCTACAAAGTTTCATCCGAGCAGGGCCCTTGGCTGTCCTCAAGCAGCTCAGGACAGCAAGGCCACTTGTTCCAGTTGCCTCCAGGGACTTCCAAGCTCTTTAGAGCCCATCCACAAACCCAGCAGGGTCCCCCCCGCCCCTTTTTTAATCTCCTTAAGGAAACGCACCCAACACATGGAAATGCTTCCACATGCTACATCCCAACCACGGACACGCAGGCACCAACTACTCAGGAGCTTCTTAGACCTTCCAAGAGCTTCTCCAAGGCCGTAACCGCCTGACTGCCTCCAAAACACACATTACGCCAGGAAAAAACACTTTGTTGTGCCGCGGGGAGATGGGGGAGCGTGGCGGGGTACCCACCCCGCGCTGCCGCGCGCAAACAACCGTCACCTCCTCGTCGCAGGAAAAGCTTTTGTTTCGCCAGCGCCGCGTGACAGGAGGGAAACGCTCCCACGAAGCGGCGCTTTCGTCGGGTTCAGCTAAGCCGAGAGCAAACTAAAATAGCTGAAGGAAATAAGGGCTTGTTCCTGGCTGGACGACAGAAAGAAGGAGGAAAATAAATAAAGATCTAGACTGAGAACGCGATCGCTGAAGGCCTGAAGACGCCGTGGGGGGATGTGAATGCAGCCAGCCACATTCACCGGCCGCCACGATGCAGCTGCATTTGAAGCTTTATTACAAAAAGTTGCATTTAAGGCCCTTAAAAAGTTCCCAGTTAATTTTCTCATTTTATTAAAGCTGCTTTTGAGAGCTGCCTCTGCAGCTGGCCAGCACGAGGCTGGAGCATGGGGCAGGGCGCCAAGACAAACAGGAACCTTTCCTAAAACGTTAGGGTGTACTTAGGCTCAGCCTAGCTCTCCATCCATGCAAAAAGCATGTCAGGTTAGCACCCTTTTCCTAATACTTCCCTTCAAAAAAACAGACAGAAAAACACTACAGTGCTAAGGAGCAGAAAGTAAGATGATAAATGCAACTGGACCAACTTAAGTCTGCTGCTTTGCAAGTTAAGGAGCTCTTTCAATTTTCAAAGCCTCTTACTGACCCAGACAGGGGCAGATAAATGCTTTTAATAAAAAGTGCTGTTCCATTTGTTCAGCCAAAATGTTGTTTGGTTTTTAAGTCCAAAGGGGGGAAAAAAAAAGGTCTGTTTGTGTCTTGGAAGCGAACTGCCCGCCCTCCCTGCATCCTGGGAGCCTTTCCAGGAGGCCCGTTGTGCTCCGCAGACACCGGCAGTGCCGCGTCCTTGTCCCGACAGCCCCGTTTGGGGCTGAGAGGGGATGGCCGCACTGTGCTCGATTGGGAAGCGCAGGGTTTTCTAACACAAGCCATTCGGCATTTCCTTGCTGGGCTCCATTGCAGGGTGTAGCCTGAACTCACCACTTTAATGTGCGACTGAGCTATGTCATGCAGTAAATACGGAGGAAGAGCAGCGAGAATTTCGTGGCTGCAGCAAGCAGGGAAGTTGCTGCAATCCAAAGATAACATCTGCAGCATGATCCGCTTCCAATTTCATACCCGGCGGAACAAGGACTGCGGCGTGCGGCCAAGCAGGGCCTTTTCCTGGCTCTCCAAGGCTTCAGCTCATCCCCACACACACTTCTCTCACCACCAGCAACAGCTCGGCAGGGCCAAACTCAACATCGCAGCAGAAATCCCTCAAAGTTGGAGCCGGGATCATGCTGGGCAGCCGTTATTTCTCAGCCTGTTCCTTGGAGATGTATTTCTTGTTCCCATTAAAAGGAAGAAAAAGGGGAAAAAAAGACCTCTGAGACGTGAGGCTTATTACTGATGTCTCCTGTGCTGCTGCAGTTAGACAAGAGCAAATAAATCAGTGGGCCCTTCTAGGCACTGTTTTGTATCCTCAGCTGCTGCGAGGATCTGGGATACAAATGGTTGAGCTTGCAGAGCTCACTCGAAACGAAGACAAACAGGCTCAGAGAAGCTGGCTCGGAGAAGCGAGTTGTGTAGCAGGATGCTCAAACACGGGCGGCGGATGAGCTGGGTCCTGGAAGAGCAGCTGGCGTCTGGTCGCCGACCCGAGGCACAGGGCTGGGTGCTGCTGCAGGACCTGCCGGCCCTGGGCTTTGTGCAGAACAAGCCCCCATTACCTCCGTCTTACTGGGCTCTGAGCAGCACAACAAAAAATAAAATGCGATCCAGTTTACGCCATGCAAAGGGCCACAGGGGTTGCTCAACACTCCAAAGCGCCTCAAGAGCCCAGCACTGTGCGGACCAGGCTGAACCGCCCCTGCTCCGTTTCCCCATGTGCAGTAATCACCTTTTGGCACCTCCGTACACTAACATCAAGCCATAACCAGTTCTCTGGCCAGCATAACCCACTCATCCGCATGCAAGCCCCC
>VZSV01000174.1:427934-443425 GCA_013398735.1 Nothocercus julius | reverse complement strand
CCGCCGGGCGCCGCTCCCCCCGCTCCCCCCGTCACCGAGCGCTGCACCGAGACGCGCTGACGTCACGACCGGCGGACCAATACGCGGCGCGGCGTCGCCACGCGGCCGCGCTGGCAACGGCCCCTGGCCAATAGCAGCGCGGCGAAGGGAAGAGCCCCGCCCCCCGGCCTTGCGCTAGCGCCCCCTCAGGGCAGTCTTGGGCTCCGTCCTGAGGTAACGGGGGCGCTCCGGAGCCGCCGCGGGCGCCCCGGGCAGGGCCCTCCCGCCTCGGGCAGCTCCGCGGCGGCGCTGCTGGATGGCGCGGCCTCCCCTCCGAGCGGGGCACGCGGAGAGGCCGTCGGGGGTGAAGGCAAGGAGGGAGCTGGCCCTGGGAGAGAGGGCCCCGCGGCCTCACTGCGTGCCAGGGGCTTCGCCAAGGGGATTCCCGGGGTTTGGGAACTTTCCCCAGCTCCGGGAATTATCCATAGTCTTTGAAACTCATCCCTGCCCCTTCGTGCACAACTGTGGGGTCCATGGTGCTTTCAGAGAAACCTTGCCCTAAACAGGGGCTCTGGAAGGACCTGGAATGAGGCCACGTTGCTCCAGGCCTCCATAGGAGACCTGGGAGCAGCAATCCCACCTCCCATCCCTGCAGGAATGTGCTCATTGCTCGGGAGCAGACCCAGGGCTGCACGTTTCCATTGCCAAACCAGGGGCTACGGAGCAGGAGGACCTCCAAAGACCAACGGGATGGAGAGCATTTGCATCATGAAGAAAGAAAAATATATATATATTACATATGTAAAATATATATATATATCTGTATATACACACAGAAATATCTACTGTTACAGATCATAGATACCAATGGTCATTTACGACTTCCACTGCTCACATACGCACCCCCCACTGGTGATGGTTGCTAATGTTAATGCCAATGATGGCACTTTGGATCCATCACTCGCTGGCTCCAAAGCCAGAGTTACCTTCCCACCTTATTCTACCATTGGGTTTGAAACAGAACTTTACACACAGTATGATTTGGCAATCTTTATAACCACAATACATAATAACCATGCACAAAAATCAAGTGATGTAAATATTTACAAAGTGAATTGCACTTAACAGGAACCAGGAGTAAATGAATGGAACTTCTGGGTTGCATAAAGGTCCAGTGCTGTTTATAGCCTACAAAGCCTGACAGACAACACGACTGCACATTATCTGACCATTTTAATAATCACTGTTAATAACTGCAACAGTGCAGCCCTGGAGATACTATTTTTTTCATGGAAACATTCTAATAATCACCATTCAGATGGAATTATCTGCAGTATCACCATATTCAGAGTCTAAAAGTCAAGAGAGCATTGTATCTTAAAGGATAGTTAGTTTGCACCTCTAATTACCTGTTTTTCCTTATTCAACAAATTCAGGCCCCTACCTTTAATATTGCTTTTTTTTTCCCTTAACATTTTATGAAGGAAAATAGCCTCCCTAAGTGCTCTAATCACTTCATTAGTATCTTTCTCTACACAGATCAGAAGCTCTAAGCAAACTCCACCTTCACGCTTGGAATGGAAACTTAGCACCAAGCACAGGTAAGAATCAGCCAAACACCCAACAAAGGCATCACGGCCACAACTGTTGGAACTGTCCAGCATGCAAAAAACAAAGCACTGAAGTCAAAATACCCACTGTACATTTCTCCAAGCCCATCAAATTGCTTTGGGTGAGTGACCTGCTTAAATAAAAGGCACAGACTAATAATCCTAAGCACGCCGCTGTGTCCAGCGCAGAGATCTCTCTGTTGTTAGCACAGAAGTCACAGCATTTCCACCTCCTGTGGGGTCATTAGAAGTGATCTAGCAGCCAAGCTGGAGATCTCAAGATGCAGCAGTTGTTCTGCTGCTTCTAAACTGGCCAAAGCACTGAGAAGCAGCCACGGTGAGAGGGGAAAATAGCTCTTTTTCCTTCTACCACATTCCGATGCTGCCAAGACACACAAGTCGTTCCGATAAAGTATTGAGCAGCCTCAGCAAACACCCATCTTTTGCAGTTTTATACTTACACAATCACAGCGCCTTAAAACTTTCCTATGATCCAAGTTTTCTTGCCCTATGTGGCAAGAGGAGAGCTTATCTTAGCTCACCTAGGGACAGAAGCAGTTTGAAAGCACCTCATTCAACTGGAAAACAAGTTAAATTGAGGCAGTCTTCCCAGTGAGTTTATTTAACCAGATTACCTGTTTCTGTGCTCAGCAGCAATTCCCTTTTGTGTGTTAATTCTGGCCTCTCTTCTCCCCAAAAATAACAGGTCAAACAGCAGAAAATACAGCTGCCTTCTACACTGGTGGATCTAATTTAAATATAGCAGGTATCTTCAACTAAGATGTATTATGCTACTGACATAGGATAGCAAGCAACAGTTTTTAGTGTTATTTTTCCAAAACTAGGAAAAATATCCTAAGTATAGTGAAGTAAGTATATAAGTGAAGTAAGTATAGCACATGTTTTTCTTTCACAGGCAGCTTCCTGGTCATCACTGACCTCAAGCCTCTTGTTCCACACTGGAAAGAGGCAGAGCCCCTTTTTTAATATTCCTCACACATTTTGAGATACGGAATCATCTAAATTACAACGTCAAGCAGTCCAGGTGAAGTTACATTTAACTCAGTTTCTTCCACATTAGGACAGCACGGTGAAAAGCAGTGCCTATCAGAACTTCTCTGAATTTTAGACAGCCTAAACGATTCCTCCAAGCCTTCCCTGCGCAATTTCAGTAGCCACCAGCAGCAGCGGTTCTGGCTGGAGCTATAGCTTGTTAGGTATACAGCGCTTCCAGTAGGACACAAGAACATTCAAAGATTAAAAGTGATTTTTCCTATTTGTGCAAAAGGAAGGTAGTTTTTCCCAAGAAAAAATAAGCCATCAACAGGCTTTTTTTGGCACTGTTATTACTGTGCTTAGTCTAGGTGTTCATCTCAGACCCTCAGAAGGAGGGTTGCCTCTCTACCTGCCAGGAGGGCAGCAAAGCAATCTCAGGAGTCAAGGTGACTTTTAATGACTCACCACAGCAGAGGAACCCACACTGAACGTACAGCGCTTGCGAACCCTCTGCGTGCACGCACCCATACCCACGTGCTCCCTGCATCCGAAGCAGGCCAGTCCATGGCAAGACAAAGAGCTCTGCAGAAGAAGCCAGCAGACCTTCCATGCCAGTTCTCAAACTCCTCAGCTCTGAGCCGAAGTTTAGACCTTCCCACAGCGTCCAAAGACTAAAGAAAATTTCTGAACTGACTAGACTATTTCAGCTTCTTATACCACATCAGATCAATCCTAGACACTAGCAGAGAAGGTGGCAGCACAAATTTCCTCTTAAGAACAGGATTTTGCAGAGTAAATCCATCAAATCACTTTGAATCAAAAAGACTTAACTGCACAATTCTTCCTCACACTATCCCAACTCATTTATCTAGAAAAGGTTTTGTTCAAAACAAAAGGGAGCCTAACCCCTTCAGTGACTACTTGTTCTCGAAGGAAATGTTTTCAGTAACTCGGGATTTCCACCCTCTCTAATGCTGTGCTCACCTGCCACCCTTCTAGAGTATTGAGCACACATCACACCCTGGTCTAGGACCACCATAAAAGAGCTTCCAGGTCCCATTTGCTGCACGTTCTCTTGGCAGGATGCTTTTAAATTAAGTATGAGGTGCTCAAAGTGCTTCCAAGTTGATGACTCCCTCAGGAGAGAACCCTGTGATGCTCAAAGAGGAATTCAGGCTGTCGTTCAGAGGTATTAGGCTGCAAGCGTGCACTCCTTCACCTTGAGCCTACCCTCTAAACAAAGTTGAATCATGGAAGTGCTAAGCACTGTGTGTACCCTTAGCTTTGAACTAGAGCCCTCAAGGTGTATACAGGATGAAGTTAAAGGCATTGGTCTGGAAAGCTTGTAAAAGAAAAGCCAGAGTTAACCGCCCTTAATTTTATTACATAACCAGACACAAAACAGTTGAGACTGGAATGTCAGATTCCCTCTTCGAGCACAATTTACAGCTTCATGTTTGCTTTGTATCAGAAAAGAAATTCACTAACATGCAGGTAGTATTAAACAAGTGAGGCACAGCCTCAGAATTTGGAAAAATGCGGAGCAAAAATTCACTGCGAATTGCTCCACTAGCCTTCAGAGAGCAGCAGATGGTCTCCAGCTCATCCTTAAGAGTTTCACCCAGTATTTGCCTCATCACAATGTTCAGTGTTTACTGGAGAGGTGCAAGAGTGTAAAGAGTGACAAAAAGCAGTCAAGGAGGATTTTCACAAGCTAGCAAGAGAGTGACTACACGAAGTTGTGGCAACATTCTTCCCATTCAGCAAAAGAAAGTATTATAGCAGTTAGTCCTACGGATGACAAATCTGTTACATCAGGAAGTACAATCATTTGAAATGTACAGTCTGCAATTCGGTAAAACAGTAAGAGGGAAGCAGCAGGTTAGTAGTAAGTGAAATCTTAGTATGCATTTTAGTAAAGGTCAAGATTATGCACAAGATCAATAGTGAAAGATCATGAAAAGAAAGTACAAGATGCTATGGTTCTGCAGAAGTTTTACAAAATGTATAAAGTATTGTGTTTCCCTACAACAACCAAAACCCTGACAAGTGCAGGTATATACATGACATGAAAATATTGCTTCACTCAAACAGGGGGAAGAGAGAGATAGAGAAAAAGCATGCAAAAAACCTCTGGAACTAGAGAAGATTCTGCTTTCAGACACTGATCTACAGTACAAAATGAGCCTACTTGTACAGGTTGCAGAAGGTTTTTGAAATCAATATGCTGGCACTTACTGTACAATAACGTTAACCGATTAACATAAGCCGTGAATAAATATTAAGCCACTTCATACAGCCTGCACAAGCAGCGCAGACAATTGCGGTGGCAGAGAAAGCAATGCAGACATACTTCATTGTTCCCAAATAAAACAAGAATAGAGAAATATTTCCCAAGCAGGAAACAGTAAACTACACAGCTAGACGAACTGTATTAAGGGTAATTACGTAATAAGTAATGTTATTTTCAACAGCTTTCTTATGTGTGTGCGACTACTAAAAACCTCACTGTGAGACTTACCAGGACAGAGAACAGAGCATTTGGTAGGACAGCTATTTTCTTTTGATTTCTCCCCCATGCTTAGAAACACGAGAGAAAATCTGACTATAAGAGAAAAAAAACTTGTGACCTAATGTAATTTTTTCATCAACTGTTATAATCAAGTCCCCAATGGTTTCTCTCCCAGAAAAAAAGAAAAAAAAAGAACACATTTGAGGAGAACGCTTCACGGGACAATATCTAGCAGCAGATGTTCCAACACAAACATGTCTATCAGATCAGTGCCTATATTTCAAGCCCAAAAGTCATCACATTCAAGGGGATTTCAGAGGCAGGGGAATGTTAGCCCTAAAATTAAAGCTCTAAGATGAAAGGAGGGGCTTGGAGATGGGGGGAAAGGAGAAGAGGGAGTCACTGAATCACAGGAGATAAAGAAGTGCACACAAGTTTCTAAATAAAGCACAGACAAAGTGAGGGGCACAAAAGTCATCTACAGGAGGTCACAGGTTCTGACAGCACTGGAGTTTGTTGGATTTCTGTCCGTCGGTGGTTGGTGGGACGCTGATGTCAACGACGTTGTTGCCAGGAGACTCATCGTGTGCAGATCGATCCGCAATTTGCTTCTGCGAAACAATGCGGTAGATTTCTGAAACAAGAATGGACTCGTTAGAGCACAGACAGGCATTTTCTTCAACAGAGAACGTGCAAATATCCGAGCGAGTTGTCAGAGAGAACAGTAGAACGCAGGATGGAAGAGATTTCACGTAACTGGAGAGCAGTTGGAGAGAACCTGGTGTGACCAGCTGCAGAGCATAACAGCTGGCCGGCTTACTAGCTCTGAAATGGATATTCTCCCTCTTTCCTGGAAAAGTTATTACAAGATTCTTCACTGTCTTTCACAACAGCTCTTCCTATAATGTTTTACTCAACTATGCTATAACCACAGGTATCGTTGAAAGGTTTTGTAACAAGAAAGGAGCAAGAACGTTTTATTTCTAAAAGAAGAAATCATCATATTTTGGATAAAAGAGTGTTATTTCTAGGAACATCGATCAACAGGATGCTTCCAAAATATCGTCACACAGCAGTGGTTTTCCACCAGTATCCGTTTCACATTTTAGCTTCTGGAAAACTATTACTACCAGACAACAGAAATGCTTATTTCTCTCTAACAAATCACTTTTCCCACTGATGGCAGTAAAAAAAAAAAAAAACCCTATGCAGTTCCATAAAGCTCCATGTTAGTCCAACACCTTTTCTGAGAGAATTAATTTCTTTGACCTGTATTAAGCTAAAAGCTGAAAGCCCAGAGATTCACAACACTAACTGCTGAAGAAAGATTGCTAGGTTAGAAGCTTTCACAAATAAACCATTTCAGTTGCATAGTTAGCAGAAATAATTCAAGCTGAAATACTTCTAAATCATTTATTTCAGCAAGTATAAGCCCATGTTCCAACTTCCTTCCATTGTGAGACAGGAAATGGGCAAGTACCTCCCTGGAAGTCTGCGGTAAATATTATGGTCACATTTACACAGCCACAGCCTCAAAGCAGCAACAGCCAATTTCTTTTATCAAAGACTAAGAATCTGATAACATGACCATGGCAGGATACAGCGGAGCAGCATGCAGAGCCTCTAAACAGAGATTACTTTGGTGTATTGGGGTTTGCAGCACTGATTCAGCAGGAGCTCCACAAGCCTGTGCTGGTTTCAGTAGAGCACATTTTGGGCATTCCAGCACTAAGAATTAGCTCAGCCACAGAGCGGCTCAAACACAGAGAGTCACCTCACACTGGTGCCAAAACAATACACACATTCCCTGGAACAGAGAGTACTTGAGCACACAGTGCTGATACACTCCAGCACCTCGTGCAAACTCAAATCTAACTAAAATCGGAGGAAGACTGGACCAAACCCATTGGAAAAGTTACCCACACCAACTGAAGTGACTACACAGAGATCAGCAATGCTCATCTTAAGCACCTCATTTGCCATGACTGCAGGACTCACACTTTTACTGCCTGTAGTCTGCTCATCTCCCTGCCAGTGTAGCTCCATTAAGGAAAAAAAAAAAAAAAAGAAAAAAAAAAGATTTTCTGGTGAATCCTTGAATCTTAAGCCTTATGTCCAGTAGGGTGAACCCCTGCTCCGAGGTCAAGGAAATTTGTGCAGACAACAGTCAGCTCCAGGATGGAAAACCCAAGTCCTGGTAGGGAAGAGACCAGAAACAAAGAGTAGAACAGTATTGCACAGATTACACCTAAACCTACAAGGCAGTGGACCTACTACATGGGCCAAACAGCATTCCCACATATCTGCATCAAGCCTGAAGCTGCAACTGGACAGCACACACTGAGCTGCCTCCACATCAGTTCAACAGTCCCAGGGGACATTCTCAGCAGTGTGGCAATCACTCTCCCTGGCCTGGTTTTACCTTGTGACCATTATCACTTTCCCAAACAATTCCTGGCTCTGTTCAGGGACACTCCCAGCAGGCAGCCTGCCTTCAGCTATGAGTTGGTGCGTAATCAAGCACAGCCCTTGCAATGAACTTGGAGTGAGAGTTCAGTAGCCTGGACAAAAAGAATTGTGCTCCACTCTGCTTCAGTGCAAGAAACCACACTGCAACATTTAACTTCCACCTCTGAGTAATCCTTTGCTGCCTATATTTTGTGGAGATACAGAACTACTTTGGATAATGTTACTGCAACAGCTTGAATTTAAGGAGTATCAGAAAACTAGAATGTCTTCAGATCTGGGGGCACAGAGGTGGGTTGTGTGCTGGGGCACTGGGGTAAGAGGACAGACAGAGAAGGGGAGGACAAAGGTAAGACTAGCAGACTTTCAAACAAGCCAGCACTCCCAACATTCCTTTCCCTAAGGGTTTAAATGCCTAAAACAGTCTCCAAGAAGGAGGTTTAGTACCTCCATGCATCACTCCATAACAAATCATACCTGTAAGGATGTTCTTGAAGGCTTCTTCTACATTTGTTGAATCCAGAGCAGAAGTTTCAATAAAAGATAAGTTATTTTTTTCTGGAATAAATAACAAGCCGTTTAGTTAAGAACTTTAATAGCTTTTACTTTTAGGTTTTCACTTTTATTTTTAAGCAAAATCAGCTAATGCCTGGTCTCAGTAGAATCTGGCCTTGACAAAGGAAACACACTTTAGGTTGCGATGTTCTATACTGAGATTGGATTGAATAAACTCAGAAGGGGAATTTTAAATTCTCTCCACAGCCAGAAGTTCAGTTCATTTGAAGTAAAATAGTTATTTTCAAAGCTTACAGTGCATATCAGAATCCCTTTGAATTTATTTTTCCAAAAACACTTTCTCGTCTAAATGTTGCTTACTGCTTCCAGCCAAGCTAGAGGAAGTGTTTATGCTCCAGCTATCAGGCAGCTGAAGGACAGCGTTTCAAAAACATGTACTACAAACAGATTTAAAAAAAAAAATAGTATTTCATAAGCCAAGATATTCTCCATTAAAAAAGAATGTTAAATACTTTTATGAAGGACCAAGATAAAACTTAAGGTGAAAGCTCAGGCCTGGATGTGATCAGATCAAGTTCAGAAAGCGCCAGCTCTCCACGAACCTGCAAAAGCCCGGGCCTCGTCAGTGGGAACAGCTCTCAAATGGCGAAGATCACTCTTATTGCCCACCAGCATGATGACAATGTTGTTGTCTGCGTGGTCTCTAAGCTCCTTTAACCAACGCTCCACATTCTCATAGGTGAGGTGCTTGGCAATGTCATAGACGAGGAGGGCCCCCACAGCCCCACGGTAATACCTGAAAACATTAGGTACGTTTCTTACAGAGAGCTTTGTCCTAGAGTTATGCCAGACTCAATATCTGTTTCTTCTACACTGCTTACTACTAAAAGAAGTTAAAAACAGCACCCTCTGGGCCTTTGGAAAAAAAGTTGTGGTGATGCAAATACGGCTTTTTTTTTTTTTTTTTCTCCTCCCTCCAAACAATTCCTTAAAAACCAGAAATACCAAACTGGTGGAGTTTTTCTCATGGCATCTCCAGAGAATACAATTTTATTTAACAAAATGCTGAAGACCATGGAAGCTGTGACTCTTATAGTCTTCTAGAAAGAAACAGATACAACCAGAGGTTACATCTTAAAACACTACCTGGTTTAGCAAGCTGCTGTACTTGAAAGCTTCTTAGCACCAGTGTCCTAAGCAGGGACATGTCCAGTGCTGCAGATTCAGCATTTGCACAGTTGCCTTCCCTTTTACGAGATGTATAGGGTGTTCACAGCTGTAATTTCCAGCACTATGATTAACTCAAACTTTTTCATTGTATTAATCAAGTAGCATAAAGTTATTTGCTCTGTTATGATACAGACCAACACTGAAGTCTCCCCTAGCAATTTTGTCATGCATCCCAATTAAGTTCCACTGATATTCTACCCGAGAATTCATCTATAGGATCTCCACTAACGTTCTCCTATTAGTCTGAGAAATAAAACAAAACCCACAGTACTCACGCTGAGGTAATGGCCCGATATCGTTCCTGTCCTGCGGTATCCCAGATCTGCGCTTTTATCGTCTTCCCATCCACCTGGATGCTCCTGGTGGCAAACTCCACCCCAATGGTGCTCTTACTTTCCAGATTGAACTCATTGCGTGTGAAGCGCGACAGAAGATTACTCTTGCCAACGCCAGAGTCTCCAATCAGCACAACTGAAAGAAGACACATTATTTTCAAAATTAATTCTTCACCTGAAAATTTGTATGGAGCACTGGTACTTCCTGGCTGCTGTGTTTGCTTGCAGGGAGGACCCAGAGGAGCCGCACAGGCAGATAAATAAGAGGAAATTATGCTGATAACACCTCGGATTTTACTACATATACATGTGCTTCCCCCCAAACAGCCCCCAAGCCTTTAGTTACTGCTCAGTTCCTCAAGGATGGAAATGAGGAATAGCTACAGCAACAGCCAACAGCTAAACGCTGCTGGGGGGGACCTAGGCCACCACCAGTAACTAAAGGGAGCTACGTGTCTCCCTGAGTACTCAACACATCATGGAGCCTCCAAGAACTTGCCAACAGGCCACAGACCTGTGCAATGTGAGCCCGCACACACTGCAAACCTGTCCCCTTTCTGTTGAGAACCCCACCATCAGCACCTTGCATTCCCATTGGGGTCACACCACGTGGTTTATCTAGGCATTCTAATTAATAAGCTGGTTCACACAAAGGCCAGGCCAGCAGAGGAGACTGCCTGACTTCACAACCAAGATATGAAACAACAAAAGAGGGATTTTTTCACCCAGCAAAACGAGCACCAGTAGGTGCAACGAGGAGCAAAGGATGAGTTAAAAATCTGCCTCCATGCCAGGCGTTGCCATGTTAACAGAGAAAAACATGAGTGCAGAACAGACCTTCAGCTCACAGACCAGCTTTGCCAAGGAGGACGCTGGAAGCAGAGGGATGGCCGCGCAGCCGAAGCCGCCCGTGCGCTGCCCTCAGCCACACTGCCCCCCATCCGCTCCCCTTCCTGCTTCCCTTCCCAGTAACAACTCAGAAGATGAGACTTGCCCACCTTGGTTCTTTACTATGTTGATAAACTACACACGTTTCCTTAAATCCTGGCATCGCTGAGCAGAGCAAGCAATAATTAAATGGAAATAAGCCTAGAAGCAATTAAGCCGAATTCCTTTTGTCTCAGGGACGACCATATAATCCTCAACTGCAGGTATTCAAGCTAACAGCATCCCAGCTTGAGCAGAAGGAAAAAAAGGCATCTGTAGGGATGTTTCTTTAATCTGGCGAGTATCTTCTATTTCTGTTCGAAACAGTCATTTGCTGATCTTTCTCCAATACAACCTGCTCTGCCTATATGAAAGCAGGGATGGGCACACAGCAAATGGCATTCTCTTCTCTCTGAAGCAAATTAGCAAATGCTCTTTTGATTACACACTTTCAGAATTATCTCTCCCTGGGATGCAGATCATGCCAGTCATCTCGTGTTATCGAGGCCGTTTTATGCTTGGGCCCTGGTTCACAACATGGCTTTCGTAGCCACAGCTCCCAACCCTCCCCAGCCTGTTCCCACATTTCCAGCTCCAGAGCTGCGCCAAGCATTTCAGCAGCCTCCCCAAACTCACCCACCGGCATTTCCTGTGGCTGACAGCACAGATAGACCAACAATTGTGCTAGCACAGCTGAAACAGCCGAAATACAAGGGAGACAGGAGCCGGCAGCCAGGGCATGTGGCAAAGTGCCACAACTCCCTACCCGGGAGAGCTTAAACTGGCTCCTCAGAGTGCTCCGGCTTCACTGGCAAACAGCCTAAACAATGTTTTAGGGCATAAGAACAGATATAGGGGAAAAAAAGAGATTTTATAAATGGCTGCAATGCTAAAATGTTTTGCTTCCCCCCCCCCCCAGAGGGACAATATTTCATCCCTATCATCACTAATTCCATGGGGCGGTCCAACAACAGAACAAGGGTCACCCATTTTATACAGAAAGCAGCAGGCTGCACTGTACAACAACCCCCTACCCCTAACTAAAACAAGATAAGAATACTTCTTATGCAAGCTGGTCTGTAAAAACCTCAACGCTTCCAGCTCTTTCCAAAGGGAGTCACCTGCTAATGAAGCTGTGGCTTAAGAAAACAAAGGCCTCTCTTCAGATCATACCAGTCTTCTAACTTTTGGCATTTTAAAGTTATCAATTTCATGCATAAACAGTGCACACGACTCCTGGATCATTAACTCCATGAGCCACAGGAAGAAAATTCAGGGGGTCTTGCACTACCTTCCTTACCTGCCTCTGTTGCAAGGCTACAAATGCAACAGTGCTTCTAAGGAAGAGTTCTAGGGAAGTTAGTGAATGCACAAAGGCAACCAGATTCAAATTAAGTAACAAAAAATATAGGTTTATCCTACGCTATAATCTCCAAGTGCTTCTTCACTTCTCAATCTTGAGCATTAAAGTAGCATTTCCTCTCTCAGGACAGAAGAATATACAAAGACTAGGGGCTCAGGGACCTTTAATTTCAACGAGAACTCAGCATGCGGATAGCAATAATATTTTGGACCAAAGTGATTAGATCTCAGGAAAGCTCTTTAATTTGGAAATAGGCAACTAGACCGTGCTGGTTGTTTACATGCTGAATTACCTACAGAGTTAAAAAGAAAACCACAAATCCAACATAAGAACATGAAGAGCTGAAATAACACTCCTTAAATGTCCTTTATGCCCACACTGCCAATGCAGAGGTGCTCTGCTTTTAACTTGGAAATTATCTGAGCCAGATTTATAAGCACAAAGTGTCATCAGATGTCTCCAAGTCTGGTTTACACCCTGACATCTTTCTTGGCTTTGATGTCTCCTCTGCTACTCTATTCCAGTTTGCTGCTTACCATTCTCCACATTACCTGTCCTTCCACAGAAAGCCATTAAAGATGTCACTTGATTAACATCAAGTCATCAGTGTGGCACTTGGTTAGTGAGAACCAGACCTACATCTGAGCAGAGCAGATCTTACTACCTGGACAACCTGCTTTGTATTTTGGCATCCTGGTACAAAGTAAAAGAAAGAATTAAAATCAAGCGCAATAAACTGTTGGGTAAAGAAAAAATATAGCATCAAGTTCATTGCATAATTTTCAATATACAGTTTATTAAAGCAATGAAGTTTTTGAAGAATCAGTAGGACTGAGACTTTTCTGCAAAGACCACATCAGTCAAGATCATTATAAACACTAATCACTTAAGGCTGCCAGATATTGATGAATAATATAACATGTTTGCATTTATTAGCCACCTCTTTGTTAGGCTCAAATTCTAGCTAGAGCAGTCTGAATGTCCATAAAGGTAAAAGGAAGAGCTTTCTCTGTGCCTTTTCCCTCCCTTTTCATGAGCCAGTACACGTGCACATTCTCGAATTTATTTTTTAAAATAAACATCTATAATAGCTAATCTTCCTGAGAAGAAAATCAACCTGGAGATCACATTTTAATAGGTACAACACAGCCAATTATTTAAAAAATATGAAAGGGTCATACATTCAGTTCCAGATGCAACCCATTTAAAACACAGTTAAAAGTTACTGCTTTTTAACCTTACAAACTGCAAAACTAATTGGGGAAGAGGCAGATCGCTAAACCATTGGATTTGCTTGGGTGATACTTCCGAAATGCAGCCACAGTCCTCACAATTTAACTCTTCTGTGCAGCATGGCATACAGAATTCAGCTGCTTCTCCCAAGGGTTGGCTCAGGCATTTTGTTAACAAATAACAGTTTGTTTGAGTAAAAAAAATAAGCAGTTCTGACTATAGGGGCACATCCATAAGACAGGGAAACTGGTAATAAAGATGAAGAAGGAGCCAATTCATGAGAACAGCTTGACTATAACCACACTCACATCCCCAAAATACCGCTGAACCTTAAATTAGTTTTGGCCCGCTGCTTGCTAGACCTGATAAGCCAATAATATACACATTTTTCATACAGCCCCACTAAAACAGTCATTCCTACAAACACAACACGAGGGATGATATGAAGAGACATTCTTTGGTGTGAATGGCAAGGACAGGATAAACTGTTGCTACAAACGCCTCAGCCATTTTCACCCCAAACACTTTTTTAAAAACATTATTTTGCATTAAAGAAGCTAACAATGTATCAGGCTCTTTGGCTTTTTAAAAGAATATGTTCATGAAGTTGATTGAATCATCACTGCTAAAGAAAAAAGTCACAGAAGCAATTCCAGATCTCTCATTACATAAAAAGCTAAAAACTGAGAGTCCAAAGTCATACTGGTTTCCATCACAGATACACTAAATATTACAATGCAATTAGGCAAATTTCTTTAACAAGCTGCATATCTAAAAAGAAAAACCCAAAAGAAAAGCCCAACAACACTTCCCTTGGGAAAGGGTGGGGAGGGGAAACAGTCAAAACTTAAAGTCAACTTCAGATATAAGAAAATGAAAATAATCCTCCCTGGAATGCAGCCCTCCTTTACTGTTATTTCTACCTCTGCAGAAAAGAGTCAAAAGTCAAATATTTCCATAGCTAAGAGGGGGCTACAGCTACTCCAACTCCACTGCCATTACCTTTTTCATTATGTTAATTCCCCTTGATATTTAATTCCATTATTGAAGGGGGGTAAAGGAAAGGAAGAGGACTTAGTCCTATTCATTTTTCTTATTACACCACAGACATGATCCCACTTGATCCTGCTTATATTCATTATTCCTTGTCTGGTCCCCAAAAAGCCGGAAGGAAGGAAAGATGACCAGATGAGACTTTTTTTTTTTTCTGTTTTGTTTTTATACTAAGACAATCATGCCTACCCAAAAGGCACACAGAAGAAGGACAGTCCTCTGCTCTTTTCTTCCATTAAATAAAGTAAGAGAAAGCATGCCAAGTTCCTCTGCAGCACCCATACAACAGCATGATCCCTGCCCAAGCAGCTTTAAGTCAGCTTTCACTCTCAATAAAATCAAAATTGCATCTCAATGCAGCCTAAGTATTTTTAAAGATGAGTGTGGCTTTGCCCACCTAAGTCTCTGCAGAAAGAAAAAGAAACCAATTTGGGGATGTTCAAGCTCCCCAGTTATGGTGCTACTTGGGAAATAGATGGTGGAATTATTTCAGAAGGAAACTGGCTGCAGACCCAGACAGCTCTGGCTGGACCCTCCGCTTCAGAGGTAGAGAAGAAACAAAGATAGATACGTTTTTTTTTTTTTTTTTTCCTCCTACTGTCTGGAAGACTGCAAAATAGATACCCCAGACAGAGGCACCCAGAATGATTATGGAAAATAATAATCAAAGATATTAAGACAAGTTGGGCAAGTTCCGTTCAAAAGCCACCTGCCTTCTCCCTACAGGCCAAAGCCCAGGCCAGGGAGCGCTCTGGGGAACAGGTCAACCCTGGCACCTTTATGAGCACAGGGAACATCAACCTTCCAGTCCTTCCAAAGTGGTGGGGAGTGGGAGCGAAGGGGACACCGGGCTAGTGCCCTCGGTGCCTGCGCTGTCAGGCAGCTCCTACACGCTGCTCTTGGGCAACCAGGAGCTCCACAAGCACCAGGCCAGGTGAATTACAGAAACTCCAGGTAAGCCAAAATTAGCGCTTTCCACATCAAACTGGGTGCTTTTTACTTTATTTATTTAAAGCTATTAACTGCCGGCAAGCAACTTCTGAGCAAGCTCTAGGCTTGCCCGGCCCCTCACCCGAGTGCAGGGCAGTTTCTGGCCCCACGCCCCCGCGCCCGGAGGCCGCTGCTGCCCTCGGGACGGGAACGCGGCGCCGCTTCCCCCACTCACACGGGCGAACACGAGCGTTCCGCGCACCGAAAGTGGCGGGGAGGCCCCGAGAGCGGCGGAGCGGCCCCGCCGGCCCTCTCTACTGCCCGCCCCCCGCCCCTAGGAC
>VZSV01000174.1:417003-427654 GCA_013398735.1 Nothocercus julius | reverse complement strand
GGCGGTACCTTTGAAGAGATAGTCGTATTCGTCGTCGCGGGTGCCCATGGCGATGGCGGCGGCGGCGCCGATCCTCTCGCTGCCAGGCACCGAGCCGCTGCCCTGCCAGCCGGGGGGGGAGGGGCGGTGCCGCGCCCGCCGCCGCCTATCAGCGCCCGCCAGAGGCCGCAGGAGGTAAGGTTGACCAATAGGCGAGAGGTGCGCTCCTGACTGGCGGGCAGCAGTGCCCAATCGTGTGGGGGCAATGGGGAAGGGCGGCGCTTGGCTGCCCGAGGCCGGGACCCGGTGAGGCGGGGCGGAGACGGGGCGGGGACGGGCGTGGTCTGTGCGGATGGGCGTGGTTTACGTGGAGGGGCGTGGTCTGAGGCAGGAGGGGGCGGGGCTCTGCATGCGTCTCGGCCCGCTCCTCCCGCCTTCCCTTTTCCAGCCTTCTGGGTTTCAGGATTTTCCCGACCCCAAACCATCCCCCAGTGCGGCTGGGTGCCCTCGCACCCTTCCCGCTGCGGCTCTGCCCTTTTCCCGGTGGTGGGAGTGGAGTGCAGCACAGCCGGGTCCTCCTGCAGCCTCCAGCACTTCCACACATACCTGGCAAAAACAAGTCCTGTGCAGTGACACAACTTATTCTAGGAAAACATTTTCCTTTTTTTTTTTTTTCCTCCTGGCGTGGCTGAAGGCCATTTCCTGAGCTGCATAAATGATAACGGTGGAAGGATGTGTTTCTGCACTTGGGGAGGTTCCGCTGTCCCACTTTTCCCAGAGGAATCTTCAGCTGGCACCTGAGCACCCTGCTCATCGGGCTATTAATTCCTGGGGGTCCTGCTTCCCCTCCATGCAAGTGCTAAGGAGCCCAGCAAGTGGGCAAACAGACAGCAGTGGGTGCTTTGCTGGATCTGCAGGGACACTGCGGTGGGGGAGGTTGGTTTAGCAGGAAAAGCAAAACGAACCAGATTATCAGATTATTTGGCTCGGATCAAAATGATCCTCTTCCTCTAGTGCTTGGAAACTTCTTTATGCTTTAAAGAGGGATATGTGGCAGCCACGAGCACAGGCCATCCCTCTTGGAAACCCATTGCAGCTCTGGGGGGCAGATTAAAGGCAGATATAATTTATCCTGCACTGCTGCAACAAGCAGAAAACCCATGGGAAGCAGGGGTGGTGCAAAGCAGTCCTTGGAGAAGCCGGATGGGCAATGGGAATGGGAGCAGGCCTCTTGTTTGCTGGGGCACAGAGCAGCTTTGCTAAGAGCTCCAAGCATGTCTTGCTCAGGCTGAGCAAATCCTGAAAGCCTTTTCACAGGTGCAGCAGGAACATAATGTTAGGAATTGCTGAGGGGCCCCAGGATCGCGTAACATGTCCCAGCCTGCACAGGAGCCCTGGCCTGTTTGCAGCAGCATTTTGTAACTGGAGGGTTATTATTTGCACGGGTGTTTTCTGCAGCTTTGTGTGCTGCTGCTTTTTCTGTCGCTGGAGGGAGCACTGAGCTCTGTTTCAAGTATTTGCTAAAAATGAGGATCCAAGCAGTGTTCTGGGAGGGGAAGGAGGCCCTGGGCTTGTTTCTTCTGCACATGGACCAGCTACAGAAGCTGGTGAATCTACTTGGGTCCTGGAAGGGCTCCCCACACACCCTTGGCAGCTGGGAATGTCTTGTGGCATCATCATCTATGAGTCCTAGAGAACTGTACAGCCAAATAAACCAAGAACAGGAGAGGGGAGAAAGCAGCAGCTCTGCTTTTGGGGCTAACCAGGAACTTGTGCGTTTGGGTAGCCCACAACCTTGCCCAAAGCAGTGTTTTGTAACAGGCTCCGCTGCACCAACACTTGCAGGGAGCTGTTGAGGCAGGCTGTCTCCCCCTGGCTCTTTCCAGAGGTGCCAAAATAATTCAGAGCCCTAAGGCTACAGCTCAAAATTCAGCACAGAATATTGTGTCCAGACCCAAGCTAAGTTTCTGATGCCAGAGTCCTTGCATCACTCCTATACAATGTCCCTGCTAAACCATCAGGCAAATAATCCAGCCAGGACATTTACAGGCTTGTTTTTATTAAAAGGCATCTTCAGAAATATATTTCAGTACAAAAAAAAAGTTTAAAATACACAAGCTACAAGTTTTTTTTTTTTCCAGAGCCAACATTTATAAATTACACCACATTGTTATTAACACTGCATTTAAATACATAGAAACAAATTAAAACAGGAAATCCAAAAAGATCCAACATCCTACAAATGACTATTTACAATATTTAGCAGCTAGGAGCTCTAGCACAGTAGTCAATATGACTTCAATAGGGCAGGATGCTTGGGAATCCCCAAGATGGAAGCTTGGCCTGTAAGAGTTTCCAGGGATCTGTTTTGCCCACATCTCCCCAGAGAGCCTCTTAACCCCCTCCAAAGGTAAAAGCTACACTATTTTGGGGTATGCACATGACATGTCTGTGGTCCTCTTGCAGAGAAACCTCACTGTACCATGGCCCTTTAAAAGGAATTAATTTCAGGTCACACTACAGGGATGGTGCTACCTGCTCTGCAAAGGATGGAGTTGGAGAAGAGCTCCAGGCTTTAAGGGGATATGAGGCTGCAGCCAGCTCCAATCGGGCTGAGATACAAGGCTGGTCTTGCCCAGGGACAAGGCTGTTCTGTCCCTGTGCTGTCCCAGAGCTCACTCTGGCCATGTTCAGCAGCAATGATGGGCTCCAGGCAGAGCTCAAGAGTCAGACTGCAGCAAGAGGCTCTCCAGCATCTCCTCCAGCCCCTGTGTATTCCCCTCTGGGATCTCAACCATCATTTCCTGGAGTAGAAGGAATTTCCCCTGCTCCTGGCAAGTTCCAGCACAGCCAGAAAGACACAGCTTTGAAGCCTTAGAGGGCAGGGAAGCCAAGGGAGCCTCAGGTCCCCAAAATGTCTTTCCCAAAGCTCATTCTCCCTGGGTGTAAAATCACTGGAGTGGAGGCTGGGACACAAATGCAAAATGGAGGTGTCAGATCCTCACCTCCTCCACAGTGGTGGCAGGAGGAAGGAGGGCCTGGGGACGTTCAGACTAGAGTGCACACACAGCTTCATTCGGGAACCACGGTGAGAGGTGTGACACCAAAGCCCAGCTGTACCCAACTGTTCCATCCAGGGCAACAAAACACTTCCTCCCTAGGCCTCCCTCTCCCCTGGACTCAGCACTCAGCTAAGCTGATCAAAACCAGCATGGAAGTGTTCAGACAGGACAGAAAGCACCAGACGCCTTTAACTCACTGTAGTGGCACAAGGCAGGTTTGAAGATCACTTCTGCACGCTCTGGAGATGGTTCTCCCTGCCAGCAGGTCCTCTTCTGGTTTGGGAGCTCTCATCCATGAGGCTCAACACCAATCCGTTTTACTTACGGTGAGAAGCTGATCATTGCCTTGTGCCTAGCTACAGTCACTGCCCACTAAAGGGCTACGAACAAGAGAAATGGTCCTCTGTGGACTTCCTGGGGAGGGTGGGGTTGTTTTTTGTAAACACCAAGTGATGGAGCTCATATCTGCGCTCCACAGAGAAGGTCAAGTCTGAAACGGCAGCTTTAGGGTTCTGCTTCCAGATCTGTGGGTTGGATTTTCATGGTGGTCGACTTCAGAGGGTAGTACCTCCCTTTCCATGTCTTCCAGAAGATGCCTTGTTTGCGCTCATGCCTCTGGCGGGGAATGGAGCGGAAGTACTTCCCGTTGAGGTTGGCATGGCCACAAGTGCTGAACCACCAGCCACCTACCAAAGCAATGAAGCAGCAGGTTTAATCCACAGCATTTTCAGACAGAGAAGAAAGCCAGGTTTAAAGCAGTTGCTGCCCACATTTTCCCCATGCTCCTGTGCTCTGTGAAGCTAAAAGACCTTGTACACATTTGGGAAGTTCCATGTACTAGAAACCTTTGGACAGGCTTTGTACAAGTTCAGGCCTAGACTGAGCCCTGTCTTCAGGCTCCTGCTGCTCCTTTGCTTGCACACAAACACCAGCTAATCCCTCCAGCAGCCCCACTCCAGTTCTTTGGGCTGGCCTCCACTTTTCTTGGAAGGCTTCCAAGCAAGGTGGCAGCCAGCAGAGCTGTTATGCAGACAGATGCTTGGGCCAGCACCTGAACCACAAATTTCCCTTGGTTTCAGCTCCTTTCCAGTTCCCTGCACAGCTCCTCCCAACAATTCTTCCCACAGGCTTTCCAGGGAAGCAGGAAACAAGCTGGGCTCCACCCCAAAGTGGTCAAGTGTAGCAGAGCCCCTGTCCCAGCCCACGCAGACCTTTTGCTGCGGGCTCTGCGTTACCTGGACCTGTGTTACCAGGAGCACGGCACAGCGAGGGCAGCGGGGAAGCGCACGTCCCCTGCACAGGGAGGAAGGGATGCTACTGACCTGACAGGTGTTTGGCACAGTTTGTGTCAGCTTTGAGATCATGGTCACGGTCACGAGTGGAGAAGGGCAGCTGCCTGAAGTCCCCAATGGCATTTTCCAGCTCTCCCGAGAGAGGTCCCAGCAGGCTGAGTGTGTAGGCTGTGCTCTCGCCACCGAGGCTGAACACAAACTGAACTGCCTGGGAATTGCCCTCCCAGTCTTCCAGCTCAATCAAGAGATGGTATCTTCCCTCCTGGACAAGGTGATGTATCTTCTCCAGGCCCAGCCAGAAGTCACCTGGAAAACAAGACAGTTTGCATTGGCTGGGTACACAGCCCTGTTGTGTAAAGCACATGGGGCAGCAGGCTGCTCCAGGATAGTCAGGACCAGGACCTGGCAAGGACACTTGGTTTGTGTCCTCCCCTTCCTCATCCCAACATTGTGGGTAGAGATCTCCAGGGGCCAGCAAGGGGGAACATCTTGTGCTGCGTTAAGATATCACTTATCCCACGATAAAAGAGCGGACGCCCTCATCCACCTACCATGAAGGTCTCCAAAGCCATGCTTATAGGCATCCCAAAGCTGGTCAAAGTCCACAGAGCCATCTTTCCGCCTCTGGATCACTGTCCAGCCACCTTCTGTGGGAAGAAAGAATTTGGCCATTTCAGGGCTACTGTTTGCAAGACCACTGTGCAAGACGCGCACGGACGCAGAGCCTCTGCCCACTTCACCTGCCGTCATGTCGCAGTACACGCTGAAGGGCTGAGAGCCGGCGGGCTGCACCTGGAAGACGCCGCTGCTTTGCTGCCCTTCCAGGAGGAGCTGCTGGCAGTTCTCCGGAAGCTCTGCGGGAAGCAAGCGGAGGCAGGTGAGTCGAGTGCCCCAGGTCTCACTTCCTCAGGAGTTTTATCCAAGCATAGTCCTAGCCCTTGTGGTCCCGCATCTGTGCCCTGGACATTGCATCGGGTACATCACATCCACGTGGTTAAAGCGCGAATCCCTCGGCACCTCCCGGTTCACCCAAACGCAGCTCCGTGGGCTGGACCCTGCGCTAGGACTTGGTGATCCAGGATGGGAGAGCACCAAGAACGCCCCATGCTCCGGCAGCCCAGCACAAGGAGAAGCCTCCCCCATCCCAGCGCAGATAATCGGAGCGGGCTCCGGGGACGGAAAGAAACCCCAAGGAAGCTCCAACGGCAGGAACGCCGGAGAGCAGCGCGGCACGCGGCTCCGGCCCCCGCGCGGGGCGGACGTCCCTCGCGGCCTCCCACGCTCCAAGCGACCGGCCGGGCCGCTCGCCAGGGCCCCCGGAGCCGGCGGATCCCGGAGGATCTCGTGACAGCGGGAGCGAGCCGAGGGCTCCCGCCTCTCCCGTCCCCCCAGGCGGGACTTTGCCCCCTGCCGCCAGCGAAATGCCTGTCCCAGGCGCTGTTGGAAGTTCACCCGGGAGGGCCCGGAGGGGCCGTCACCAAGCGCACGGCGGCCAGCAGGGACTTCAGCCCGCCGGGGCCGCCATCAAGCGGCTCTTTGTCCGCGGGGGACAGGTGCCCCCGGGCCCAGACAAGGCTGGGCCTGTTCCCTCCGTGTCCCCCAGCAGAGCCGCTCCTCGCGTGAGGCCCGCGAAGGATTTCGGCTCCTCGCAGCTGCCCAACAGGGCTGGGGGACAGAATTGAAGTCCCCCTGTGGGGGGACTGCTCGCCCTGCTCAGTCGTCCTCGGAGCAGCCGCCACCATCCCGGTGTCTGTGGCAAGGAGGAGGCTCCCGCGGTGACAAGATGGGCCAGGGTGTCCCGACAGGGAGGGTGACAGGCCCAGCCACCACGTGGGGACAGGCTGGCGGTGGGGGAGGAGGAGAGGGGATGGCAACGTCCCCTTTCACCCACTTCCCTCCTGGCCCTCCAGAGCCACCGGCCGGGGCCTCCCTGTCCCCCCCCGGCATGAACTTTCCTCCGCTTGGCTGGAGGTGCCACCACCGCTGGCAGCCACCAGCAAGGCCGCACAGGGCCGGCCTGCACCGAGGGACACGGCACCTCTGAGCTCCCCCCCTCTGCTTGCCCGCGGGCTCCGGGGCCCTCAGTGCCGGGCAGCGGCACCAAGGAGCCATTTTGCACCTTGCATGGCGATGCAAGAGGCACCAAGGCACCGCGAAGGGCACGTTTGTCACCAGCATCATCCTCGCCGCCTCGGCAAGCGCAGGCGGCAAGGGAGAACCCCTCAGGGATGGCTAGAGGAAAGCCCAGCTCCCAAAGGAAGGCACGGGCAGGATCTCCTGGAGCCTTCCCTCCTCCAGGTGCTTCCCCCCCTGCTCCCACCTTATCTCACCGGGTGCTTGGGATGGTGCCTGGGCACCCTTGCTCACGCACGGGGACACTCTGTGGCCTCAGTAGGCAGGAGTCGGCCCCGTTCCTCACTTTTTTCAGGATTTTCTGGGCTCGGGCCAACCTTGGTGCTCTTATCTTTGTTTTCCTGGCGGAGCAGGGCCTTCGGAGCAGCTGAGCGGGATGCAGCTGCTCCGACAGGCTCCGCTCGGCCTCTTTGTTTGAGGAACACGCTCGCTGCTCCTGCCTGCATTGCACATCCATATGGCACCAGCCAAAAGGCCACGGCTCGCTGGGGAGGTTTTCCATCTCCTCCCTCTCTATTTAGCCAAAAGTTGGGATCAACAAGGCTTGCTGGAGCCGCCCCAGGCATGGCACCCTATCTGCCCAACAGGATCCCCGGGCATGATGCAAAGGTCACCAACCCCAGATAACCACCGTGCCATAAGGACAGCAGGGCGGTCCTGGCTGCATCTTACTTCCTCCCCTCAGGACCATCCTCCTCTCCCTCGCCAGCCCAATTATTTTGGAGCGCCCTGGGCGAGCAGCGTTTGCCTTTCCCCTACTCGGCCTCCTGCCAGACAGCCCAGGCTCTGCCTAAAGACATGATCCTCTTTCTGCAAGTGATTAAACCTTTCGCTCTCCAGGCTGCTCCGAGCCTTCAACTTTCACATGCTTGGCCCCGTGCCAGCCCCAGCCTGAAAACGCGTGTTCCCTGGATGCCAATAAAAGGGTCTTTCTGAAAAGGCTGCGGCGGGGAGCTCGCTGCTGCTCCCCGGGGCCGGGCCAGCACCGCAGCGCGCAGCCACGAGCCTGCCCCGCTCCTGCCAGCTCCGAACGCGGCCACGAGCCACCCAGGCCAAGGGCACGGGGCTGGCCTGGCAGCCGCCTTGTGCTCCAAGGCTTGCCAGGAACTTGGTGAAGAGGAGAAGCCAACTGGCTTTCTTTCGGGGATATCTATAGCACACCTCAGCCAAGCACTGACACTAAGGAGCAGGATGGCCCAGCTCACTGGGGAAGCTGCCTGTCAGATGGGTCTGCATGGGACAAGGACCTGGTGGCATGAGAAGATACCAAGAACTTGCAAAGCACAGCTGGACACAGCAAGCAGCCATAGAGGGAACGTGCAAGGGCTACACTGAGCACCCGACAAGCCAGCACAGCTTGGGTTTGACACTGGTCACACCAAATAGCAAAGCTCCTATGCCCTTAGCCATGCAGGGAGCTCAGCCCAGATCTGATACTGGAGCAGCAGGGATCCTGCTGAGGACAAGTCACAAGGGAAACTGTGGGGAGAAGCAGTTTTGAGACAC
Organism: Nothocercus julius; assembly: GCA_013398735.1. NCBI lineage: Eukaryota > Metazoa > Chordata > Aves > Tinamiformes > Tinamidae > Nothocercus > Nothocercus julius. The sequence goes on along the minus strand of VZSV01000174.1, from coordinate 419,682 downwards.
TTCTACAGCTTGCTAGACGCTGCCTAAAGAAACCTGTGTGCAACCCGACCATGCTGAGCACCAGGAGGATTTGGGAGCACTGTGTTCCATTTCTTACCTGCACTGACTCTGTCCCACCAATCCAGCTTTCAGACACCCCAATGACAGCTCAGGGCAACACATACAAATAGATGGGCATGTGTTTCCCTGTAGCTGTCCCTGAGTTAAGCCCTGCGCAGGATTTCCCCACACATCCTCACCCTCCTCCGTTTGTTTGGCTCGAACTGGACATCCCCAGACAGCTGCACAGACGCGTCCCTGGCCACCGGAGCCAGCGCTGAGATTTAGCTGACATAACACGACAACAGCTGCTCCAGGCCAGTGAACCCTGCGGGAATGAACCCTGCAGGAATGCAAGTTCCTGTCTGGGAGAGCGGCTGCAGGGGGTAGCACAGCTGGGGTCGGCCACTGAGCCACTCGCTCCAGGCTGCTCCGCTCCCCGCTGTGCTGTTGGCAAGCGGGATGGAGAAGCTCCTGCAAAGAGGATGCTGCAGTCGGCACCAGGCACTGCAGACAAACATCCGCTTTCCTGCTCCTAGGACAACTCTCCATGCCTTCACTCTGCAGGTGCCTGCGGGAGCTAAGCATCCTTCATCCAAGGAAAGCAAGAGCGGGAATACCTGTCTCCATAGGCACAGGACCCACACCTGCGCCAAGGGAGATGGATGCTGGAGGACGCAGCTCTCTGCACACCCTTCCCCTCCTCCAGGACACAGCCTGAGGAGCAATTTGTGGCTGACAAAAGCGAGAGCAGTGAACAAGACCCATCTAGAGAGCAGCAATTCTCCTCTCCTTTCACCATTCAATCCCTGCACACCTGTCAGGCCCAGGTCCTCTTTGACAAATACCTTTGAGCAGAATTTCTTGCCTGCATTCTTAGTGTCAGACAGAAAAAAAATCCCTCCTAAATACTCCAACTCCCACTGGGCTAATACTGATCCAGAAGCTTGATCCTGCCCATGCTCCGGCTCTCCCCACTTCTGGCCAGGCTCCCAGGCCCTAGTCCTGGGAGCAAATCTCACCTCCTGAATCAGGACAACTAAATCTTTTGTTTCAGGGCTGTTGGAATCGCTGCTGGTTTGACACGGCAAGCAAAAGTGGCACATGGAGATACTCACTCTGGGGCAGCACAGACTCCACGCTGGCATTCTGGCTTTGGTTGCTGTGGCTGAGGCTTTTCTTCAGGTTGATCTTCCACTTTGGAGACTGAGTTTTGTTGTCCTTCAGGTGCAGAGGGATCAGCAGATTGACCTGCAGTAAGAAAGACAACAAGTCAGAACAGGTTTAGCTCAGCCACTAAGCTAAAAAACCAAAGCACCAGCCACTCCCCCAGGAGCGGGGTGATGAGACAGGGATCAGGGCAGAGCTAAGGCTGAGATTGCCCTGAAAGCTCATGAAATTGGGTATCTGAGGCTGGCCAATCCAGGAACCACCATGATTTTTCACACTCATGAAAATGTTTATGTGTTTACATTAGAGTTTATTCTGCAGATAAACCATAAGACAACAGCCCTGAGAGGCTCAGATCCCACCCACGGTAATTCCTCACATTTCACTGCCCAAAGCCTCAAGCAGCTCCCAGCTTCGGCCTTTTGCTGCTCTTGCATCAATCCTGGAGCAAGGGCACTGCACCAGACCCCGAGGCCAAGCTTCCCGCAGAGACCTGAGGCCAAGAGCACGACAGCTACTTCTCCCAGAGCCCGTGTGCCTGCTGGGCTACCAGAAACCAGACCCCTGAAGCCCTGCACAGTTTGCAGGACAGGACTGCTGTCCCCCAAGCCCCCAGCCACGCTGCAGAGCCAGGCAGCATCTCACCTTGCTCTGCAAGCTTTTGATCTGCAGATTCTGCTTGTCCAGCTTGTACTGCTGCTGCTTCATCTTCTGCAAGAGCTCCTCGATGCGCAAGTTCTGCGCGTCCATCAGGGACTGCAGGGAGGGAGAGAGGGGAACCCTGCAGGCGCAGCCGGCTGTGCCGCACACAGCGCTGCACGGCCTGGGGATGCTCCTGCACCCTGGCAGATGTTCTAAGCAGCCTGAGGATGCTCCAGGTAATGTGGGGATGCTCTGGACACACCAGGAGATCCCGGCTGCTCCACTCCCTTCCAGCAGCTCTCAGTGCCCATGGGCAGGTCAAGCATCTGCCACGGAGCCGCTCCCGATGCCTGAGGGCTGCTCGGGTCCCCAAGGATAATCGGGTGCCCAGGGCAGGCTGGTCCCCTCGATCCCGCCCCTGCTCCGACCGGCGGTCGCTCTCTCACCTGCAGCGCTCCCAGGTCCTTGTCGCTCTGGTTGCCGGCGGGTCGCGCCTGCAGGACCTGCCGCACGCGGCCCTCCAGCTGCTCCAGCCGGCCGCGGATGGTCGCCTTGTCGGCGGCCACCTCGTCCAGGCGCTGCCGCAGCGCCTCGGCGAGCTCGGCGAGCTGCCGCCCGCGCCCCTCCAGCTCCCGCACGCTGGCGCGGAGCAGCTCCCCGCGCTCCTGCGCTTCCCGCGCCTGCCGCACCAGCCGCCCCAGCGAGGCGTTATGGGCGCCCAGGCGGCCACCCAGCTCCCGCAGCTGCCCCTTGGTGCGGTCCACGTGCTCCTTGAGGCCGTGGCCGAGCTGCAGGAGCCCGTGGGCGAGCACGTTCACCTCGTCCCAC
>VZSV01000174.1:398826-416618 GCA_013398735.1 Nothocercus julius | reverse complement strand
GCCGCTCCTCCCGCGCGGAGCGGCCGCCACGGGCGGGTGCTGCTCCATCAGCGTGTCCCGTCCCCCGTGGCTGCGGGTGCCCTCGGGACAGGATGGGTACTGGGGTGGGTGCCCCTTTTCTCCGGGACGCGGGGACCTGCTGGGTGCCGCTGGCCCTGGGGTGGGTGCCCACACAGCGCACACAGCTCTGCCCCAGAGTCTGGCAGAGCCCGGAGCTTGGAGCTCCTCTGGGCACACCGGGAGGAGCAGGGAGCCGATAGGGGTGCCAGCTGGTCCCCTGTGTGGTGACATGTTGGAAGGGAAGGGGTAGCATGGCCAGTGCACGGCTAGCATGGCTGGTGCTCGGGCTAGCATGGCCAGCGCACCGTCATTCCCACCTCTGCTCTGCTGCAAGCCCAGGGCTGGGGGCAATCGCTCCTCTAAAGGCTGCCCTCCTTCCCGAGTGCAAAATCCTCCCCCATCGAAGGGTTAAACCACCATCCCTATGCACCTTCTTCCTCTGCGAATGGCTGCCTCCATACCAGCGCTTCCTGCTCATTTTGCCATTTTTTTTTTTTTTTTTTAACTCGGGCTTAAAGAGATTTGCACTTTCTGCTTTCTCTCCCCATGAAGGAATTCACACGCTGGTGGCTCTGCTCGGATAAGAGCAGATGGAGCTTCCCACTCCCTCCCTGCCCCGGTGCTCGCGCCGCTCTTTCCAGTAGCCCCTTCTTTACAGAGCGCATCCTGCAGCGGCAGCTCCCGCCGGCCCCATCCTCGGGGGCTACATCCCCACTTTCCCCCGCGCTCTTCCCGGCTGGCACATCTGGCTGTCGGGGAAGTGGCAGCGGAGCTTTGCCCAGGACGGTTTTGGGATGCGCTGCTTTGCTGCGGCTTCACACCGCTGATTTGTAAGCCCAGCAGCTCCGGTGGCACCTGGCCTGACACACATTTACACACACAACACATTTACACACCACGTCCATCAGCCACGCTGGCTTTCCTGCAGTGGAGCAGGTGGTTAATATTCAGGATATCCCATTTTTTGTTCCTTTTGGGGGGATAAACTCCTCACTGGAGTGAGTGGAGCATCTCTTTGTGCAGTTGTGGTTATGCATGATGGTCTATGAGGTTCCTGTAGGAACAAATCCCAGCAGTTTATCGCTCTGCTGGCCCTGGGCCCGGCCCTGGCCGCGCTCACAAGCTGCTTCTTGTGGAAGGAGCTAGGGAGAAACTAGGGAGAGAGGAGATGGGGAAGGAAGATTGTGGGGAATTCTCTGCCCTTCCAGCCAGCACCGAGTCCTCAGAGCCCCCTTTTCCTCCCATCCCTTGCTGTGGCCTTTCTTTCACTTTTATTCCACAGCCAAAACTTTTTCTTTTTTTTTTCTTTTTTTTTTTCTTTCCAAATGAGAAAAAGAGAAAAGGATGGAAAAGCCTTGGGTGCATCCAACTTTCTGAGGGCTGCTGCTGGGGGTCATCCCTAGGCAACATTTCTGGGGCTGCCAAGAGCACCAGGCCCTGCTGCAAAATCCCAGGGAGGGTTTTCCCTGCCGAAACTGCAAAAACTCTTCTATCTTTTCCTCTTCTTGCTGCAATTTTTTGGCATCCCAGAAAAACGGCAGCTGGCAGGAGCCATGCCAGGAGAGCAGGAGGTTGGAGCGGCCACACGCTGGGTTCACGACAGCATCTCAAGAGCCACCCAAACACGGGACCGCCAAGCGCTCGAGTCACGGGGACGAACAGGGAAACATGATTTCAAACGTCGACTATTCCTCCAGGATAGCGACATCAGGAGAAATGAATCCTGCAGGTATCCCAGCCTCCTGCCCTGGAGTTACCCAACGTCAGTCTGCCCCACTAAGTGGCCTGGAAAACAACAGGGTTACTCCGGGTACTGCTGCCAACATGTTCCCACTGGTTATTTTCTGCCTCGGCCCTGCCGAGCTCATGTAAGATGCAGGGGCCTGTTTGGAAGCCACATGATTTATGCATTTTCCTGCGGATGGATTTGCCTATGGAGACGTGTCCAATTTGCTCGGAGTCATATGAATTTTTAACAGACAAAACTGCAAACCTCCCCAAGGCCCTGAGCTACCCCGATCGGGGAATGACCACGGATTAATGGAAAGGTGTTGTTGGCGCTCAACTGTGCTTAGGTTTAAATAGAGCTGAAAATGGACTGTCCAAAGCGGTTTCGTCTCGCGGTGCATTTCTGCGTGTCGCCCGGGAGCCGAGGCGTGTCCTGCACGGTGGCCTTCGGTGCAGATCCCTGCATGTCCCTGCCTGCCAGGCTGGTTTGGGAGCTGGGGAAGGCGAGACCTGCTCCTTGCCCCGCTCTGCAAGGGGGTCCGGGAGGGCAGAGCCCGTGCGCGGTCTGGGGATCTGTCCCCTGTCCTTGATGAGACAAGGACCTGCAGGAGAGCGTGACAGCAGGAAAGTACCCAGATATGGCCAAGGTGCAGCAGTCAGCACTACTGTCCCCAAAAGGGACCCACAAGGATGCGGACCCCAGAGGGGTCCCCACAAGGACCCTATCCCAGCAGCGTCCCCACAAGGATTCTGACCCCAGAAAGGATCCACGAAGATCCTGTCCCAGCAGGGTCTGCACAAGGATGCAGACCCCAGAGGGGACCCCACAAGGACCTTGTCCCAGCAGGGTCCCACAAGGATTCTGACCCCAGACAGGTTCCCACAAAGGGTCCCCACACCCTGCATGAGATCTGAGGGCAGAGCAAGGAATCTTCTTTGCTATGGGGTCCTTCATCCCCCAGATTTCTCCCGTACGACTTTCGCGGGTGCCCTTCTCGTGGCATGCAAACATTGTGCAGAGCCCGGTGAGCCACGGCGGGCTGTGATGAGCGTCTTTGTTCTCAGCCTTTCTCCATCGTCCTCCTTCCCACGCGGAGCCAGCAGGTCACTGGGCGAAAGTTCAGCGCCAGCTGAAGCCGAGGAAATTCCTGCAGCTGCCGACCCCGTGCTCACGTCAGCCGGTGGAACGCGAGAGATGCCGCTCCGCGGGAAGGCTCAGCCCGCCGCCCGTCACTTTATTGTTAGCAACAGCAAACCCAAGGGCGACTCCAGCAAAGGGGAACAGGGCAGGAGTGAATCACCCCAACGCCGTTGCAGAGAGAAATTGAGGTCATCCCAAGAAGCAGTGGTGCCTGATCCAGTGGAAGCTGGGGCACGTCCAACAGGAATCTCCGAGTCGCTCCCGGCTGAGCGCAGCCGGCACGTCTCACCCGGACACGCGCTGGCAGGAGTCCCGGCCGGAGCCCGGCACCTCCATCAGAGGCAGCCGCGGCAGTGATTTATGTGTCACACGTCCACGGGACACAGCGCTGCTGGCTACGTGGTTCTGGCACGTGAAAGAGATGGATATGGGTGTCACTCACTCTTCCCGAGCATGAGCTTCCGAACAAAACCCCATCATGGGGTGGTTGTCCTGTTCCGGAGAGGGGCTGTAAGATAGAGTGAGGGACCAGCCCTGGTCCTGGATGGACCTGTGCCATGTCCAGCTGAACTGGATTTAACCCGGGGACACTTGGAAGTCTACTGAGCTCTTGGGCCAGAAACCGCCTCTCCAAAGCTGCAGCTCAAAGCACAGGGCCAGAGACGCTGCCATTCACCTTGGCTGCTTCAGAAGGGCTTCTCCTTCTGAAGGTGGTTCCTCTCGATGGAGATTTACTTCCAAGCAGAATGAGTCCTGAATGACCCGTGGAAAATTCCTTCTGTCTCCAGCAAAGCCCAAATGCATCATGAGTACGATGATATCCCACAGGCTCCGTTTCTATCTTCCTTCTTCCAGCCTCCCCTGCCAGCAGCCAAAGGAACCTCATGTAGATCCCTAGCCAAGACAGACCCACGTCTGCTGGGTGACAACTGCCAGAAGAGAGAAGTCCAGCCCATAACATCACCTACAGGCTCCAGGGGACAGGGTGGAGGTTGCAGCCTTGGCCGCATTCACCGTTTCCAACATAGGGTCCTCCTGCGCGCGGGAGGTGCTCATGGACCATTAGTCAGGAGCAAGGAGACCAGTTTTCATAGTCATGTTAAGAACCAGAATAAAAGGCCATTGACACTCCACTCTCATTCCACCATCCCCCTTGTTTTCCTGGCGGGCTGAATGGAAGTTATGCAAGTCTTTGCTACCCTTTATTCTTCCTGCCATCTCCAGGGCTCCTCGGGGAGCTCTGAGGTTACCGTGTAGAAGGTCACACTCACCAGAAGACAGGAAATCAGAGGTCTTTGGTTAACATGGGAGGCCTGGCAGGCAGAGAAATCAGACCATTATTTTTACAGTCGTGTCTCAGTTTAAACAACATGCGTTTCGAATTACTGGCTCTTGCCGGCCGTGCTCGCAGTTCACTCATGCAGAGAGCTCCGGGTCTCCCGAGAGGGACGTTCCACATCAGAGCGTCTTGCCCTTGGTTTACTCTCCAGGCTGCACATAAAGGATGGAACTCCACGCTGTATGAGACCTTTTATTTTGCCGATCTCTGGAAGGGAACAGTTGTACCGGGTGAGGCTGGTCCAGGTAAGCGTGATCGTCCTGTCCATGACCCGGGTGTCTTTTCCATCAGGTCACCTGATGACATGAAGGACTCATCAGGATAACTGTGGAACGAGAGAAAGCTTTTCTGGAGGGTCTACCTGCTTCCAGGAAGCTGGAAACAAGCTTGTTTTGGCCTGGCTGGAAAAAGAGGCTTGGGAGAAGTCCAGTGAAGCCATCATTTCCACAGGCCTTCTCAGGAAAAAGAGCTTTTTAATCAAAGCCAAGCATGGCTGGGCTCTTTTTTCTCAAAGTGCCTAGGGTGGCTTCCCATCTGCTGGTAACACTTGCCCAGAAACAGGTACAGGGGCTTTGGAAGAGTCTTCAGTGGGTGTCATGGTGCATGAGATTTCTCTAGATGTTTTCTGAAAGCCCTTTCATTTCCTTTACCTTTTCACGCAGTTCGTGATGCTGATGGTCCCTCCCTGTCCCTCAAACCCTCCTCTGGGCTGAGGGACTGGGGCGGTTCAGGCCCTGCTTGCCAGAGAACAGCAGATACCGCTGATGTCCATGACCCCGTCATCCTGCTGCCAAAATCCCTCCTGAGCCGCCTCTGCTGACAGGCCACAAAGCTCTTTTTTTGGCTGGGCTGTGGTGTAACCCTCAGGGTCACTTCTGCTGCCCGGAAAGGTTTCTATCCGCCCCGGGACATCAGAGATGGCCGGGCACACTCTTCCAGGGGCCACTTTCATCACACATTTTGCTCATGAAGTTGTCTGCTCCTTCAGAGGGCGGGTCCCCAGCTCTTCAGAACTCCAGTGAAAGCTTAAAAGCAAAGGATGAAAAAGCCCCAAAGCAGAAGATTTCCCAGCAGATAGTTTCCCTGCAGTCTTGCTGGTGAAACAGCACTGGAGGGTGGGAGCCCGGGAGGCTACGGGAGGGCTGCAGATCTGCAGAGACAGGGCGGTAGGAGGTAGGGACTGGCCCCATCTACAGCCCTGGGCTCCTTCCCCCGCCTTGACGGTGATTTCAGTGGTTTGTCCATTTCCTTAGCTGTAAATTGAGCGTTTCCCTGCCTGCCAGGCAGATCGGGGCTCTCCCCAGCCCTCGTCTCTGGCACAGGGCTTAGTTTCACAAGCAGGAGGCACCAGGCAGGGAGACACAAGGCTTGGGGACATCCCAGAGTCCAGGTCCCATCAGTCAGAGTGTTTTGGGGAGCTGGGGACACTTGGCACATCCAGGTGCCAGTGTCCACCCCCCTGCCCCGGCCGTCAGGCCAGGAGCTGAGTCCTGCTGCCTGGACCAGTGCCCAGACAATGGGTCTTACAGGGACCTTCGTGTCCTTGGGCTCATCCTTGGGGGTCACCATGGCCCTCCTGTAGAAGCAAGGGGGTAAACTGGTGTCACAGCAACCTTCATCCCTCCATGCCTTTCCACAGAGCCATCCTATAAATATCTCCCACGAGAAGAACATTTCCAGGTTGGAAATTTCATCTTTCCCTTATGTTCTCTTGCAGCGCCAAGGGAAGGAGCATATGGCAACAAGGCAGTTCAGCTCGGGTATGGCTGGCATAGAACAACCTGGGGTTGCTTTTCCTCTCTTAGAAAAACAAATGTGGTGGAATTATAATTTTTTCTTGCCCCAGTATAGATGGGTTTTTCAATCTGTGGGACTTTGCTCTGCAACGGTAACAAATCTGGAGCAGGTCAAAGTCTCGGTCTGAACTTTCAGATAAGATGCTCTCTTTGAACCAGCTCACCTGTCAGGCCCTGAGCATGTGCCCCTTGTTGCTGCATGAATTTGGCACCTAGTGACACTCTTGGTCACAGGAAGGATAAACAAGTATCCATGGAAAAAAAGCCAGATCCCAAGAAACTCTCTAGGAGGATCAGGGTGCTGGGAAATGGCTTCCTCATTGCACAAATCAAAGCCCAGAGAAAAGTGAAATTAGGAAGTCCTAAAAAAAAAAAAAAAAAAAAAAAAAAAAAAATGGGGCATTTCCCATCAAAGTGACTCAGGATGTCAAAACAGCTGCGTCAAGCAGTGACACCCTGAGATCATGGGACACACCGGATTTGGCAGTTCAAACTGAAATCTGCTATTTGCATTTTGAAATGGTGCTTTAAAACCACAGCGCTTCATTTCTAACCGGGGAGCATCTCAGAAACCACCCAAAACAATGCCCGTGGCCAGGTAATATTTCATTCTGAAAGAAACCGTGTTTTCCAAAGGGGGAAAAGGTCTTACCATCCTCTGTGTGTCCGTCACCCAGTCCCCAGTAAGAGGAACAGGATTTCTGATTTAAAATTAAAAAATAATAATAAAAAAAATACAAGAACAGAAGAAATTTTGCTGCAATAAACTACCACCATGCTCTGGGCTGGGTTTCCTGCATCATGGATCATCACACACTTGGTTTTCTTCCTGTGTGACTCCCCAGGCAGCTCGGAGCACAACCAGACCCCAGGGTTTCCGGAGAAGAGCTGAACTTCAGGTGAAGTACCCAAAGAAGGGGCTATTGCAATAGCAAGAAAGCTGTATTTACGGTATTTACAGGAAAAAAACGTTCTGTTTCCTTGGCCGAGGAACATGTGCTGTCATGGCCGGCAGCAGCGTCCAAGTGAGCACACAGGGAGCTGCCCAGGAGCCGGCCCGGAGCCAGGAGCGGCCGTCAGGAATGCAGCCTTGCAAGACGGACATATTCCCGTAACTCAGCAATGACTCAAGACTAGGAAACATGGAGCTCATCCGTGTCGACTGGGCTCACAGGCTGGAAATTGCAGGGAAGCAGCAGGGCCATCGACATCAAGCTCTGCTCACCCAGGGTTTATTTTTTCCCACCTCTTCAGAGCAAATCTCAGAGCAAAGCTGCAGGGAGGGTTGTTGCACTGCCTGGGACCCTGTCCTATATTTCGTGTTTTGGGTAACCCAAAGCACCTACAGAGGCAGCACAAAGGAGCACGAGACCACAGAGGGCATTTGAGGTTTGCAGATCTGTAGGTCAAAAGCATCTTCCAGGTTTCTGAGCTGCTAAGAAAATCAACATTAAATATCTCTGCGGTGCCACAAATCATTATGTTAAGTGTCGGTGAATCGAGGGAACTGGTGATCCTGGTGGCACCACTTTGACTTTCAAGGTGATGCTGGATGTCACGGAGATGCTCGGAGCGGCTCTTCATGTGATACCTGCTTGGGAGGCTGCGCTGGGGCCATTGCAGCAGCCGCAGGGCTTTGAACAGAGGGGATCAAGCCCATCCAGGCAGCTTTGCCCTCTCCTTCCTGGAGCTGGGATGTCGCAGGACCCTGGATGTCTCCATCAGGCAAGGGCTGCACAGCCCCGGCTGGGAGCTTGTTGGACCAAAGGAAAACTGCAGGTCGGAGGGACCCTCTCCCCCTCATTCCTCCTCCGGGACAGTTTCTTGGCTAAGTTTCCTCTCTTTCCAATCCCTGCGATGTCCTGAGCTGGTGTGAGGGATGGAGCCTTGTCCTTAGCGTGTCTCACCGGCTCTGCAGCTCTGCCGTCCTTGGACTTTAGTAGGTGGTACAAAAATAGCTGTCAAAAAGGGAAGAAGTGACCTTTGTCATTTGAATAAATATTAGCTTGGTCAGCATAAGGGTGGCATGTTTGGGGGGATTTTGTGGATGGTTCCAGGGGCTCAGAGCCAGAACTGGATGATTTCCACTCTCTCCCAGCAGCAGCTATGAAATGTCCCGGGAAAGAGGCCTCCTCATCCCGGCTCTGCCGTGAGTGCCAGCAGAGCCTCCCGTGTGTCCCTCGTGTCCGGCTTCCTCGTGTGTCCCTGTGTCTGGAGCACCTTGTGGCCTGTGGGCTCCCAGTCCCTGACGTGGTCCCAGCGTGGGGATGCGGATGGGAAGCAGGGATTCTGCAGGGCTGGCGTGGGAAGGAGCCTGGCTGCAGGGTGCTTGGGTTTTTAAGGCAAATCCTTGCACCATGAGAGGGGTTTTGAATGCAGAAGAACAAAAGCTGGACAAGCGCATCCAGGTTGGGAGCTGTGGGTCCGATTTAGTGTCCAGAGGCTCAAATAAGCTGCTAAATCTCTTCTCCACGGGGGTGGAAAAGGGTTCCTGAGGGAGCCAAGAGCCTCCTTAGGACACAAGAGCCCCAACGTGGCCATGGAGGGGGGATGCAGGAGCTTTGATGGAGCATCCCTGCCCATGGGGCTGATTCCGCGTGCTCCCACCGGATCCTGTGCAAGCCCCCTGGACCACACGTCCCAGGACAAGCAGAACCGCACGGAACCAAGCCAACGTAATTCCCTAAAGCCCCCGTGCATCTTTGTAGGCACTGACAATTTCAAGCCCTTGGAAGGGTCACGGACAGTCCTGGCTGAAGGCTGCCGGCAGAAATCCTTGGATTCCTCGCAGGCCACGAAGCCGGAGTGCCGGCCGGAGCGCTGGCCACGGGGGGCCCAGCCCTGCACCGGCTGGCGCGACCTTTCTGCGTGAATGAAATTAGAAGCAATTAAAGATTAATCTTGGCCGCCGCTCAGATCAAACTTTCTACCAATTTTAGCTGTTGTTGCTCGGGCGACGGCATGCACCCGCGTTCAGGCACTCTCGGTGATGCAATGGTGAGCCGGGATTTCTGCTGGCGCAGGGCTCTCGCGGCCAGGAATAGACCCTGCAGCTGGAGCCGGAGGCAGGTGAACCCGGGTTAGAGCTAAAGTGTAAGTTTACCGAAGGAAGCAACAGGCAGGGCCTGCAATACTTGCCTTTCTGCCTAAAAAATCAGCAGCTTCACCCCGTTCTTTTCAATTTATTCTTGCTGGGATCCAAAATGAACCTCATAATGAGAAGTCAAAATATTTCCCTTGGAGAGTGCTGCTGTGAAGGGTTTTTTTCCTCCTGGATTTCCCCAAAGGCAGCACTGATCCTTGGAGTTCCTGAGCCAAAGTCTCCTATTTTGGGAGCCCTTGAGCCTGGAAAACCAGAACAAGTTAACCTGTTGCTGTGAGTGCCAGCATAAGTTAAACTTTCCTATTCTAGAGGGAACAGGAGCTTCAGGGACCCAGGAAAGGCTCCGCTGGCAAAAAGAGGCAGCTTGCGTTTCACAGCCGGAGCAGCCGGGAGTCATCGGGAAGGCGAGGATTGGAGGGATTGGGGTCTCTGTCCAATGCAGGGAGCTGCCGCGGTGCCTGGGATGCTGAGCAAGGAAGAGGGAGACCGGGGCCTCCGCGGAGGCTGCACTGGGTGGCACCTGGCGAGCCCTCGGTGGCCTCTTTGGCCTGCGGCAGACGCTGACTCACGAGTGGCCGGGCGAGGGGCAGGAGCCAGCTCAGCGCGACGCAGAGCAAACAGCCGGGGCAGCGCGGACGTCGGGAGCTCGGCCGGGAGCCCGGAGCGGGGCCGGAGCCGGGAGCGAGGGCGGCAGTCTGGAGCGAAGGATCCTTCGCCAGGATGTGGCCCCTGGGATATGGTGACCTGGACATGGCTGCAGCGATGGCACCTGGTACCACAGGGCTCCTGGCACCACCATCGCCCCAACCCTCTTCCCTCTTGCTCTTTCCCAGCCTTTTCCCAAGGCAGGGTGGGATTGGGACACAGGCACCTGCTGCAGCGCAGTCCCCTCGTCGGGCTCTCTGTCAAGCAAGGAATAAAGTACCCAAAAAGACATTAACCTCCCAGCAGGCAGCGCCAGCAGGGAATAGACCCAGCAAAACAGGACATTTCAGGTTCTGCAGCATCCCTGGGAGATTTCACCATCATCAGGGATCACGGGGAAGGGGCTGTGAGAAGGCAAGATGCCACGGTGATGGGCGATCGCCTAAAAACCAGTGATAGCTGGAAGTTTGGGACAGAAATTTGGGCTGGAACCTGTTTTTTCTGCCTCTCAGTGACTGCAGCGGATGTTTTTTCTACTTCCCCTGGCTGAACACGGGGCTGAGCCGAGCGGTGTCCTTGATGCCGGTGTCTGCAAGGATGAGGTCACCCGGCGCCCGCCCCGGGCCCCCGGCCCAGACACGGGCCCTGCGCTCCAGACGGCTCCTGGGGACGAGTGCCACCCTCCATTTGTGTCACCGTGACAACATCCCCTTGCCAACGACCCAGCGCATCACGCGGAGCTGATGGAGACACGCGATTAATGGGGCGAGGACGTTTCCTGGAGCAGGGACATCCCTGGTGCCGGGTGGGCTGGAAGGCCTAGGAAGGCTCCATCGGTGCTGGAGGGGCTGGATGTGTCAGTGCAGGGCCACCTTGTCCCCGCAGTGCTGGTCGTCTCCTGCTCCCCCGGGTGAAGGAGACAAGGATCTATGCTTGGATGGCTGGAAGGAAATTTCCTGCATTTGGGAAGGAAATGGAGGTCTTCAATGTTGGGCTCCCAAGGACTCCCTAATCCAGCATCCAGCATGTTCATGCTGAGTGGGAGAAGGTGCCGGTGTGCAGAGGGAAATGTCGACATCCTGGCTGATGGGACCGGCCTCCGAATCGCTTTCCCGGTGGGAATGCAGCTCCGCGCGCTCTGTGCTCTATGTAGGGCATCCCCGGGGAGCCGGCAGCAGCTTGCGCTGGCTGGGGCTCCCGCGGCTCCTGCTCCCCGTCGAGCGCTCGGAGACGCGCCGAACTCATCCCTTTGGAGGGGAGATAAAATGGATTAAGGGCTGCTGAACGGTTGCCAAAAGAATGGCCATTAGAGCCTGGGGAGCTTAATCCACACCGGGCTAAAAGCCGGCTGGCGGCACCACCGCTTGTGCCGTCTGCACACGGATTTTAGGGGCTATGGAAACACTTGGATGCCACTAAATCCATGCCGAGCCCATGGGCTCTGTGGAGCAGCGGGACACAGGGTGCTCCTGCACCCACGGGTGATGCCACCAGGCATGGCACAAGCTCCTAGGGCCGCAGGTTGAGGCTCCTCCGTTCTGGGCACGTTATCTCCCTGGTTCTCCGCGCTGCCCTTGCCGGCGCGGTTCTCCGCTGACTCACGGTTGTTATTTCCTGCCCGTATCTCCAATTCCCTTCACTGTCCTCACCCTACCTCTCGCTCAAGGCCCAGCGCTGCTCGGGGCGTCCCTGACACACTCCGGGATGAGCTTATTCCTCGTGATTTTGCAGGAACATGACGTCCTCTGCTCATGCCTCCCAAACGAGCCCGCGTTGCAATGCCCGGCCCCAGCAGGAGCACGGGGGGCGTCACGGGCAAGATCTCGGTGGTTTGGCTCGCTGCAGGAGCAGAACCGCCCGGGTCCAATTGCCGGTTGTGCCTGTGCCCGTTGTCACCCCCGCAGCACAGATGTCCCCAAGCGCAGCACTGAGCCACGGGCGGGACAGCCTGGCAGCCTTTTCCTATGGAGCTGGACCTTGCACCGAGCCAAGAGAAAATCAACTCCCAGGTCACGGGCAGCGGAGCATGGAAGCCCTTGCGGCTACTCCGGCTTGTCAGGGCATCCCAAGCCGGCCGCGGGTGCCAGCACCCGCCTCCCCCAGATGCTGGAACCTGTTCCCGGGCAGAGGCCCGAACGGCCACTGCGGCTCCGGCTGCTCCGGAGGCGGCAGCGCCGGGCGGGTGACTCAGCCCCGAGGAGGTGACGAACCCCGAGCCCGCGGTCCGGGGCCCACGGGCAGATATTTGCATTTGAGTCACGTCTTGCTGGCAGGGCGCGGGGTGGGTGCCCGACACCGCAGGGGTTTATGTCGGAGCATCTGTCTCCTAAGGCGCGGAATAGGGGAAATGGTCCCCAGCGCCCATATCCTGCTGGACTCAGCAGTCGGAGCTTCTCCCTGCAGCTGCCGGTGACCCTGAACTGCCAGATTCCGCACTCCGGTGCTGATCCCGGCCACATCCCTCAGCCACCAAGGCTCCTGCGCATCCTGACATGCCGGGAACGTGTCCCCCGATGCTTCCCACTCTCCATCGCCACCGGTCCGTCGGGACCAGCCCCGCACGTGGAACCTTGCCCAGATGCAATTCCAGAGATGCTCCTAAGGGAGTGTGACGGGATAATATTCATACTACAGACGCGTGGTTCAGCAAGATTGTTAGGGAAAAGTCCAAGGGAACCTGAACATTTGCTATTAGAAAGGAAAACGGCTGCGGATTAAGAGGCCTGTTAGCCCAACTTAAAAACATACGTAAAAACAAAAGTAGACGGCAGAAACTTGAAGTCTCTGAATGATACAAAATGAAATATGTGGAGATGACATATACATGGGTATATGGTACATATCCCTGACACGGGGCCTGGCTTAGCCCGGACCTGGAGCCGCTTTTAGGACCAGACTGGGGCAATTCCCCCCTGCTCACCCGCAGTTATTTTAGACACCAGCTCCGACACCGCAGCTGCAAACAGCCCGGGGGACGGTTCCCAACAGATGATGGTTGGACGCTGGCGGCCGTGCCCGGACACGCAGCCGGAGCTCTCCGGAGACGATCCCGGCAGTGCCGTTTGCCCAGAGGCGGCAGATGTAGGTGAGAGTTAAGCGGCGCTGGGAAGCTGAGCCTTGATGCAACGTTTGCTGGAGCAGCGTGTTCCAGCAGAGCCGTAAACACCGCGACGGGAATCGGCTTGCCTTTATCTGCCCGTGGGACCTTGGGACTAATTTGGGAAAGAAATGGGGGGAAAAAAAGACAAACAACAACAAGGCGGGTGGTTTGTTTTCCAGCAGCGCTAGTTGTGCCTCCCACTCAGGCCGGCTCCGTCAGGGACCCTTCCTGCCTTCCCGACCCTGTGCTCTGCTCTTCGGAGCCATTAACTCACCAGAAAAGGTTATTCCTTCCCCTGGGAGTGGCTACATCGGCGGCGCTGCCTGTCGTTCCCAGCGCTGAAAGCTTTTCCTTGCAACACACTTGTTTTTAAGGCAAAACCTGCCATTTAGGGGTCAGGCCGCGCTGCCCGTGTGGCCCCACTCTAGAACCTGCGCCCGCATCCCGCCATCCTCTGGCTCCCAGCTTGTCGCTTTTCATCCCGGAAGGGCTCCAGGAAGCTCTTTCTATCCACATCTACCCACCGCCCGGTGCCCTCTGCTCCCTCTTCCCTCCTTTCCTGCCCCAAATCTGGGAAGCTGCATCTGCCTGCGGCGCTGTGGATGCGGCTCCTGTTATGAAACCCATGTTTTATTCATCGCAGGCACAACACGCACGGCGCCTTCGCCTCCGCTCTCGACAAGGCCCACACTAAGCGGGTCAAGCGTTTATATTTCATGAGCACGGCCCTTCGGAGCCGGGTTTGGCAGAGAAAAGAGGGAACGGGTCCCGCTCCGCGCACGGCCACGTCACAGGTCACCAGAGCTTTGGGAGCAACAGGAGCCCCAGGGACCGGCGCGGTGCTGGGCGGACGGTCCTGGGCACGGAGGGCTGGACCCACTTGCCCACGGTGCTCAGGACCGAGACCCGGAGCGGCCGAGGCCGGTTGTCCCGTTGGCTTCAAGGAGACCATCGTCCTGCTCGCTCTTGCCTGACCCTTTTCATCAACCCCAGTTAGACAGTCCCTGTGGCTCCCCCTGCTCAACTGCTGCTCCTTGCACTTAGCAACGGGAATGGGAGCAACACGTGGAGCTGCCAAGATGCAGGGATGCTCTGCGGGAAGGACCCGGTGCAGGGTGACAGGGACCTGCTCGGTCTGAAGTCAGGACCCACGTGTCCCAGGAGCCTCAGCTCTGAAACCCCCTTGGCATTTGTTAAATTTGCCAAATCCAGACGATTTCCTGTTTAGAAATTCCCCCTGGTCTGTACGTGAAAGGTCCTTTGAGCGGTGAGGAAACCTTGCCTAAATCTGCCGGGAAGCAAAACCTTTCAGTTTGTTGGAAGAATATAAATCTTCCTTTTGCATGGGAATTGGAAACGTTTACTCTGGTTTTGGGCCATGCTGGAGCATCCAGGTCTGAGCGTTGGAGCGGGTACTTTAAAACCTTCTTTTGCAAAAGACTCCAAAAATCCCCAGCAGAGACACTGCAGCCAAGAGCTTTGTCCCTGGTCCAAGGGAGTTAGCAGAAGTCCCCGGTTCACAAACCTGGGACAAGGCGCCAGGAGGATGCAAAGGTGGATCCCGAGTGGCAGCAGCAGAATAATAGCTGGGACTTTGGTCCGGGAGACCCTGGGTGGTGCTTGGGAGATGCCATGGATCCAGCACTGCCCTCATCCTGCTGCAAGGACCAAACCAAGCTGTTGGCGATGCCACCTACCCCCCTGGCCCCGTAGCCGGGCCCAAAGCCTGCCCAGACACTGCTCTCCCCTCCAAAAGCCTCCAAACACTCAACCTGCTTGAGTAGGTGTCAACGTCCCAGGGGAAACCGAGGCTGATTCCGCCACTGGGCAGCGCTGGGCACCAGCTCCAGCCCAGTCCACTCGCCGCTTTTTTTTTCTTTTTGTTTGGTTTTAAGAAAAATGAAGTTCGGCCGAGGGATTTGCCACCACTCCAGGGATTTGGCCATTAATTTCTAATGGAGATTAAGAAAAACCAATCCTTTAAGCAGCTTTTGCAGCCCGACCCCCAGCTCCCCTCCCTGCAGGGACCCCCATTCCGGAGCTGAGCAGCCCCCCTGCTCCGGGATGCCCCCCATGCTGTTCCAAACCCAGCCTGTCCTCGTCCCCAGGGGTGGCCCTGCCACTGTCCCCAGGTAGCTCCCAGGTCCCTGAGGGCTTGGGGACAGATGTGAGAGGTGGCGGCAGCCCCAGCTGTGCAGCCCCTGCCTGGAGCCCTCTCACGGTGGGAGGAGGGTGAGGAACAAAAACCTCGTTAGCAGCCCGACCCCGTTAGTAACCATGGCGACAGAGCAAGGTGACCTGGAAAGACAAAAATAATAAATAAATAAAATAATTAAAAAAAAAAAAAACCATACTGCAAAGCTGCTCCCGCAGCGAGCAGCCCCCAGGGCAGGGCTTGCACGCGAGGCCGAAGGCTGCACGTGGTGCCGGGAGGGCCCTGCCCCACGAGGCCCCTTCCCTGCGGGTTTTGGAGCCGCAGCAAAGGCTCCGTAACGGGTTGGGACTTCTGCAGCACGGCGGGTACCGGGGGCCTGGGGAGACGGCGGCTGCTGCCGCAGCAACCGAGCATGGGCAGGAGGAGGGAGAGGAGGGACGTCCAGGCCAGCGGGCACAGCGAATGGTGCCGGACTTCCCACCGACACGGGATAAACGTCCGCGGGGCAGAACCCCCCTCCTGTGCCCGCGGGAGGAACAAAGGCGGCCGCCCGCTCGGCTCTGCGCCAGGGCGGGCGGTGCGGAGGGGCCGCGCGGAGAAGGAAGCGCCGCACGAAGGCGGCGAGCACGGGGCAACAAGCAGCCGCCCCTTTCCGCAGGAGGCTCCCGCTGTCCGTGGGTCTCCTTAAGGCTGGGCATTCCACCCCAAAATGGGGAGCACATGGCGGGGAAAAGTGCCTGGAGATCCCAGCTGGTCATGGTTTGCAAACTGCAGGGGTCAGTGGGGTGCTAGGAGCAATTCCAGAGGCAGGGAGCCTGCCTCTCCTGTAGGGATTTGCCAAGGGATCTTCCCAGGCTGGGTTGACCAGCGGGAGGCTTGGCAGCGCTTCCCTGGGATATTCGGGAGCTGGGCACTTTTCCTACCCAGCATGAGCCTAGCGCTGGCTACAAGCACCCGGGCCCTTGCCGGAGGTGGAAAGTGCCCCTGTATTTTGTGTTCCGCTAATGGAAAGTCCAAAGTGGAGAATGTTAAAAAGAAGCCAGATCTGCCCAGAAATGCCCCCCAGGAACCGTGTGTGCTGCCTGGGGTGGCAATGCCCTGGATCCCAGGGGCTGCAATGCCCTGGATCCCGGGGGCTGCAATGCCCTGGATCCCAGGGGCTGCAATGACCCGGATCCCAGGGGCTGCAATGACCCGGATCCCGGGGGCTGCAATGACCCGGATCCCAGGGGCTGCAATGCCCTGGATCCCGGGGGCTGCAATGCCCTGGATCCGAGGGGCTGCAATGCCCTGGATCCCAGGGGCTGCAATGACCCGGATCCCGGGGGCTGCAATGACCCGGATCCCAGGGGCTGCAATGCCCTGGATCCCGGGGGCTGCAATGCCCTGGATCCGAGGGGCTGCAATGCCCTGGATCCCAGGGGCTGCAATGATCTCGATCCCAGGGGCTGCAATGCCCTGGATCCCAGGGGCTGCAATGACCCGGATCCCAGGATCGCAGCACTTCCTTCCGCAGCCGCGCAGGGTCTCCGGAGGAGAGCGGCTCACGCAATGCGCTCTCTTCCAGGCACTTCTGCCTTAGAGCTTTATGAATATTGTAGCAAGGCCACTCCTTTCATCTCTGCTTCCTGCTGCGGAGCCCCAAACCTTCCACACATTCATTTCCACCTCGCTGTTTCCCTCAATTATTTACAGCCCCCTTCCCAGAGTGGAGTCCTTCCATTAGTGCATATTCCGTGGAGCTGCCCCTGCAATTTGAGGACATGAAGATCCCCTCAGTTACTCTGCAGAGCAGCAGGTTTTCCTCAGGGCCACGACCTGGACAGGACGGTCCCTTTAGCCCAGACTAGATCAGGTCCCCGTGGAGGCTGGGGAGGCCATGGCTCTGCCAGGAATTGGAAGCATCCCGAAACTTGATGGGACCTGGCAGGACCGTCTGCGGTCCCTGCGGCTGGGTGGTTCCCTGTTTGCTCCACTCATTTCACTGCTCGTTACTCCGACCGTTCTGTTTATTGTCACTGCTCTTCCTGACACCAGCTCGATCCCAGCTTCCCGCATGGGAAGCCCCTGTTGCATCCCAGCCTCCCTCCTGGCTCCATGGCGGGTCCCTCTCACCCGCGCTGGCTGGGGGCATCCAGGGTGGGGGGGACCCGCTGGTACCCAGCGCTGGCCTCGCTCCTGCGTCATGCTCTGAATTAATCATCCACGCTGCTCCGAGCCGGGCCCTTCACTTCCCGAGATTTTTTTTCTTTTTGCACATTAAAAATTAACAGTGCTAAATGATTGATAGCAGGTGGCCCCTGTGCCTGAGCTCTGCAGCAGTGCTCGAGCACGCAGAGTTTTCTTTCCCCGAGGGCTGGTGCATGTCCCTGTCCCCAGCCGTCCCCTCCAGCACTGGGCCTCATCCAGGGGGCTCCCAGGCTGATCCAGGGCTGATCCTCTCCAAGGATTCCCTGGTAAATTCTGGTGTGGGAAAATGTCCCTCCCGCTCAAGCAACGCCTGCAAATGTTATGTGGGAAATGTGGCTGCCCATAGCCAGCAACCATCCCGCTCGTGGGCCTCGGCACCCACCCTGGGACCCACCTTGCTCCTGCACCCCGGCACCCACCCCAGGCACCCACCCTGCTCATCCAGCCCCAGCTCCCATCCCAGCGCTCACCCCGCTCGTGCCCCCCAGCACCCATCCTTGGCATCCACCCTGGTCGTCCATGCCCAGCACCCATC
>VZSV01000174.1:363113-388742 GCA_013398735.1 Nothocercus julius | reverse complement strand
CGCAGGGACGCGGCCGTGTGGGTGCTGGAGTCGGCGCTGGGGCTGCGCAGCGAGGCGCAGCAGGAGCTCGAGCTGCTGCAGCGCACCGTGGGGCACCAGAAGGAGGTGATCGCCCTCCTGGAGGGGCACCTGCGCGAGGCCACGCGGGAGCTGGAGGAGCTGCGCGTGGAGGTCTGCGCCCGGCGGCCGCGCGGCCTCGTCGACAAGGAGGTGACGGCCAAGCCGCGCGTGGCCGAGGCCGCGGCGCAGGCGGCGGTGGCCACACGGAGCACGGCGGCCGGCGAGCGCCCAGAGACGCTCGAGCGCTCCGTGGGTTGCTCGCCGGCCACCGCCTCCGTCGGCATCGGCTGCCGCCCCGAGGGGAAGGATGCGGCCGTGGGGCCTGACGTGCCGGTGTCACGGGAGGACAAGGATGCCCAGGCCGACCTCGGAGGAGAAGGGGGGTCCCCGAGGAAGGAGGACGCCCGCCTGGTCCCTCCAGAGCCGGGACGCGAGGACCCCGCGGTGGACGGCAGAGCAGCCCCCAGCCCTGCGGCCGGTGAGTTGGTGTCGGGCGGGAGACGCGACGGCGGCGCTACCTGTCACGAGGGGCGCCCGGTCTCAGCGCCGGTGGCTGAGCTGGCCCCGCCGGCGTCTGCATGTCCCTCCAGGAGCCCTCAAGTCCATCATGAAGAAGCGGGATGGCGCCAGCAGGAGCGAGGCCGAAGGCAGCAAGAAGAGCCTGCAGTTCGTGGGGGTGCTCAACGGCGAGTAGGTGCCGTGGAGCAGAGCGGGGCGGGCGGCCGCGCGCGGCCTCCCCGCACTGCCCCTCTCCTCCCGCACACAGGTATGAGAGCACGTCCAGCGAGGAGGAGGAGGAGGAGGAGGTAGGAGACAGCTCCTCCGAGAAGGCTTCGGCCGACAGCTCCGACAGCGACGTGCAGGGCGACACGGACACCTCGGATGAGGGAGGCGCGAGTGAGCCGGGCGGCCCAGAGCGGGGAACCGCGGCTGGGGACGACAGCGCGGCCAGGACGGAGCCCATCGAGGTGAAGGAGAAGTAAGTGCAGGACTCCTGCCGGCGGGGGGGCTCTGGCAGCAGCGCTGGGCTCCTTTCTGAGAGATTCCGCCGCGTTTTCGTGTGGATGCTGGGGAAAACACAGGGCCTCCTGCAGAAACCATTGGTCAGGAAAAAAAATAAAAAAGGAAAAATCCCTGCGCTTTGGGGCTCCTAAGGAGAACACTCGGCTGCGGCGGCAGCTGCCTTTTTGTTGGGGGAGATAATTTGGATTGAAAAATAAATTCCATGGGATTTTCCAACAAAAGGCAGAGGAAAATCAACCTCAAAATGGGCAAATCTCCCCCGAGCATGGCCATATAAGGTTCACTTCTTCCTGCCTGGCAAGACAGGGTCTGGTTGGACAGGAGAGCATCTCCGTCCAGCCCCGCTGGGCAGGAACACGGAGCAGCTTCCCGCCTGCTCGGGTGGGAAGTGTCCGAGCCCAGCATGTGTTTGCTGGGGCTGAGGGGCAGCCGGGCGCTCCTTGCCAGGGCTGTTTCAGTGGGGCGAGAAGACCCTGCACCCCAGGTGGGCGCGCGCGGGCCCCGGGCTCGGGCCCAGCTCAGCGTCCCCCTCGGCCGCCCCGCCAGGTTCGAGCTGAGCCCCAGGATGCGGGAGGCCTGTCTCATCGTCAAGAGCCACCTGGGCCACCCCGGAGCGGCCAAGAGCAAAGAGGTGGTGAGTCGGGGCGCCGCGGGCGGGACAGCCCGACCTGTTGGTCCCCTGGGTCCTGGCAGCTCCCTGAGGGAACAGGCTGACCGTGCCTGGCTGGCAGGCACGGCTGGGGCTTGGTGTCCCCAGAGCTCATCCAGAAAAGTTTGACCAAGTGCCCTCCATCTCCAAAACACGGCCCTGTTCTCTGCTCCAGCTTGAGGTCCAAGTCTGGTGGCCTCCAGCCAGAGCTTGGAGAGTAAAACCTTCTGCCAGAGAAGCAGTTCTGCAGTCTGAACGTCTCCCCAGTACCCCAAAAGCCACATGGACTCAACTAGGGATGTCCTACAGGGGCATCCCAGCAAGGGGCTGCGTTTGGAGGTCCCCTCTTCCTGCTTGGACACTGCAGGGGGTGGCAGAGCAACGCGGGTGCTCGAGGGACCTGACGCGTGCCCAGGGCTGGTCGCGCCTGGGAGCCGTCTGAGCGCTGCTCACCGTCTGCAGCTCGCCAGCAGCAGCCTGGTGCTCCAGGAGTGGTTCCGTGTGTCCAGCCAGAAGTCGTCCGTCCCCGACACCGTCGCCAACCACCTCCTGGCCTTCGCTGAGGTCTCACCAGCCCTCCTGGCCAACATGGTCAACCTGGCAGATGGCAACGGCAACACGGCTCTGCACTACAGCGTCTCCCACTCCAACTTCCACATCGTGCGGCTGCTCCTGGACACTGGTGGGTGGCCCCGACTCTGCTGTTTATCCTTCTTCCTAGGGACCTCACTTTGCTCCGGGTCTTCTTGCAGCTCCCCATACCCACAAGAAGCTGCACCAGGGCTTGGACAACCCTGCTTTCCTATGAGAACTAGCCCCAAGATGCCGGGGTGGGACCAGGGGATGTGGCTGGGTTGTAGGAGGGCACGAGGCATCACTGATGTCCCGAGTCACCGCTTTGCCCATCCCTCGCAGGGGTCTGTAACGTGGACCACCAGAACAAAGCCGGCTACACGGCCCTCATGCTGGCAGCGCTGGCGGCCGTCGAGCAGCAGGAGGACATGAACGTGGTCAGGAGACTCTTCAGCATGGGCAACGTCAACGCCAAGGCGAGCCAGGTTGGTGCGGGCCAGGGGCTCTGCTCACCAGTGCTGTCTTGACTCCCTGTCCCCAGCAGCTCCTGGTGACACAGTCACCTCCTGCCTCCACCACAAGGGCAGGACGGTGGCTTCCAAACCTGGAAGGGCCATGACATGGGGAGGGCAGCACATCAGGGCTCCCTGGTTGCCCCCACACCTGGTCTCCAGGCAAGATGCTCTTTGCTTCTTTGGGAACATGGGGACAGCAGCAGAGCCTCCCTAGGGCAGTGGGACAAGAGGGTCTGGCACTACCCCACGTAAACAGGAGCAGCCTGGCAGCGTCCCTTGCGTTGCAGGCTGGTCAGACAGCACTCATGCTGGCCGTGAGCCACGGCCGCCAGGAGATGGTAGAAGCCCTGCTGGCGTGCGGAGCCGACGTGAACCTGCAGGACGAGGAGGGCTCGACCGCGCTGATGTGCGCCTGCGAGCACGGCCGCGTCGAGACCGTGAAGCTGCTCCTGGCCCAACCCGCCTGCGACATCTCCATCGTGGACAGTGTAAGTCCCACTGGAGGACTCCAGTGCCGAGGTGCTCGGGAGGCACCGTCCTTCTGCCACCCCAGCCCAGATGTGCTCGGGCTCCGCACTGCTCCGCCGCACCCCTCCCCAACGGCTCTTCTGCCCTTTCCAGGACGGCAACAACGCTGTCGCCATCGCGCTGGAGGCCGGTCACAGCCACATCGCTGCGCTCATGTACGCCCACCTCAACAGCACAAAGACACAGCCCCCCGTGAGTACCGCGGAGCCCCCCGGCTCCCCTGCCCTGTCCCATGCGGCAGCCACAGAAGCAGCGCTAGAGATGCCGAGTGACCGTCTTCTCTCTCTGCAGCAGGGGACGTCACCGACAGGCACCAAGAGCCTCGGGAGCCCAAAAAAAGCAAATTAGAGCAACTTTCAGATCCAGCTGCATGCCCAGAGGGCTGCCACCGGTGCTGGGCTGTAATCTGTCCCACTCCTGCGTGCTCTGTCGCTCAGAGGCTGCAGACGTTTTTATTCTCCTGTCAACAGAGCAGGCGTCAACCCCTTGGGCTCACTCACCTGCAGAGAGCAGCCTGGATTTGGCCACCTCCTTCTGCAAAGCAACTGAGAAAACAGCAAGAGAGCTTGGGGTAGGAAAGGCAGCGAGCTGAAGCCAGCCCTGTCCCCTCCTGGAGCCCCATCACCCCGGTTTCCAGTCACAATCCCTGGGCCAGCTCGGAGCCCTCTGAAAGCCACCAAAACTCCCAAAGATGGACAGAGCAAAGGCAGCCGAGCGAGCGGCGGGCAGCAGGGCTGCGAGGGGGACAGCACCGGCACAGCAGCCGGGACAGGACCGGGACCGGAGGCTGCCTGCAGCTCTCTGAAGCTGGTGAGTCTTCAGCCTCCGGCAGCTGCGGATCCTGTTAGTAAATCTGTCACCAGGCCCAGCAGAACATGCTTTGGTCTTTTCTTTCCTCAAAAGAGATGGAAAACTTGCAAGTTTCAGGGGTTTTAAAACGGGAGGTGGAACATGAAACCTCCCAGCTAAAGCCAGGAGGAAAAGGCCAAACTAGGGAAGAAAAGGGCAAGATCACACTGGATTTTCAGCTTGCAAGGAACCTGGCTGCATTCTGGAGCTGCTGCCCAGTGCTGGAAGGCAAAGCCCAACATATTGACCACAGAAGGAACACGAGAGCTGATTAACGCTGCCTTAAAAATACGCTGGGAGCATTCCCAAACTGAAATACTCACTACCTTTTTCTCTGACATCTCCTTCCCCAGCTGTCATCTGAATTTTCCCTAACACATTCACACACACACAAAATATATATTGCTTAGTCAAAAACACAGCTCATCATCAAATCAGTGTCTTGCTTTGCTCATCAGGAGCCAAACTGACTGCTGGGGGTGAGTGACAAGACTGCACAGCCCATACACTGGCAGCAGGGACCTTTTCTGAAGGCAAAGGTTGCCCTGTCAACATTGCTTATTCTGAACTACTGTGAAGACGAGAGCCAGCAAGTCCCTTTCTGTCCCCTGTCCTGCTCAAAGGAGAGGAGAGGGGCTGACAACAGCTCTAGGAAAAAGGTGAGAAAGAGCTATGAGAGTTCAGCAAGCCTAGTGAAGATGGATGTGTAGGTAGAGGATCTGCGTGTGCGCACACGTGTGCAGCAAGGCGGGTGGGAACACGGGGTAAGGACCAGGACTGGCACGAGAAAGGCTTTTGCACGTGAAGCAGGCTCTGCTCTCAACCCTTCGCAAAGGAACACGGCGCCCAGCCCCTATTTCTGCTCCTCAGCCCATCTTCCTCTCTGTCACCGCTGCCGCACCACACAGAGCTGGCCTGGGACACACAGTAAGCTGGGAAACACTCCCCAATAAACTCACTCTGGACAACACCTTGTTCTTGCCACAGACCAGTTCCAGCTTTGCACTGAAATTAGTATAAGATGCTCACAGCAGCTCCCTAGTATACTGCTCTATATTTAATTCATATTCACTGCTTTGGTTTCACCCGTTTGTTTACTGATTATTTTAATACTGATGTTTATTTTTAAGATACAAATAAAATCTGAAGTAAAATTTTTGAACTGTTACAACACACTGGCGGCCTGGAGTCTCCCGTCTCCTTGGCTGCCTCATGTTGAAGGAGCGGGACAGCCTGGGCACGGCTTTTGCTGCGAGCAGTTGCCACTGCAATGGTCTGAGTGGGAGCAGGGATGTTGCAAGGTCACCTCCCTCCTCACTTACCAGGGAGCACATGGACCGGAGGGGTATTTGGGCTGCAGCTGCCCTGAGCCACCCCCGGTAGGGATTTGTACAGATTTACCTCCATCCCAGCCCCGAGTCACAGCTGATACCTTGTGTGGCGCTCACCCAGCACACACTGACTCAGATGCTTGGACAAATCACCGGCCTGGCGCTCACTACACCGGCAGATAATTCCCTACCTCACAGGAACCGTGAAAACACAGATCCCCCCTCAAATGGGGACAAAGAGAGAGGAAACAAAAATGGGTCAAGTGACAGCACAAACACTCACTAGACAAGGGCTGGCTCCAGAGAACAAAATCCATCTAAGACTGCACAGCACAAATGCCCTCAAAAAGGGAGGAAACATAAATGCTCTTAAAGAAAAACAACTTTCACCATCTGCTTAAGTTTAACAATTTCAGCCCCTCATCCAGAGGCACCATTCTCAACTTTAAGATATTTAAGTTACTCCCAGCTGCTGGTAAAATGTCTTAGTTAAGTAAAATCTGTTCAGGGAAGAGGAACACAATGTCAATAGAGAGAGCAGGACAATAGTAAGAATGCAGGATGAGGAGCCTCAAATCTAACTCACACATCTCAAACCAGCATCACCCATCTGGTAGAAAAATTAGTTCTGCCACAGTGACAAATAAAGCGCTTACAAGGCAGCTCCTTCCTGTGCCCAGCAGTTTTCAGTCCCATCTTTACCTTCAAAACAGTCTAAAATAACAAATCTTTCCAGTTGATGTTTGATCAGAAGGGAAAGTCAAGGTCAATAATAAAGAAGAGTAATTTACGAGCTCCTCCAAGGGGTGAAAACACTCCCTATTTAGAGGTGACTGCCAGGAGAAGCTACAAATCATTTTATTTATAGTAACTTCCACAGAGTATTTTGCTGACTGCAAAAAAAAAAAAAAAAAAAAACCAGAAACAGCCAAAGCTTGGCTATGAAAAAGAGTGAAATCCCAAGAAGCTCCATGAAATTTAACAGTGCCACTTCAGTAGTTATAAAGAAGAAAGCATTTATCAGAAAGATCATTAGGAAGGTCAGTGTACTCAAGATAAAGCTAGTGTTTTGCTGTGAAAGACAGATGAATATAAAAATGCAAAACCACAGTAACACCAAGATAAGGGCATTTTATCCAGAAAGCTTAAGCACAAGCCCTGTAATAAGCAGACCTGGCTTCTGTCCTTCTGGTGAAAGCAGTTATTAGAGGCAGCTGCATAAGCACAGAGACAAGCTACGATATTCACACATTCAGTAAGTGAGGCCTAGACAAAACAGAACTGGAAGAAAAAAAAGAAAAACAGAAAACACTTTATTGTATTAACTCCAAACACCATCCTCATCTTCAGTGACCCATGTCTGGCAGCGCAGGTGTCAGCGAGCGGCTCTGAGGGAATACAAGAAGATTTCCACCAACTGGAAAAGCAACAGCAGAAACTGTTTTGATTACAGAGCTGCCAACTTCAGTGCCTGAAAAAGCACAGAAGTAAAAAGGGGCATTTTGGGCTACCTGGGAGCTCCCTCGGCGCCAGCCTAGCGCAGCCGCCGGGCCTCACGCTCCGACTCGAGCAGCGTCAGAACGTCGCCCTCGCGCACGGGCCCCTTCACGTTGCGGATGATGGAGCGGCTCGTGTCGTCCATGAACTCCACACGCACCTGGGGAGGCGACTCTGCGTCAGTGCGAGGCGACACCCGCGCCAGCGCGCGGCGACGTCGCCTCAGCGCGGGCCTAGCCCCGCTCACCTGCGTGCACTGCCCCTGCGAGCCGGTCCGGCCCAGCACCTTGGTGACCTGCGGGGACAAGAGACGCGTGAGCGCGGCGAGGCGGCCGCGGTCCCGGTCCTGGTCCCGGTCCCCCCCGCCGCCTCACCCTGGCCAGCTTGATGGGCTGCACGCGGCTCGTGTCCATGGCGGCGCGCGGAGCGGAAGAGAGGGCCGCGCTCCCCCCGCGCCCCCTTTTATAGCACAGCGGCTCTCGCGAGATTTGCGGCGTGGCCCCTCGCGCGCCCCTTCCGGCGCGCGCGCGCCCTTCAGAGAGAAGCTAAGATGGCGACGGCCACTCGCATCATCCAGCGGCTGCGCAACTTCGCGGCGGGGGTGAGGGCAGCCCCAGGGGGGAAGGCGGCCCTGGGGTCCCTCCCGGAGCGGGGAGGGCAGCCCCCCGCTGAACCGCTCTCGCCTTGCCTTGCAGCGCGACCTCCAGGCCAAGCTGGCGCTACGCTACACCGAGATCTCCAAGAGGTAAAAGGCGGTGGCGTCTGCTCCGCGGCCCGGCCGTGAGGCCAGAGCTCAGCGCTGTTCCCTACCTGCTGCTCCTGCGCCATTTCCTACCCCTTTTTGCTTCAGGATTTCATGTTTCTGCTCTCTGGAGAGCAGCTCTGACCTCCTGGGCTCGAGGGGACAGCTTGTCACAGAGCCCTGGGCAAAGGGGGCTGCTCTTCCCCCGCCTGTGCTTTTAACAGGGTTGCATTTGCATCAGGCACCTTCAGCTGTCCTTAAAACCTCTGCAGCTGCAGGCTGGGCAGTGCACAGCGACGCTCACCTCCACATCTCCCATCAACACGGGCCCTTATTTAGCATAACACACACTGAAATTGTGACACTTTTGCTGTCCAGAACGCAGCCACCACCTCAGCTCCCGGTGGGTCCCAGCCACAAGTTGGCAGACAACTACTACTGCAGCCGTGATGGGCGCAGGGAGGCTTTCCCACCCATCGTCGTCGTCTCGGCGCAGAAAACCCTCGCTGCCGGGGCCCAGGCTGGCAGGTAGGTCTGGCCTCGACTGCTCCTGCACGCTGAGCAGGGCTGAGCTGCCTCAAAAATACACAGTTCTTCCAGAAGCTGCTGTTGTATTCAGAAGGTCATAGAGTAACGCTGAACTAATACTTCAGTTCTGTATTTCTTCTTGAATAAATAAACCAAGTGGCTGGCTGTTGACTTACCTAAGCTCTCCAGCCCTAATAGAACCCATTCTCCTGATGAAATTTGGGAGTTCTTTATTAACTGCTATTAAAAGCTACTTGAGTCTTTTTCTTCCTCTATTCCAGTTCAGGGTCTGCAGTGACAACAGCAGAAAAAAAGCCAGTGACACCAGGGCCACCACTCAAGAAGTGGGAGCTTTCAAAAGACCAGCCGTATTTGTGAGAAACAAATGGTGCTGGATGCACAGGTAATTAAGAAGTGGCACCTTAATGTGGAAACCCACACTGGGTATAGCTACCGTGACGCCAGATGTTTTGAATTTATCCTAGTTTTGCTGGTACATGACTAATAAATGTATTTAAAGCTGCGATGCCCCCCTTTTGTCTCTTCCATTTGAATTACAGAGGTTACTTGCTTTCAGTAGTGCCTCTTGGGTACTGGTGTTGCACGAGTGTTCACTGAATGCACAAAACAGAGAGAAGTGCTGCTGAACGTGTTGCCTTAAGGGCAAGAACCAGCAGGGTTTGAGGGCTGGTCACCAGCCTGAGAGCACTGGGAAGGAGTGGGGCAGCAAATCCCAGAAATCCCAGCTGGATGGGGCTGCCAGCAGTGCTGTGGTACAGGGGCTGTCCAGCACTGTCAGGTGCATGGCAGAGCTCAGCTGTCACAAGGTGTCCCAGATCATCCTCTTAGCTTGAGCTGAGCTGAGCCTGGGACTCGCTGCTCTGTTAGGCTCTGTCCCTTCCTTTGTGCATGTGGCTGGGACGTGGATTTGGGAGCAGGAACCTCTTCCAGTACAGCCATGGCCAAAACTTGCAGCCGTGTTTGTGACAGTTTGTCACAGTGTTTGTAACTTCCCTCCCTCCCTCTCTTGAGCTCACGGGGCCCAGCCAGAAGCATTTTTGTTGTCCTAAATCCTCAGGCTCGGACACTTCAATTACAGGGGGGATTGCGCCGCTTTTCAGCGTGGTATCAATTTTGTGCTCTGGGCCTCTGCATTTAGTTAAGTCATTTCACAGAAATAAAGGTTAAATGTTAAGGTTAAAGCAGATACAAGCCCTGCATGTCCTTGGCCTTCAAGGGTTAAACAGAGGTCCATGCTCTCCCTTCAGCTTGCTATAGGGGATGCCCTGCTTGGAAATAGGGTAGTATGTGACAAATGCAAACAGCTAATAAGAACAGAATGAGGAAAAAGAGAAGCGCAGAGCTGGAAATAGCCCCTTATATAAAGTGTTAGCGCTTCAATCCCATTATTGTCTTAAGGAGCGGACACTTAGCTGCTTCCAACTCCTACAATGCAAACCCCAATCCGATCAGCAATCGGCTTTGGGAAGCCGGCAGGTGCCATGTGGCACCAGGACACGGGCAGTGTCCCTTAGCAGTGACTCTTTGCTGCTCCTGTGAGCTGAAAGCCCTTGCCCTCCTTGCACATGGCTGGGGACAAGGGACCTGTGAAGCCTAAATTGCTGTAAGAGGAGTTGCTGCTGCGGAGGGTCAGGCACAATGAGGCAGCTGGGGAGGAGGCGAGCAAGTCTCTCCCCCAGTCTGAAGATTGGGGATCCCCGCGGCTTCCTCCGGAGCCCGGAGGAAGAGGAGCTCTACATCCCATTTGCACAGGACAGCCTCATAAAGCCGTGGAGCTCCATGCACAACGTGGCAGACAGCAACCAGCAGGAAAGTGGAATTCCCATCCTAAGGAACAAGTATTTCCTCAACATTAACGTGGGAGGTGAATCATTCCAGATTGCTTGCAAGGCAGCTGCCCGCTATCCCATCACCAGGATTGGGAAACTCGCCATCTACACAGACCCTGTGAAGAAGCTGAAGCTCTGCGATGACTACTCGGTGCAGAGGAACGAGTACTTCTTCGACCGAGATCCTTCAATTTTCCACTACGTCTTCCACTTCTACCGCAGCGGGGTCCTGTGGATAAGGGACGAGGTTTGTCCCAGTCACTTTGTGGAGGAAATCGAGTACTGGGGACTCCATCTGAAATACTCCCAGCGCTGCTGCCGGATCCTGCTGGAGGAAAAGCAAGACGAGCTCAGCGAGTACCTGAAAATACAGAAGGAGCTGGAGGCAGAACTGGAGCCCTTGGACTCAGCAGAGCACTTTGAAGGTAAATGCCTGGGGAATTTCCGCAAGAAGATCTGGGACCTCATTGAGAACCCTTACTCCTCTATCCCAGCCAAGATCATTGCCGTCATGTCGAGCTTCTTTGTGCTCATCTCCATCGTGGGCATGACTTTGAGCACAGTGGAGGAGATGAAGCAAAAGATCGGGAAGAAGTGGATGGAACAGGTGGAGATGATCTGTGCCATTTTCTTCACTTCTGAGTATCTCATGCGGCTCATCTCCTCCTCCAGCTTCCAGAAGTTTTTGCGGGCAGCATTTAATGCTGTAGACTTAGTGGCCATCCTGCCTTTCTATATCCAGATTCTCTTTGAAAACCTGGATGAAGCGGACACGCTTTACCATGAGGAACTGCACAAGGTGGAGAACGTGAGCAAGCTGGGAAAAGTTCTCAAGCTCATCAAGCTCATGAGGATCTTCCGCATCCTCAAGCTGGCACGTCACTCCACCGGCCTCCGGGCCTTCGGCTTCACCATGCGCCAGTGTTACCAGCAGGTTTGCTGCCTCTTCCTCTTCATCGCCATGGGTATCTTCACCTTCTCTGCTCTCATGCACTCCGCGGAGCACGATGTCCCAGGCACCAACTTCACCAGCATCCCCTACGCGTGGTGGTGGGCAGCGGTAAGGAGCGGGGACCTCGGCCCGGGCAGTGCGCGGTGCGGCCCACGGGCAGGGGCTGCTGCTCACGAGGTAGAAATGGGCCCAGTTTTCCCAGCGGCTCCAATCCAGCGGGAAGCCCAGAGCCTGTGGGAAGGGAGGAAACTGGGAGAGTGGGACTAAAGTCAGATGCTCTAAACCAGGCATGGAGGCAGGATAGTGGGTGCAGGTGGCCTGGGGACATCCATGGCACCTGGCACCCGATCTCCTGGTGGCCACAGCACAGTTCAGATCCCCTAGGGATGGATGCTTGGACTGAACCAGGCAAATATGGGGACACCTTGCTCCAGCCTAGGCCAGGAAGGAGACCCCAGAGTCGGGCAGGCTGCGGGCGAGGACAGGAACCCTGGGGCTGCCAGAGCCCTGGGATGTCCCTTGTTCGCCAGCGCCACCAGAGCCAGCAGCCCTGCTGGGCCAAGTGCTATAATAAGCCTGGGATTAGCTCTGAGCTGACCAACAACTAAAGCACTTGAGACGCGGGGGTTACTGAGGGGTTTTTGATTTGCAGACAAAATGATCCTCTCGGTCACTTCTGCTATTCTAATCACCCTCTGCCACCACCAGCTGCCTGCCTCTCATTAACCTCTTCCTGAGGAAGAGTCTCTTAGCAAAACCAGCTGCTCCAGGTGTTTAGATGAGCAGGGATGAGAATTCCCAAATGGCTGATCCTATAGATCAGTGTATCTCCGTCCTCTCCCAGGTCAGCCTCTCCACTGTGGGCTACGGAGACATTGTGCCCGAGACGGTGGTTGGCAGGATTGTGGCGTTCGGCTGCATCTCCTTCGGCATCATCCTGAATGGAATGCCCATCTCAATCCTCTACAACAAGTTTTCCGATTACTACGCCAAGCTGAAGGCCCACGAGAACGAGACGAGCCTCTCGCTCAAACTCTCCAGGAGGATCCACCTGAAGCGGCGAGTCCTGCGGCAGCTCTCGTTGTGCTGCGGAGCCGACCCTCGCTGCCACCACTGACCCTCTGCACAACCCCCCAGCCTGGCTCGTCCCCCTTGGTGACCCTCTGTCCTGGTCGTCCCTTCCCGCAGCTGCTCTTTTGGGTCCTGTCCCCTGGGATGGCTTTGGGACATGGGGACAGCAAGCAATGGCGGCAGGAGGAGCTGGTGCAGAGGGACCTGCTGGGGGCTGCGTCCGGCCAGCAGAATCCCTGGGGAAGGGACCCCTGGCAGGACCTGACTGCAGGGACTGGTGCTGATTTCGGGTGCACCGGTGTCAGCCCAGCGTCAGCTCATGGTCGCCAATAAGTGACCTGCTATTCTGAAGCTGTTGGAAAGAGGCTTGGAGTGGATCAGCCTCCTGCTCAGCTCAGACCCCCTTCCGCCGCACCCCGGAGTGCGGGGTGGCAGCGGGCACGGGGCAAGGGGCTGTGCCAGGGGGTGCGAGGTGGGACCCATCACCTCTCCCGTAACCCCAGGCACTCATCCCAGAGCTCCGTCACCTCCGGATACCCAACGTTGTACCCATCTGCCCCCTTGGGCAGCGGTCACAAAAGAAACCCTCCCTTGAGAGCTGTAGGTTTAATTCTCCACATTCATTTTACAAGCCACAAAAAAAGTGCAGCATGTACAGACATTTACAGGACCCTGTACAGGCGGTTTCTGTCATATATTAGTGCTCTTGCTATACACATATACAACTATATACAGCCTGCAGGAAGCCTTCGCATGGGCAAGGGAACCTGCGCGCCCTTCGCACCCTGAAACGGAGCCAGCTCCTCTCCCAAATCGCTTGTTTGGGTCAGTCTCATCTGAGCTCAGCCCGAGCCTTCCCAGGCCCTGCTGGGGATGAAGCCACCATGGCCACGCTGGGGACAGCTGACCAGGTCCCCACTTTGCTCCCCCCCAGCCTTTTTAGTACCGGTTTTGCAGAACGGAGGCTCTCGCAGGGCCGTTTTGCATTGGGGCCAAATCTCCGTGCAGCCTCCCGGGGCTCCCGGAGGGATGCGGGCAGCGGGATGCTCCTTCCTCCCGCATCAGTGGCAGCCGCAGCTCCCGGCCACCATGTCATCGTACTGCTTGAGCACCACGTTCTCGTCGTCGTCGAAGTAGAGCAGGTTGATGGAGTAGAGCTTGTCAGGGACGCAGCAGGGGCTGCTCACGCCCTCGCTCAGCTTGAGCGCGTTGATGATGGACTGCACCGTGGCGTGGTTCGTGGGCCGCATGTTCTCGCCCAGCGGGAAGGGGCAGGCGCCCTTGCAGTGATACGCGTTGTAGCCGCGCGGTGAGATGATCCAGCCGGACCAGCCGATCTCCTCGAAGTCCACGGACAGGGGATGCCGCTGGCAGGGCTGCAGGCGGTCCAGCGAGCGCGTGCTCCGCGGCCCGCTCCCTTTGGGCGCTGTCATCTTAGCAGGGAGAACAGGAGCCTGGGGCTGGAGATCTATGCGAAATGAGGAAATGATAGGTTAGGGACTGCACAAGTTTTCCTGAGTGGCAGTTACAGGTCTCACCAATTCCCTGTTCCCATTTCTCAGCGGAATCTAAACCCAAAGGGTTTTAACAATTGCATCTCAATGCATGGGGAGAAGTGGGGGGAAAAGGTTTCCCATGGACGTTCTGGGCTCTCTGTGAATGCAGTCGGAGCTGCCAGCACAGCGCCCATCACCATCTCCTCCGACCCAATTACACCCGCAATAACCACAAGCACCAGGACCCGGCAGCCGCCACAGCAGAGGTGATGGTGGCTCCACCCTGTCCCCCTCTCTGCGGGCACAGGGAGCCCCTGGGACACACCTGGGAAGGCGCCGGTGGGCAGGGAAGCTCCACGGCGCCCGTCGTCCGTGAAGAGCACCAGCATGGGCTTCTTGCTCTCGTGGTGGTCCCGGCCGGAGGCAAACCGCACGCCAGGGGGGTCCGGCGGCCCCCCACCCAGGCTCTGCACCGACACCAGCAGCCCTTGGTTGCTGCTTTCGTCCTCCGTCCAGTCGCGGACCTGGGGAAGGGAACGGACGTCACCATGGGGCAAACAAGGCAGCGTACCTGTGGCAGGTGACAAGCGTTCCCAGCGGAGCCACCTCCCCTTGGGCCATGATGCAGCCAGTGCAGACAGGGACAGCGGAGCTGGTGCCCAGGTCACCGTGCTGTGTGTCCCCCCACCCCGCACCCCCCAGAGCAGGGTTATGGCACTCACAGCTTGTGTGATGGCAAAGACCTCCCAGCCCGAGCCCTGCAGCGCCAGGAGCCGGGTCGCCAGCAGCTTCCGCCCTTCCGGAGCCTCCAGCCTTGTCTTGTCCAGGACCTGGTAGATGCTCACCTGCGGATGGAGGCAAAGGGCAGTGACCGCGAAGCCGGGTCGGGTTGTGCTCCTGCAGGCAGGGACTGTCCCCAGGCACCGGCGCGTCCCCACCCCCCTGCTCACCTGGCAGAAGTGGTGCCGCTTGGGCCCGTCGCTGGCCCGGGGCCAGAGGCGGAAGAGATGCAGCTCGGCCGTCAGGATCTTCTCGCTCTTGGCTACGCTAGACAGCACAAAGAGGAAATGCATCTTCTCGCTGTGGACTGAGGAGAGGCACGGGTTAGCAAGCAGAGCCCGACCGCAATCTCCGCCAGTCACTCAGCCCCATCCCGCATCCAGGCGGAGAGGGACACGGAGCCCCCAGCCCCCTCTTACTCTTATCCAAGAAGCTGCGGACCGTGTTGCCCTCCAGGACACCGGGGTTCTTGGTGACGCCGTCCGCGTTGGCCACGGTGTTGAACAGATCCACCATGTACTGCGGCGGCTGCTTGACGTGGGCCGGCGGCGCCGGCGGGTCCTCGATGCCGAACACCTCCAGGAGCCTCTTGAGCGCCTCGGCCCTGCGGCTGGCGCCGTCCGGCGCCGCGCTCGCCGGCCTGGCCAGCGCGAGCAGGAGCAGCGCGGTGGCCAGCATGGTCCCGGCTCGAGTCCCGCCAGCTCGCCCGCCCTGCATTTATAACTCGCCCCCGAGAGGAGATCGCAGGCAAATATGCGCCCGAGCCATCAGGAAGGTAAAGAGAGCTGATTGCCGTGCTAACAAGGTGCCAAGCTGGGCTACCCAGTGCCCTGCGCCAATTAGCCCCAGTACACAAGGGCCTGGGAGGAAGGCTCCGCGCGCCAGGCTGCCCAGGGCGGCCTCGGCTCCCTCGGCAGGGCCCCGGCTGCGCTGAGTTTGCTCTCCGTGGGAGACTAACTGGGTTTTAACGATGCCGCTAATGGGACAAACAGGAGGACGTTTGTGCCGAGGAATTCTGCAGCTGCCAGCAAAGAGGGAGAGGAAGGACAGAGCAGCCGGCAGCAGCAGCTCTTGCCCTGGAAACGCCTGCGAGCAGAACTGAAATTCAACTTAAAAATAAATAATTAAACCCAAGCAACTGGCTTCCTAAAGATTAAAGGGCAGTTGCTGATATCCTCCGAGTGATGGATACCAATGAAGCGAGAATCCTGCAGACTCAGGCTGATGGGATAAGGCCAATTCCTCGTTGCCCTTCCCCAAGGGACGAGGAGCTGAGTTGCGCTGCCCTATGTGTGGCCTCTTCACACCTGGCACTTATTTTAATGCCCTGCAACTTAGCAGAAATATTCCTGCAGGCACAGCAGATAAAAACAAGGCCCGTGAGCTCTTACATTGACCTGGGAATAGGGAAATCTCTGGGATAGAGGCCCTCAGATACTGGCTCTCCCCAGCAGCTTGGGAAGGCACCGGGAAGCAGGCGCTGTCTCCATCCATCCCAAGCTGGCCAGGATCCCCGCGGCTGCGAGGCCAAGTCACTTCCAGGCTAATACGATTAGGAGACAAACTGCAGGCTGCAGTGCCCATTGGCATCTTTAATTTATTCCAACCTGCTGTTTGGAGGGTGAAAGGGCTGTTAATTACCCCGAATACACAGCGAGGTGATTGCAGGCATGCGGCACGGGCTCCTACTAATCGGAAGAGGAAACCATTCAAAGCCTTTGCATCCTTTCCCTCCTCTTCCCCAGGCACGTTCCTGGTGCCAGCCAGGGCTGCAAATCCCACTGGATAATGCCGGTCACCCCAGGGCCAGATGCCCTGCAGAGGGGACACCCCTGTCCCCAGCTCTGCTTGCAACGTGCTGCCCCTTTCCTTCTTTTCTCCCATTTTCCACTTCTGTAAACGGGAGCAGCCCAGGGGCCGTGCCAGACTCAGGCTCATCCCAGGAGGATCAGGGAACCCCTAGGAGCTGCAAATTGCCCCTGCTGTTTATTTTAGAAGCTGCCAAATATTCTGCGGGCAGCTGATTTATATGCCCGCTGTTTAAATTATCTTTAATTCATAAAATAGCCCTCTCTCATTTACATATGGTACAGACAGTCTGGCAGGGCCTTGCAGGACCAACCGCACATTTCTCTCTGCCTTGCGAATCCCTGTGGGTAAAGGGCCCGGTGACTCCGCAGGGAAGGGAGGACGCAGCCCCCAGCCCTCCCGGTGTCCCCGCGGCCGGCACACCAGGGCTGAGCTCAGCACGCCGGGCTCTGCCAGCGGCTCATGCGGGTTCTCGGGACACCCTGGGGTCCAGCCTGCTGCAGGGGACGAATGTGGATCAAAAAGGCCCTGCCCTGGGCTGTTGGTACCTCCGGACACTGCCCCCCGGCACTGCTTGTCACCACCTGGAGCAAGGACAGATGCCCTGGGCAAGGGAGGGGAAGAAGAGGCAGCTCCCTGCTGGGGGACATTCGAAAAGGGAGTTTTTATGCCTTGCTCCCTGGTCAGTAAACCACTTCCTCCCTCCCAGCCTAGGCAGAACAGGGCTGCTTTATTTCCCTGCAGTTGGATTTGCTTCCCTTGCCATTTACTGCATTCCCAGCTGCACCCGCTGAGCGTGGCTGCCGCGACAGCCAGGGCGCTATCCCTCGGTGCGGTGGAGATGCTGCTCCCAGCACCGCTGCCGGGCCCTGCGCTCCCAGAAACGCCCGGGTGGGCGAGCGCCGTGTGCTGCTCCAAGCCTCTCTCCGCGTTCGCCCTCCCCAGTCCTGCCCCAGGACCACAAAGATGCTACAAATAGAGGCTGTGAAGGCTCCCAGAGGCCCCTCAGACCAGACCATGCGGATACATCCCGGAATGAGACGTGCTGGGACAAGGCTCCGGCTGCATCCGAGAGCCCGCGCGGCCCGGGGGGCGATCGCGGCAGCTGTGCTTACCTAAGCAAGCAGGGCTCCCCCCAGGAGCGGCTGCCCAAGCACCTTCCCACATCAATTTCCTGCAAAGATTTGCAAAACAAAGGCGTGAAAATCCCCTGCAGCACCACAGCCGGGGGCACCCCGGGACCTGGCCGCCCTCCACCTGCAGCCCCGGCCCCAATACACAGCCCGAGTGCGGCGGCACGGGCGCCTGTGCGTCGCTCTTGTAGCATAACGGAGCCAAATGTGTAGGGAGAAGAATTTTGCCCCCCACCCAGCACCCCGGGCCTTCCGAGACATAGTTACCTATGCACAAAACCTGTCTTGAAGCAGAGAGTTGTCCCTGCCAAAATGAAATGTTACTATTGGAGCATAAGGCATATTTTAAATAAATACCCGTTTCCTTAATTGCCTTGAAAATAAGTTCTCGCCGCAAAAAAAAAAAAAAAATAAAATAACAGTTTGTTACTTCATGGCACTAGTGTGTATACAATTTTGGGGCGGTGAAATACATTTTCTCCAGTATAATAATTTACACACGTGATTTCTGTGGCAATAGTTTGTGGCCAGGGTGCACTTAGCTCTCCTGAGTTGAAGCCACTTGTGTCAGAGCATCTGCTGGACCACTTGGATCCAGGGTGCGGATGCAGCTGTCCAGCCGAGCTGCCGGGAGGGAAGGCTGAGCGGCAGGACACCAACCTTGAGCCGTTCCTCTCCATGTCCCACAGAGCTGTGCACAGTTTTGTAGTAATATTCCACTTGGGAAACGCGATAGCATTTTTCCTTCATCTCGCTGTTCTCCAGCGTCTGAACCACCTCTCCGCTACTCAGGTTTTTGACCAGAGCAGTGTTAAATTTTGTGGGCAGGCAGGAAAGTCCATCTGAAAGGAAATGAGAAGGCAATTTAATTTGGTCCCATATCTAAGACCCCAAGGCTGCAGCCTCTCTCCCGTGGGTCCGACGTGGAGCAGACACGGCTCGGGCACCAGCATCCCACGTGGGTCCCCTTGCTCTGGCTCTGCTGCCCGATGCAGAGGAGCAAGTTCCAAACGGATGAGCAGAAGAGGATCCATTTTCCTCACTGGGTTATTTCTGTGCTGTGCTAATGCACTAGACTGGAAATGGAGAGCAGAGATTTAGACAAGAGGCTGCAGCAGGGGAAGCAGAGCATCGCACGTATCACTCTGCCAGTCACCAAAGCAAGGAGCTTTCTGTACATAGGATGCCTAGTGTAAAATTTGGGGGAAGCTGCAATTCAGGCGAAGCTCCTCTGAGAGCTTCAGATCCTCTTTGAGGCTCTGGTGTTTTAAATTCCTCTTAATCCTAGGGAAATAAATAGCTGCGTGTCAGCCCATCTCCTGCTGACGCCCACCCTGAGACAGCCAGACTCCATCCACGCTCCTTTACGATAGGTGATGGGGAGCAAACACCCACCCATCCTGCGCATGGCTGCTCCACAACCGACCAGGATGCAATAAACCCCTGCAAATACCCTGCAATGCAAGCCAGCTTTTCCCGTCTCACTTCCACACGATCCTTTCATCGCACTCCCACTGCGACAGCATCTCCCTGCGTTGGCACAAGGAAGATGTTACATCCAGTTGTGCTGCGGGAACACAATCCTGTGCCAGCGCTGGGATAACCTCACAAGGAGGCACAT
Organism: Nothocercus julius; assembly: GCA_013398735.1. Taxonomy (NCBI): domain Eukaryota; kingdom Metazoa; phylum Chordata; class Aves; order Tinamiformes; family Tinamidae; genus Nothocercus; species Nothocercus julius. Next base: position 369,735 of record VZSV01000174.1, on the reverse strand, counting down.
GACGGGGGGGGAAAACGCTTCCCAAGGGAGCTGTTACAAAGAGATGGAGCTGGTCCGTGCCCAAGCCACCCCCACTTTCCTGAGTCCGCATTTCCCACCGAATGAGCCATGTTCCATTAGCCATTCTGCAGATCACAGCCATCAACCCGCACCTTCCAGCCACACACCGGGGAAGTGAACGTCTCCACCAATTCTCCCTCTCCTCGGGGGGGGAAAAAACACAACCTAGGCCAACCTAGGCCACCCATCTAAGCAGCCCCCACTGCTGCTTTCCTGGTCCCCACGAGGATTGCAGCACTCTGTCCCTCTCTAGCGGCTGTCACAGCCATGTCACGAGAAACGCTGCCTGAAATCTTTCTCCGGAGGATGGTTTTAGATGCAGAAATGCCAATGAAACAACATCAAGTTTAAAGAGAACTAGTTGATCTTAGCAAGTAATTGCAGAAAATCACTTCAACAACAAGAACTGATGCGTTTGCCTTCTCTGACTTGACTCTCAGGTTATTTGGGATGTGGGATAACTCACAAGACAACACAATATTAAGCCAAAATAAATTATTTCCACTTTATTACAGTGAAAGGTTTGATCTGACTGGAACCATCTAGCTTGAAGTTTTCACTTCCAAGAGATTTTTGAGACATCAATGTAGTTCACAGATGCTGAGATGAAAGGAGACTTCAGAAGGTCAGAAATGAAACTCCATTTCTCAGTTATCACTATCAAGAATCTTTGCTGCTCCCAGCTCCAAGGAAGAGTTGTTTGGGTAGTTCCCTATAACAAGGTGATTTAAATTCCATCCTCAAACCACACACAGAGACAAGGAATTGCAAATTCACCCGCAGACCTGCACTGTAAGAGCCCAGAAAAAGAGGCGGAATGAAAACTCAGGTCCCAACAGCAGAAACGACAGTCAAATTCCTTTGTAAGCCCAACAGGCGCCCGCCTCCCTGTGCTGGAGGCTGGGTCGGAGCACTTCCCCATGTCAACCGTCATCTCCCAGGCACTGTCTGGAAAGAGGATCTTCAGAGCCGGGAGAGGGAGACGCTCCCCGGACCGCACTGAGAGCCTTCGGGGACCTCCATGCCGCGGAGCCCTTCGGAGCGCGGCAGCCGCTCCACGTGCACGGACGGGCTCGCAACGGGAGCCTGGCGAGCTGCATCGCTCTGGGCCACAGGGCCGAGTCGGGACGTCTGACCTGCAGCTGCACAGAACAGCGGCGTATTTTGCAGAACACGGGCACGGAGAAGCCCTCTCAGCATCAGATCTCTTCTAAAAACCTCTCCTGACCAGGAATTGATTCCACTCTTCCTCCTCTCTCCCTGCACACCAACACTGTGTTGCTGTAGTGCTGCTTTTGATATTTCTTATTTATTTCCCAAAACCCTGCTAGCATCAGCCAGATTGTAAAGGCTAAAGGAGTCCTACATTCACCCTGCTCTGTAGGCCCAGCATAAGAAGCCCTGGGGAATCAGTGTGGACCTGCCAGCCTGGAAGATGTTGCGCCTGTAGTGCCAAACGTAGCATCCCGCAAAGCTCGTTCCCATTCCCTCTCCAGGTTTAGAGATTCCAGTGCTGGACAGGGCACAGATAGGACATTAGGCATCCTCAGCTCTCCTGGTATAGGAAGGAATCACAGTCTGTGCTGTGTCCTACCTGTGTATAGGGAATCACAGGCCCAGCCACCGACATGCGTCCCTTCACTACACCCAACTGCTCCTGCTGCAGGGCTGACACAAACATATTTCTCACTTCCTTAGTTTTAAGAAAATCCAGCATGGAGACGTGTCTGGAGAGCCCCAGGAGGCTGGGATGGTGGGGGCTGATCCGCTGGGACAGACAATTGGACCAGCACTTTCCAGCATCCACACTTAGGGAATTGCCAGATACATCTGTGACACACACGATGGACAAATTCATAAGCCCTCAACTTGGACGTGGTCATTTTAGACTGTCTCCTATTAACACAAGAGCCTGGTATTTTTCAAACACTAAATCTGTACAGGTTCTGCTCTTCTGCATTGAGAAAAACAACCTAAATCTCCTTGAAGAAGCCTCAGATATCCGGTCACACACATTAAAACCATTTTTACATCTCTGCTAAAAGCAGCTAAAGCCAATTTTGCCTACCCTTGCTGACTGCAAACGGAACGGAGACAACGGGCTTCCCTTGAAGGCTACAGCTATTGCCTGATTCGCGCGCAGACCTACCGGCCGCGTTACTCACCCGTTCATATCTTACAAAAAACACTCTTAATGTCAGATCATCGGGGTGAGGAAACCCCGACACATCTAGGGAAATGCCATTCTTAATCGGCTGAGGGAAAAGAGGCTAGGATGATTTCAACATAAGGAAACATCTGCAGGATGTTGTGTTTTGTGGAAGTGAGTGAGAAAGTTCAAAGGATGGAGGTTTCTAGCAGACAAAGGGAGAACTCACCAAGCCCGACAGGGAGAAGCAGCTCTGTCTCCTGCCGCTCCTCTCCGCAGTCAGATTCCTCCGCTCACTCCCTCCGCCGATGGCTCCACAACCTGCAGTCACAAACCAGGCTCAGCACTACCCACTTATAACTCATCCACCTCAGCTGGGGGGAGACACAGAGCTCCATGCACAAGGCTCCAAACACCCGCTGTCATGAGCAAACAGAAGGGGATTTGGAGTAGTTTATAAAGGACATCACCCATTTGACCTCTAAGACCCGCCAGTTAGGCTAAATATCCAGATATCCAGTCTGATTAATTATGCTAAGATAATATGCTAAGAAAAAGCTGTGTTTAGCTCTGTTTTTCCATATGACATCAACCCTCTGGTCTCTTCTACTTAAGCACTACTGCAATGCAAGCCAGGATCGAAAGAGAAAGCTGTTTCAGAGGGAACTCAAGCTTCAGCTACGGCACAAAGCAGCCCATGGGCTATAAACTCCCAGAGATTAATGCGCAGTGATTTCCTCAGGGTCAAACCCTACATCATTTGCGGAGCACTGGCAATCCCCCCGTCGCAGGAACCTTTGGAGATGAACAGCGCTCGCAAACAGCCTTGCACCAGCGCAGAGCCACGAGATGATGAGAAAAGGGGGGAAAAAAAAAGAACTTACTGGCAACGCCAGGGCCGTGCAAGAGCCATGCCAGGAGGAACGCCACGGGCAGCGAGTCCTGCGCAGCTGCATCCTGAGCAACAGCGGCACCGAGGGGACTTACAGCAGGCCCTCCCTCGGCAGGCGAGAAGGCGACGGGCTCGGGGACAAACGGGTTCACGTATTGGCGGCAACGGCTCCCACGCCGAGGTCCGCGCGAACAGCTAGGCCGGCTCGGAGCGAGGGCACCTCACCCGCAACGCGGCCGCGTGCCTCGGGCTTGCAGCAAACCTGCAAGGCTTTCGCCAGGGTGATGCTTTGGCCCCCAGCCCACGGTGCCTCCACTGGGGGTCTTTGTTCTTCCCAGCGCTTTCGAGCTAATGGAGTCTGTGGTAACACGGAGTCGCTTTTAAGTCCCCTCATTTGAAAGGAAAGTGCTTCAGCCTCACGCATGGCTTTTAATGGCCTTTTTAATGAGGAGATAACCCTCCTTTGTCCCCCCACGACATCAGAATTTAGACCAAAACCGGCTCTTTGATAAACAGGCTGCAACACAGACAGACTCAGAGCCACATGAGTAACGACAACACATCCCCATTGGGGACAACCACAAGGAGAGGCCTGAGGCTCCGTTTTTACCTTTCTCCAGCGCTGCTGAACCCTGCAGCCAAGAGGATGCATCTTCCTTTCTAGCATCCAGGAACAGCATCCCCTTCATCCGCGCAACACAGAGGAGAAAGCAGCACAGCTACTCAACAAAAACATTTAATTGCGTTTGGCTAAGAAACACACACATACAAAGAAAAAAAACTCTTGTAAAAATAAAATAAAAAAAAAAGAACATGTCTGGAGGCAGTCTGCTCCCTGCAGAAGGCTCTGAGCTGCTGCAGAAGCCCTGGAGAGAGGCCGGGAGGGCTACTCCGAGCAGCTGCTGCGTTACATGATGAAAGTTGGGGAGTTCTTTTCACCACGATTACTGGGCACAGGTAAGTGACAAACAAAATATCTATGAAAAAAAATATGTATTTTAAATAATGAACTTACAACAACTTAAACTTTATACAAAACATTATGGTTGCCATTTCAGTGTCCCAGTCCTAGGAACTACATTCAAACACTCGTCCTGTGTCCATCTCTGCAGTCTGTTTCTCCAGGGGACTCCTTCTCTGAGCAGCTCAGTCCAAAGTACCTAAAAATGCAAAAGGTAGATTTGGGAATCAGATGGATAACAGAAAGCCAGGTGCATGAACAATCATAACTTGTTTACAAGCTGCCAAATGAATACGCAGTAACTTATAAAAGTTTAAAAAAAAACATAAAAAAGTAAGAACAAATCTAGCTGGAAAGTATTGCACATTTTGGGTTCCATTTCATTTTTCCGTGTTCCACCTCTCTGAGAGAGGACAGCGACAGGACCAGATAACCCATTAAAGAAGTGTAAAACACAGTTCTACAAATGATTAAGCTCTTCCTCTCCCAAGATGATGATTACACAAAATATTGAAACCAAATTAAATTAAGCAGAAACTCACCTTCCAAAAAGGCAAATTCATCAATCGCTTCAATAGCATTATCTGCAAAGTAGAGTGACAACAATTAACACAGATGAACCTGCATCTGTACCTGCATCTGCTACAAGTATCAGTATTTGCATTTAAATTATATTACAGTGACCAAATTAAAAGGGGTTTATTTGTTCTGAAGGTAGCATGTGAAATTATTGGCATAATATTTGATAGAAGAGAACGTTTTCTCTCTCATCTTTGGAAAAAGGAGAAGCAGCTATGACTACTTCACCACAGGGGGACAGATCCTGCTTTGTAACAACACTTTGCCAAGAAACAAACTGGTCTCATACCCAGGTCTTTTCTCTGTAGAGTTTTCCTCTTTCCTTGCTGAGCGTATACGTAAGCATCTTTAGCTATGGTTTCCACAAACAACTCCTGCAATGCAAAAACAAGACAATTTCACACACGGAACGTGAGGGGAAGCAGAGAATATTTTGCAGGCAAAGAGATAAAAAGAATAGTCCTACAAGATTTTAGAGAGAAAACAGAATTTAAGATTTTCCTCTGAAAACAGCAAGTAGGATTGTCATGCAGTTCTCGTTGGGCAGTAACAAGGGAGGAGAGCGGGCTGAGTGCGTGCTGGATAATTAGGCAATTAGAGCTGGTTCCTCCGAATGTGTCTGGGAGACCAGCTGCTCATCATCTGTTCTCAGGACACTTTCTGAATGAGGATACAACCCGTCCCGTGCTCGTTGGATAAAGCCCATCAAGCAAATGCCACTGTCCTCGCATGCCACCCAGCGGTATCCTGGCTGGAAGAAGGAGGCACCTAGGAGCAAGCATGAAAGCTGCTGCAGGAAGATCCTGAAACGGAGAGAGAAGAGCTTGCACAGGGATGCTTTTGCATGGGGATAATTTGCTTGATGCTTGTTTTGAGAAAACCAGCTCTTAATAATCTCACTGAGAGCTCACGACCAGAGATACCCAACAGATCAAATCTTACCTGCGTGGTGGGAGATACCTAACGCAGAACACGGTATCGCAAACATCAGGACAGTAGACCAAGTTAGGCAGGAAATCCACCCAAAACAGGCACGAAGGTTTAATGCAACTAAAACAGGAGGTTCCCGTGGTTTGCAGCAGTGAAGGCCCAGCAGTTCCCTGCCATAACCCCACGCCAAGCACACGACAGGAGCTCTGCAGACAAGCAGCAGGTTTCTATCTCAGGGCACTGCTGACCATAGCACGACAGGAGGTTTGAGAAGGTTTCTCAGCTAAGGGAGATGCATTTCCAAAACAGAGAGCGCAGCCCGGCCAGCCCTTCCTTCACTTCTCCAGGTTTCTGTCAGCAGCATTTCCGAATTCGGGCTGCATGAGAACAAACCGGCTGCAGTGCTTGCAAAGCTTCCATGCAATGCAGAGGAAGCACAAAAGGAGAGCCAGGAAGAGACCTCAGCAAGGACCAGGAGCTGCCACCGCTTCCCACAGCGGCACCGTCCATTGCAGGGAACGCCAGAAGGAGCCACGGCAGCGAGACAGCACGGAGCAAAAACCTCTCAAATCCTCAAAAAACGCCGCGAGAAAAACCCAAGCAAACGGGTCAGCGTCCTCCGCACACCGAGAGCACCCCAAAATACCGCAGAAACCTGGCATCAACGCACACGCTCAGGACGGAGCCCGGCAAAGAAGGGGCAGGGCGATGCCCAAGCAGTTGTGTCGCTCTGACGCGGGGTCTTCCCCCCAAAAAGAGGTCTGAGAGCAACGAAACGAGAGATGCAGCGTAACAACATTCCGAGCGCAGGTTCAAGGGAGACGCTCTCGGCACTGGCGGTGCCGGCGCTTGCCCGGCGCAGGATCATCCCGTCGGTTCCCAGGCACCTTCCCGCCCGCTCCGCTTCTCCCGGATGCCACCCCAGACACCTCTCCCTTGGCCCCGCGTCGCCGCTCGGCCACCCCGCGGCCGCCCACACGTGCGGGGACCCGGCGGTCTCACTCGGGGGCCCCCAGCGCAGGGAGCCCCAGGCCCGGCCGGGCTGACGAGG
>VZSV01000174.1:329607-362622 GCA_013398735.1 Nothocercus julius | reverse complement strand
GCCTCGGGCCGCTGCCTGCGCCTCTGTCCCCCGGCACCGGCACCGGCCGCCCGGTCACCCCCGGCACCGGCCTCGAGTCTCCCTGTCACCCCTAGCACAGCCCTGTGTCCTCCTGTGTCCCCCCTCCAGTACGGCCGTGAGTCTCCCTGGTCCGTCCCTGAGACTCCCGATCACCCTCAGGCACCACCAGCCCGTTCTTCAGCCTCCCCGTCACCCGCAGGCACCACCAGCCCATCCTTCAGCCTCCCCATCAGCCTCAGGTACCCCCAGCCTGTCCTTCAGCCTCCCCGTCACCCTCAGGTACCACCAGCGTGTCCTTCAGCCTCCCCGTCACCCTCAGGTACCACCAGCCCGTCCTTCAGCCTCCCCATCACCCTGAGGCACCACCAGCCTGTCCTTCAGCCTCCCCGTCACCCGCAAGTACCACCAGCCCGTCCTTCAGCCTCCCCATCACCCTGAGGTACCACCAGCCCATCCTTCAGCCTCCCCATCACCCTGAGGCACCACCAGCCCATCCTTCAGCCTTCCCGTCACCCGCAGGCACCACCAGCCCATCCTTCAGCCTCCCCGTCACCCTGAGGCACCACCAGCCCGTCCTTCAGCCTCCCCGTCACCCTCGGTCACCACCAGCCCATCCCTGAGCCTCCCCGTCACCCTGAGGCACCACCAGCCCATCCTTCAGCCTCCCCGTCAGCCTCAGGTACCACCAGCCCATCCCTGAGCCTCCCTGTCACCCTGAGGCACCACCAGCCCATCCTTCAGCCTCCCCGTCAGCCTCAGGTACCACCAGCCCATCCTTCACCCTCCCCGTCACCCCGCAGTGTCCCAGAGCCCGGCCACGCGCTAGGACGGGGCTGGGGACCCGAGATGGGGACCCGTCTGCGCCCTGCGTGGTGGCTGCCGCCTGCCCGCGCCCGCCGGGCTCTTTGGGAACTCCTCGGGGTCCTGGTGGTGCTGCTGCTGCGGGACCTCCCGGCGCTGCCCTCGCCGTGTTCTCCCCCAAACTCCCCAGCACCCGCTGCCCTCGCCAGGAACCCACTAGGACCGTTTTGCCAAAGCCTGTGGAGGCCCATCTGAGCCACCGCCCGCGTCTCTGCTCACCGCAGGATCATCGCGATGATCCTCTCGAGAGCCAGGAGCCAGGCACGAGTGCTGGAGCGGCTTCCCAAGGGCCAATGGGACACTCGTCCTCGTGGCAGGGACAGAGCAGATGGTGGCCATGGACCATCCAGAGCTCTGGAACCAGGGGCTGGGCAGGAAATTCCACACCGCAGAGCCACATTTTGCCCCAGAACTGACTCAACCTCTTAGACCTTTCCTGTCTCTGAGGTAATAAATGATGAAAACAGGACATTTCAACACACTGGTGGCCTAATTCAGCCCCACACAGTGCAAGGCTCATTCCCATCAAAGCCCAGCTCTCCTAGCTCTGAAATCTGGAGGCTTTATCATAACCCTCCTCTGAGATGCAGGTTCCTGCACGCAGAGCTGAGCCGATGTCGTTACTTGGCTGTATTGGCCTTGTCTATTGGCCTTGTGCTCAAAAACAGCGGGATGGAGATGGCAGAATGAAGACACCAAAGAGCAGACCCCGAATCTCCTCCATTCTCTGCAGGTCCCGTGGTGTTTTGGAGACCCGATGTGAAGCCCATCCATGCTGGCTATGGTGAAATGAGGGTGTAATCTGCCCTGTTCTTTGCAAGAACCCAGCCACCTGATCTCAGAATCGCTTCCCAAATCCAACACTCTTTCCCAGCTACCTGCCAGGCCACTTTACATAGAGCAGGGCTTGATGGACCTTAAACTTCTCAGCAGCGTCAGAGCCTGGTATCGATGATAGCAATGCAAGAAAGCTGCTGCTGCCCCTCCTCTCCTTGCTTTGCGTCATCAGACTTCAGCTACTTCCTCACGTTACACTCAGCTTCTTGCCAACCATTTGGAAAGAGCCTCTTGTTTCGGAGGACGGGGATTGTGCTGCTGCTGAGAGACACTCCAGTGGACAGAGAAGGACATGCAGAAAGTGGACAGACAAGAGCATGTAGAAAGTGTCTACTGATGGAAAATGGTAAGTAGTACCTGTAGCTGGGCCACTTGCTCCTGGGCTGTGTCGTGTCTGGGGTCAGGGCGTAGCGATTAGGGCAGTTCCTCCCGCTGTAACGCTTGGAAAACTGGAGGGTTTATTTGGCTTTGTCATTACAAGGTGCTAGATCCTTGCACCTCTCCGGCTTCCCTCTTCGGACAGTAGCTCTTTTGTCCCGCTGATGCCTCAGCTAATCTGAAGAAGCTACTGAATGTTAGACGGAAACTATAAAATTGTGACTTTGCTTTGTTCTGAAATGCAGCCAGCCTGGGCCAGCAAATGGATGGCAAAATGCAAAGTCCTTGTGCACAGCTGTCCTGGCCAGAACTTGCAAAATCTCTGGGAAGTTAGTGGTCTCAGTGCAAGCGTTGCTGGGTGACACTGAATTGCACAAGTGGATGGATATGAAGAGCTATAAAGAAGAGACAGTTACATTGTACCACTGAATCCAGAAAACCACCTGTTTGTGCAAAATCTTTTCAGAAAGCTAGAATTTATCAGAACACAGCAACAGCAGTGCTGTATCCCGTAAATAACCTTTGCTCATGGAATGGCAAACATTTGGTTTACAAACATTCGAATCATTTAGAAGCCAAATGCATGTTTCGGAATATTGAAAAAGTTGCTTTACTTGCTGATTTGTGTGAAAGCTCCACTCACTGATAGACAGGAAATAATAAATTCTCTCTCTGCTCTAACACAGACTATGTTTAGAGTAGTCAGCTCATGGCCTTTTACTGGGGAAAATTGAGGTGGCTACCACCTACCTCCCCCGGGTACGTAAGAGGAGATTGCACTTATTTAGGTGAAAACAAACAAACAAACAAACTACAAACTCAAATTGAAATCCCAGAGGGAGGAGAACTTCAAGATCTACCAATGGCAGAGCAAACTTGGCGGACCATCTAGCTCCGATACAACAGGTCCTGGTGGTCCTGGCAATAACAGAGTGGTGGAGAGACTGCTGAGAAGGAAAATGATCTCTGGACAACTCTTTGGTCCATCTGAGAAGCTTACAGAAATCTAAGCACATCACACCTGAGGTCTCTGCCATACCTGGAACTTGGCCCTCCTCTCCTCAAATCCATACTCCTCCTGGCAGCCTTTCTTTGGAGACGTCTGAAAGATGCTTTTAGGACACTCAGGAAGCTCAGGGGCACCTTGTCTGAGGCTGAGACACTGATGTGTCCTAGTTTGTTGTGTGTGCTCTGCACACACGAGCAGCACAGGAAATACACAGGAAATGGTCAAAAAAAAAAAAAAAACCAAAAAAGTAGGGCAGATCTGCTGCCCCTTCACCTTGCTTGTAGAGACTCGGCTAGGATGCAATTCAGCAGTGAGTCCCAGGTTGTCCTCCAGGGATGTCTGTGACGGGTGCTGGCCGCTCTGTGCTCTCCCTTCCACCCAAATCCAACAACCTCCAGTGCCCAGGCAGCCAGGGCCACTTCTTTTGGCAATGGCAGCCACAAAGCGGGACACATCCCCGCGCGGATGTGCGGTCGCTTCTGTAATAAGGAGGGAAGTGGTGCTTGGGGCTGCCCGGCTCCGCGCTTTCGAAAGAGGCTGCAAGCAAGCGGCCACGCTCCTCTCTTCTGGGAACAAACCTGTGACACACACTGAGTCTTTGGCCAGAAATCATTCCCCTTGCAAACTGCACATCTAACAGCACCATACTGTTCTTACCGGTCAAATAAGCTGGGGCGTGGGACTACTGGTGGTCCTTTTGCCTGGTCAAGGACCAGACACATGAGATGTAAAGTCCGTGGGAAGCACAACCACCTCCCCAGTGCCCTGGATTTACCGTGGACTTCATGGGAACCAGGACCAGAACAGGGTGGGTTACTCCTGTCTGAGCCTTGTACAATATCTAAGTCTCAATTTCTGTCCTCCTCAGCTTTGCTACGAGAGTGACATAGTCCCCTTCCCTGTTCCACCCTTTTGAAGGTCCTTCATAGCAAGCTGAGGGAGGAGCAGACAAAGAAGGCTCCATGAAATTCCTCCTGAATGCCCTCATGGCGGTGGGACCTGTTCCTGTGCAGCCTTCCCAAGGAGATATTTTCTCAGACACATTCCAGGACCCCTATGGGCAAAGACTGCTTTTCGTGGAGGAGGTTCAGTGTCAGGACATGCTGAAATGATGCACTTTCCAAGGGGAAACGGTTTGGGCTTTGAGTCGTTTTCCTTCACGGTCTTTTAACCAGAGCTTTTCTCAACAGTCGCAGACGCCTCTGGAAGGGAGAGAGGCCCTCGTGAGGCACCTACGAGCAAAGCTGCAGGGGAACAGGAGGGGCGCTCCGGAAGCGGGCGGATGGCTGGAGAATCGCCCTGCGGCGTCCCGTGCTGCGGAGCTGGGACGGGCCCCTGCGCCGGCGCCCCAGGGCGAGTCCCCTCCCGAGCCCCGCCGGACCAGGAGAACGGATGTCACCAAAGCCCCTTCTTCTCGCGGTAAAGGCCAGAACGAGGGACAGGCTTTGCCTGCTCCTCCCTTTGGTGAGAAACCAGCACAGGTGACACGACTGAAGAAGGGGCTTGATCAAGAGGCCGGTTTCCACCCGGCCACTGCAAAGCCAGGAAGAAAAGAGTCGTTGAACAAGGACATTGGAGCCATCTCGGATCCTCCCCAGAGAAGCCCAGCCCTGCAGAAATGGCCACTTGTCAAAGACAAAGGAGCTCCAGCAGTTCCAGCCAAAGGAGCAGCCATTCCCGCTTCCCTGAATGCTACGGGAAGCAGCCACAAGACAAGACATCCCGCCGTGCCTCCGAGGAAGCCTCTGCCAGACATCAAGGCCCTGGGAGCGAGGCCAGCCAAGCCCAGGCGCCCTCCTCTCGTGGATCTGGAGAAGTTCCGTGCAGCTGCACGTCCTGGGGACGGCCATCCTGCCACAGGACCCTTGAGGAACACTAAACCAAGTATGGCCAGGAACCTCAAATCCCCCTAAAAAGGCAAACCCGGGAAGGAAGAACTGCCCAGTTAGGGTCCAGCGCTCCTGGTAGATAGAAGTAGGAGAGGAGGTTTCAAGGGGGTGAAAATGGCAAAGGGACTTTTGTACACGAAGCACGTGGAAACACACGTGGGTTTGTTTAACTGGGAGGAAAGAGGACAAGTGGGAGATCCTCTTGGCCTCGCCATAACCGTAGGGTCCATCTCCAAGCAATGCATGAGCTGACTTTGCCAGCTTCTCCTACTGCAGGATCTCAGCATCGCACATTGAACCACATGGTTCCGTGTGCGGTGGAATGGTGCTGCTCTCCCTACCGAGGAAGCAAGGCTCGGAAAGAAAGCCTGGCTTGTTCAGGGGAAGAAAAACAGTAACACCCCTAAATGCACGAAAATGCCCTGGAATCGCGCTGATTCTGATACAGCTCTGGATTTGGGGTGTTCACCACATTCCAGATATCTCTCTGAGCCTCTTTCCCTCTCACTTCCTCACTGATCCAGGGTGGAAAGGACATTAAGCACATGGGGATGTGTCTATTAAAACTCCTCACGGAGCTCCCCAAAGAGCCATGTTCCAGAGTACAGAAATGGAAGGAAAATCCCCCCAGCATTCAGATCTGTAGTTTAATCACCCTGCCTCACTCTGAGCAAAATCTAGCCCCGGGAGGCTCTGAATTTCAGAACAAGTTATAGAGCAGAGGAGAAGACTTGTAATAATCTCTTGTGGCTCCTTCCCATTTCTCTTTTTACTGTAGGATACCTGAAACCAGGTAAAACTGCATCAGCTGCCGCACGGCTCCCACCGCAGAGCGCTCCAGGGTTAACAGGGTAGGTACCAAGTTGGCACTTCTATTTTTTATTGGCTCTCTCTGTGCTCCCTCGGGTTTTCCTGCTTACTTTTAGTGCCCAGCTTGAGGCAGTGAGTTCACCCAGTGCAGAGGGCTCTTATTCCATGTGGCCGTGGTTTAAATTGGCACAAGCAGGAAAGATAGAGCCAAGAATTGGGGCCAGACCTGTGCTCCTCCACTCTCCAGAGGAGCTTTAGCAGAGCACCAGACCGGCAGGATCGTGCCCATGGGTTGGTGCATGACAGATGTCACACTGGCCTGGCTGCGGCTGTCACATCCTGACGATGCTCCCCGTCACCTTGGGGTGCTGTGCCCCATGGAAGAGCCTTGCAAGGAGCTGCCCTCCCGTTCTGCCCCATACTCTGGACCTGCCTCTCGCTGTCCAGCAACCCAGTTTCCTAATTGCAGTTCCCCACTGCTCCAGGGAAGAAGAGGAGATATATGATGACGTGGAGCCTGTTGGACCGCTTGGGAGAAGCCAAGGGGTTCCACTTCCCGCCGTGTCCCACCCCCGGGCATATTCCCGCTCTGGAGGAGGTACGTACAGAAGGGGCTGGGAATCAAAACCCCGAGCCCTGATGGTCCCAGGAGGCCAGCAGAGCAGATGCTGTAGACCAGCTGCTCCCAGCATGTTCTCACATCAGCTCCCCTCCCTGGATTTCATTTTGCAGGTGGAGATGCCAGTCTGGCCTCTAACAGGGTTGCCATGATGCCGACTGCACTGAGGTAACAGAGCTTTTTGTTGACTTTATGGGCCCAAATTTGCCAGGGAATCAGGACTCCTTGCCAGTTTGCTGTGCTGTGGCAAAGTTGGAGGTTCTGTGGTCCTTTCTGGACTTGCCCTACGGTGCTATAAAGTTGTGAGACATCCCAGGACAGGTAGGATTAAACCGGAACCGAGAGCATAGCACTCTAGAGGGGAGCACCTTTGGGTGCTGGGAGGTACCCGGTGCAAAGGAAACAACAGGACAGGACAACAGCCTGGGAAGAAGGGGATAGGAAGGAGTGGAGAGCTGGGGTTACCTGAACTTTTCTGTGACTCTCAACGACTCCACAGAGAAGCCCAGATCTTTCGGAGGACAAAGATGATGACACTTAAAGAATGCAAGAAGGAAGAGAAGGCAGACAGAGAGTTTCAGAAGAAATTCAAGGTGAGCAGGGATGGTTTCTTCTCCCTCACCTTCAAATTCAGGTGTGAAATTCCCCATTGCAAGGCCAGTGATGGGTCCGTGGCACACAAGGTCTGTGCCTTGGTTGCCAAGAGGCCACAACAGCCCTCAGGTCTCCTCCTGAGTGCCAGCAAGGGAAGGGGGGGAATTCCCAGTTCCTTACTGGATTCTGCTCCCTGCAATGATGTCAGGAAGCCCTGAAAATCCCAGTACTATGGGGTTTTCTGAGCTCCCAGCTCAGCAGCACCCTCTCCTCTTCCCCTGCAGCCTGCCAGCGGCAGGGGAAACTTGCCCCATTCCTCACTGAAGCATCCCTAAATAAATCTGGTCCCACGGGACCTGCGGCATAAGAGGTGTCTGCTTTTTGCAAGAAGGGAGAGTGATGGGAGCTGCCTGAGTTGTTGCCAGAGTAGTAGCAACGCTGTCTATGTTCCAGTTCGACGGAGACATCTGTGTCCTGACACAAATGATGGTTGACCCTGCAGCGACGGAGAAGAGAGGCGGAGGGAAGAACCTCCCGCTCAGACGAGGAGAAATTCTGGACGTCATCCAGTTTACAAATGAGGAGCAAATCCTGTGCCGCAACAGCCAGAGGAGATGTACGTGCGGGGGGCCTGGGGCAGTGGCGACGGTGGGCAGCACCGCTCACAGTTTTCTACCAGCAAACAGTTGCTGGTAGAAACGTCCTTCTTCACACACCTGTTGGTGACACTGATAGACGGGAGGGGACATCGCCTTGCTCTTAGAAGAGACTCACCATTTATCCCCCTTGCGCCCTTTCTTCTGACACTTCCTGACATCCTTTTCCTTGCTTTTTTCCAGATGGCTACGTGCCCCGGGCTGTGATGCTGCGCCTGTGAGTAGCCCCTTCCCCAGCCCATTCCTCCCCATTGCAGCAGATGCAGCGATTGCTTCATGTCCAGTGATGGGGATGGAGGGAGCCAAGAAAACAGCGATGAGCAACAGGGTCAAGACACAGTGGAGATGTAGGAGATGAGCTGACCCTGGGTGGCGGGAGGTGGTGGCAGCATTCCCAAGGGTGTCCAGGCTCCTCGTGATGCCCTGTTCTTTCTCTCACAGGGACACTGACATCTATGACGACGTTGAGATCTATGGTAGGTGCAGCAGCGAGTTGCTGCCTTCGCTCCTTGCTGGGAGGCTGGAGCTGCCTGCCTGAGGTCCGAGCGCTGCTCCCTCTGCACAGGGAAGGCAGCAGAGCTACTCTGAGCTCGTCCAGGGCTTTCCCGAGCCAACAGGCACCGTATTTCCTACTCAGAGCAGGCAGAGATCACTCTGGCCATGGCCCCTTCCCCAGGCAAGCGCCCTGTGCCAGGAGGCAGCACCAAGCCCCCCTCCTGTCCCCTTGCCGCGTCCCCAGGTCCCCTCTCTTGGGAGCTGTGTTTTCCGTGATTCCCTCAGTTTCCCCCTTTCGCTGGGACATCCCTTTCTGTCTCTCGGTTCCCCAGAGGCTCTCACTTCCTCCCTTCCCAACGATTAGGGCTTCCCCAGACCATTTCCCTTCTCACTTGGCTCCCTCCACTTGCTCCCCAGCCCATAGGGACCCATCAATGTCCTTCAAGATGTTCCTGATCACACCGAGACCCAGGGATGCCCTTCCCAGAGCAGCCGCTGCCTCCTGGGATGGGATCTCCCTCCCTTATGATGCAAGCAGCTCTGAAAACAGAGATAAATGTATTTTAACTGTAACAATGAACTATTATATTAACGAACTAGATATTAAACTATTTCTGTGTGGCAGGTTGAACAATCTAAATCAAAAATCATGAGACATCAGCAACACAAGAGACTTCTATGAGGGTCTAAACATGGAAAGCCCTGTGTGCCGTCTCCTGCTGCCTTTCAGACAGCGCCCAACGCGACCGTGTCCTTGCCAAGGCGCTGGGAATACTTGCCATTCCTCAAGGATCTTCTCCTCCAAACACAGGGAGCAGCCAGAGGGTTGAAAGGGATACTTAAATCCAGCTGTCTTCTCTGTGGCTTTATTTTGTCTGTGTAAAATACAGCAGTGATTTGAGAGGGTTTCACAGGAATAATTGGGGATTTTTTGAACTACTTTTTTTGCTGGTTTCAAAATGCTTTTTGTGCTGGAAAAGGGCAGATATCACCACAATGAGGTTCCAGTGCCAGCACTAAAGATGTGATTACCAAGGAGATATAAATAAAAGAAAGTGGTTGGAAGGAAAGACACTTTCAAAAGGCAGTTTTCCTTCTGCAAAGTCTCCTTAGAAGGGCCCAGCTCGGCCCTGCTGACTGCGAGATTACAGGGGCCTTTGGAAGCTGCTGGGAACATGAACCGTCCAGTGGGCAGAGACAGGGTGCAGAGCCGCTCAGACGAGGAATCCCAAAGAAACGGGATCTCCGGGCTCCGATTCCCGCCTGCGGTGCTGGGGATGCGGTGCAGCCGGCGAGGGTTAACCCGGAGGCTCCAGTGCCGGCCTTTCCTGGAGCTCACTGGAAAGCCAAGCCCAGATTAAGCGGCCGAGGACGTCACTGCCCATTAGGAAGAAAGGTCCCCAAATAGCACTGCGGGGATTAGGCACCAGGTGTTGGCTCCGGCGCGTTCCCTAGCACGGAGCAGCGTGCGGAACCGGCGCCGTAGCCATGAGCCCGCGCAGCGGCACCGGCGCTGGCGGCGGCTCCGAGGGGCCCCGTCGGCGCGGCTGAGCGGGACCATGTGGGAGCGCTCCAAGGAAGCCCTGCTGAGCGCGCTGTCCGCGCGCTGCCTCGCCGCCTGCGCCCGCGTGCCGCCCTTCTGGCGCAGGAATGGCCTCCTGACCCTTTCGATGCTCTCGGTCGTCACTGGGTGCCTCCTGGGATTCCTGCTGCGGACGCTGGAGCTCACGGAGCTGGTGAGGGGGACGCGGCCGGGGACGGGCGCAAGGGGAGCGAGGGGACCCCGCGGGCTGGCGCAGGGCTGGGCACAGCTCTATGGTAAATCCGGAGCACATCCTGCTGCTGGCCCGTGGGCGAAGCGGGAGCGGCGCCCGCTGGATCCCGGGGGCTGGAAGAGCCGCTAGGAAGGAGCAGTGACGGGAGAAGGGGGGTCAG
The DNA here is from genome assembly GCA_013398735.1 of Nothocercus julius. Classification (NCBI taxonomy): domain Eukaryota; kingdom Metazoa; phylum Chordata; class Aves; order Tinamiformes; family Tinamidae; genus Nothocercus; species Nothocercus julius. The sequence continues at coordinate 352,518 of VZSV01000174.1, read as the reverse complement.
CAGCAAACTCGCCCCGGCAGAGCAGCATCCCCAGGGATGAGCCGGCCAAGCGCTGGGCACGGGATACAGCAACGCACGTAATGAAAGGCCCTGGGAAAGAAGCACAAAATACATTGGGGCTGGGAGTGTGACAGACTGCAGGTTTCCCAGGCCCTCGGAGACTAATTCACTGGAGAAAAAGAAATGGCCTGCCAAAAACGCTTCCGGGGAGCGATGCCCTGCTATATGTCACAGCATTAAATCCAGAGGGCTTTAATGGCCCCGAGCGGTTGGCTGTGGCCGTGGGAGGCAGGATGCTCTTCCCTGCGCTTGCTGTTGCATCGTGAGCTTGGCGAGTGCTGGAAGGGAGGGTTTAGCAAGGTCTTGGCACTTCAATTAAGAGTCTGGGGCACCAGCGTGCGGAGCAGAGAGGCTTCTGTTCCTTAAGCGAAGCGGGACGTAACCTCCCCGGTGCAGGTGCCGGTGCCCGCGCGAGCCGGGCAGCCTCCTGCGCTGCTCCTGGGCCAAGCGACCCAGCTGGGAGCACCCTGGGGCTCCGGCCGTCCCCTGCCCCCTGTCCCCAGCCTCGTCCCCGCCTCGTGCCAGGCCCTGCAGCCGGTCCCCTGCATGCACCGAGCTCTTGGCCTCAGCCGCTTCCCAACCCCTGTCCAAACACCTCTTCCCGCGTCTCCTCCGGCTGCGCTGGGATGGGACAGTCCAGGCTGGGCCATTCCCCAGGCCAAGCCTCGGGTTTGACCTCGTGAGGACCGGAGGGCGTTCCAAGAAAGGCCGATTTGTCACGTTTGAGCCCTCAGCCCCAGATCCGTGTCATTTGCAGCTGCTGCCTGATGCAACTGCTGTTTTGTGCACAGGAGAGGCAGTATTTCTCCTTCCCGGGAGAGCTCCTCATGAGGATGCTGAAGATGCTGATCCTGCCCCTCATCACCTCAAGGTAAGATGTGCTCTGGTGCTTCCCAAGGGCCCCCTTGCCGTCGTGCTGCGTGGATCCTGCTCCCCTTCTCCGGGCTCTCCTTCTCCAAGGTCTCTGCAAGGGCCTGGCCTGGTCTCACCACCGCCCTGGGGCTGTGTCTGGCGGAGCTCCGTGGTGCTCAGAGCAGCCTGGATGTTCCTCCTTCCGCGTCAGCGCAGACTCAGGGCCACAGACCCACAGAACCGCGGCCTCCTGCAGGACGGTTATGGCTGTGCAGTGACCCGGGGCACAAAAGTGCCCCAGGATGGACCTACCCTGGCCCCACAGGGGCTGCAGCTGAGCTAACGTCCCCTGGCTCTGTGTCCATCAAACCCCACTATTTCTTAGGGATGGAGCTCAGGGAAGGAGCGTTTTCTGGCTTTATTTCCCATTATTATTATTATTATTATTATTAGTAGTAGTAGTAGTATTGTTGTTGCTGTTGTTGTTGTTGTTGTTGTTGTTGTTTATTATTACTATTATTGTTTTGTTTATGAGGGTGCGTACTGGGAATAGGCAGGGGGAGACACGTCCCTACGTCCCTACGAAGGAGAGACCCGGGTTCACCAGCAATGACATTATCCCCCCTGAAAAAAGACTGTTGAGAAGCTGGGTTGAAACCGTTAGTGCGGAGCTGTAAATCCCTTTGTCGCACTCAAACAGGCGGCTGCTGCAGGGACCTTTGGCCGTTGCCACCACAGAGGCTGTTTGGGACCACCACAGTGCCACCGCTGCGGTCCCAACCGGCACCCCCACGGTCCCCCCCCCACCATAGGAGTCCCCCCGCCCATGGTGCCACCACCATCACAGCGGTGCCACCACTTTGGTGGCCCCGCACTGCGGCCGCCCGACGCTCCCGTTTGCTGTGGCCGCCGGCACCACCACCCTCCTGCCGTCACCATGGGCTCGTGGCCTGTAATTCCCTCCCTATTTTTAGCCCAGTTCTGTTTAAAAGTAGCTTACGGGCTAGTTCTTAGGGGAGCTCACGTGTACGGGAAGTCCAAAGCAGGGGCTCGCTCTTGCCGCGGGGACGTTGGGTCACAGGGACGCGTGGCTGCAGCTTTAGCGCGTCAGAGGTTTAAACACAACATTACCCAGAGCAAGAAGGGTATTAGTTGTTCATTCTCAAAGTACGGTAAGAGTATTTACTTGTTATCGCTCGGAAAACAATGAACACGACCAGGCCTTGTGTGAAGGGACACCCAGACGTCCCCTGTGCATCCCTGAAGTGCAGGGGCAGCCAGGCAGGTCCTGCTGCCACCCCGGCGCACAAATGCACCGGAGCTTGGGAACACCTGTAGGCAAGAAGGAGCTATGGGAACCGGTTGCCTGTTGGAGATCTGCTCCATCCGGTGCATCCCGGGAGCAGATGCCAACCACGACGTTTTCCTTTCCAGCCTCATGTCTGGGCTGGCCACCATGGACTCCAAGGCTTGTGGGAAGATGGGAGTGATCACGATCACCTACTATCTCTGGACAACCTTCATGGCTGTGACCATCGGCATCATCCTCGTGGTCAGCATCCACCCCGGCGCAGCGGCCCAGAAGGAGGAATATTCCGTGGGGAAGGTGGTGCTCAGCTCTGCCGATGCTCTCCTGGATCTAATCAGGTACGGCGCGGGACTCGGCGAGGAGCCGGGATTTCCAAGGCTGATCGTGTTTCACAGCCCAGATCTGCTCACGAGGCAGTGGGTTCCCCGGGATATTGATATCTCGAGGGAAACGTGAGGAATGTTGGCTGCACCGAGCATGGCGTGAGCAGCTTCCCTGCAGCCCTGGGGCTCCCTGAGCTTTGCAAGGCGGAGCTGGCCTGAAACAAAGCGCTGGAAACGAACCGATGTTAACTGGTAACCGTGGGGCGGCCCTGGGGTAGGGGGATCTCCAGTTCTGGGTATGTTTGGACTCCAGACAAGACTTTGAGCGACCTGGAGTTGCCAGACGTCCTTTCCAGCCTCTGCCTTTTGGTGAGCTCAGTGCACATACGTGATCCAAGCCCTGCTCTTGGCTCGCAGAGCGGCCTTGTTTTGCCCTGGCTTGCACCAAGGACACCAAGCGAGCGCAACCGTTGACGGTCCTCTTGGCTCCTCACCCACCCCAGGAGCTCCCCAGGTGCTTTAACCTCTGCACAACTACTCTCTTACAGGAACATGTTTCCTTCTAATCTCATCGAGGCTTCGTTTCAGCAGGTGAGTCGGGGGCTCCAGGGCCTCCCTCAGCTCAGAGCCCTGGAGATGCTGGGATGGGTCTTGGCTGGGCCAGGCTGCTGCCCCGGGCACAGCCCGGCCATGAGCCCCTCTCCTTCCCCCTGTCCCCCTTCCAGCCTTGCTTGCTGTCCTGGCTGCTCCCAGGGCTGGGGGACACCACGGACGGGCAGATGGAGGGTCATGCTGGCATCACTGGGGGACACCGAGGCCCAGGGCCACCCCTGCCCGCCCTCCGTCTGGAAAAGTCGCTGGCCTATCCCTGGGAAGCCAGCGCTGAACCTCCACGACCACGGGACGGCTCCTGGTGGCTCTGCCACCCAGTTTAGAGCAAGATGGAGTCTGTGGCAGGCAGCACGTTGACTTCACGTATTTCTTCCTGTTCCAGTACCGAACTGTCCTTGTGCCGGTGGTGAAGGCTCCAGGGCTTCCAAAGATCCCCGGGAAATCCATCAATTTTATTTACTTTGCACCCGATGATGCAAATCCAGAAATCCATCGGCCTGTGTTCCTGGAGATTACCCCATCTCCCGAAATGACCTACAGAACCTTGCCCGGGACCAGCAACGAAATGAATGTCTTGGGGATCGTTATCTTCTCAGCAACAATAGGTACTTGCTAAGTAGAGACTCTTCACGCTACTCCATGGCCAAACTTGCGGGGATATTTAATGGTGGTTGCTGGGGATCTTCATGCATGGAGAAGGTGGTTTCCTCTCCAGATGTTCCCTAGGAGCCTTCATAGCCTGAGCAGGTTTCCTGAGAGTTTAAAAATGTTATAAACCCACAGACATTTTTATCAGCTCTTAATGCAGAAGAAAAGCTCCCTGCACCAAACGGTTTGGACAAGGTGCTGGGCAGCAATTTGAGGAAGGAAGAAGAGATTGGGTGGAGAGATGAAGTGAAAGGCACAGGGCGGAAAGAGGCTAAAGGACAGAATTACTGGAAGCAAGAACTTGGAGGTGACCCAAAGCACGGGGTAAAAATACATTGAGTGCAGAGCTGAGCGAGCCCGAGGAACAGAGGAGCTGGGAGAGAAAAGAGCGGGAGGAAATCAGATTACAGTGGGGGCAGGATTACCTGAAGATTAAGAGGTGAGGGCAAGGATCTTCGTGTGCGAGGAGCCAAAAAGCTAATTAGAGGATTTAGCAGGGAGAGGTAGTGGAGTTCGAAGAGCAAGGGAGAAAACCCGTGGAACATGAGGGGTTGCCATGGGGCACGGAGGAGCTCGCCCAGGTTTAAAGGCTGATGAGGGAGGCCAAGTGAAGCCAAGGGCAGAGGCAGCCCTGCTGCAGGATGCTGGAAGACGAACCGACTTGTCTGGGTGACCCCCTGTCCCCACAAGGAGCATCACCCGCTGCGTCCGCCGCCTCTGCGCGGGGACCGTACCAAGCTCCCGGGGCAGAACGTGCCCCGCTCCGGCCCAAGGAGGAGCTGCTTTCCTTGCGCGATTCCACCTCGATGGTGTCGCTGTGGAGCTCAGGGCTTCCCAGCGCAGCAGAGAATCACCTGGGGTAGCCCAGGCCACCTCGGGGAACCCACTGCTGCTTTTGCTCCAAAGGGATTAGGGAGTTTCTGGACAGGCGGGACTGGGGGCCGCTGGAGCAATAGGTGTGTTTGGGGAAGAAATGCGCGTGTGGCGGAGCAGCTTGGTGTGGCATTAGCAAAGCACAGCAAAAAGACACCTCAGCCGCTCCTACAAGCGCCCGTGTCCGTATTCAGCAGCAGCGAGGAGTTTGCTGGTTACCTGTCCAGAGGGTTCTGGAGCAGCGGAGCAGAGGCGGCCGCTGGAGTTTGAGCTCTCCCAGATTTTACTGGATTTCTCTTTTGTCCTTATTATTTGCGGGTTGTCTTCACGGGAGTTAACACAACTCACATACCTTGAGGGCTGTCCTGACACCAGCTTTTATGCACCAAAATCTTTCGCCCAGATTAGGGCCCGTTCTTCTCCGCTGTCTTTGTAGAGCATCGTAGCAGCTGGGCTGGCTGCTGCCGTGACACTGCTGTAATTGCTACGATTCATAAGGTATTTCCACAAATGCCTTACAAAAATTTCCATCAAGCCGGACTCCCTGCAAGTCTGCAGGACTTAGCCCTGTAATTTCCTAACATGACTCCATGTGTTTGTTTGCAGGGCTTCTCCTGGGCAAGATGGGCGAGCGAGGAGCTCCGCTGGTGAACGTGTGCCAGTGCCTCAACGAGGCCGTCATGAAGATCGTCTCCATGGCCGTCTGGTAACGCTGCTCCTGCCCCGCAACCACGCGGCTCCCAGCGCATCAACAGCACTGCCATTGAAAAGGACGCTTGACAAATTAAAACTCCTAAGCTTTTCCTAACCAGAATCCCTAACCTTTGAGGACTGGACTTTGCAATTTCTGTATTCTTTTAAAAGAGTGTATTTTGACTGGAAAATTTTAAGGCATGCATCTTTAGAGTATCTATTTTGGATTAGCATTCTCACCAATGACTTTTTCTTTTTCTTGCAGGTACTTCCCTTTTGGCATTGTGTTTCTCATAGCTGGGAAGATACTGGATATGGAAGATCCATCTGTTATAGGGCAGAAGCTGGGCCTGTACGCCGTTACCGTAGTGTCTGGGCTAGCCTTCCATGGACTTGTTCTCTTACCTTTGCTTTTCACACTCATCACCAAGAAAAATCCCTTTGCTTTCATTCGGGGGATACTGCAAGCCCTACTGATTGCCTTAGCTACATCTTCCAGGTATGAATGTAACGTGGCCTCTATTTATTAAATATACTGGTACACCTGAGAATTAATCCAGCTTAACTCAGTGCATCCCAAGCTCTCCCAATGCAAAGTTTTATCTATCTTTTTTTCTAACCATAAACATTTTGATAATGTTTGATGTGGGTTTTTTTTCCCTCCAGACAGTTTTATTGACAGACATTTCTTTAAACAACAAAGAAACTTTACTTTAGAAACTATCACTCTTTGTGACAAGTTAAAATAGTTTTCTTAGGAAACATGTGAGCAGCTGAGGGCTCCTCCTGGCCTCCAGGAATGTTTTCTCCCTACGAAACCCCAGTCAAACCAGGCAGGTTTGCCCCCAGCCCACACCTCCTTCTGCCAGCGTCACTGTGCGACCTTGTCCCAGGCCTGGGGGTCCCTCTCCGTGCTCTGAAGCAAAGGGCCTTGCAGAGACACCCAAGTATCATGGTAAACCAGCACTTTTGCAGTTTTCAAGTCAGATTTATCCGAAAATGGAAGAGCCTGCTGCTCTTCAGATGCCCCCAAAGAGGGACGAACGCGGCGCATCTTCTGTCCTCCCTCTGCCCTTCACAAAACCAGATTCATCTTCTCCTCTGCCATCTAACCACACCAGCTCCCTGCTGGCCTTGGAGACCTTCTGTGCCCTCACAAAAAGCAGGCCCAGCTTGCTGCCGTTTCTAAGAACCACCTTCTCCAACCAGCTGCTCTGCAGAGCACAGAGCTCCGGGCTCCTGGCCAAGCCCGGAGGTCAGTACAGCTTTCAGCAGGGCCACCGCCGCGATGGCAGGAGGTTTCCCTGCTCCAGCGTGCTGTCCCTAGGACAGCTGTGGCTTTGGAGCCAGCTGTGCGAGCTGGAGAGCCGCTCGTGTAGAGCACAGGGGGAAAACTGGTCACCTCGTCACAGTCCTGGGGTCTGTGGACAGACCCTGCTCAGTGACCACGAGCTGCTGCTTCGTTCAGTGCATGCAGTAAAATGGGAAGAGGGTTCCTCTCTCGAAGGGTTTACAATGCAAGTGCTCATAATCCCATTAACTTCTTCTCTGAGCTCTTTTCTTCCCTTCTGTCTTGGCCCTTCTGTTTTCTTCTCCTGACTTCTGTGTTACCTCCCATATATCTTCTTGCTAGAAAAAAACAAGGAAGAAGGTCAGTGGGAACCAGACCTGGGGCAGCTACTATGACCTGCGTGTAGCATGCAGGAGACAAAGCACAATCGAGGGAGTCCGGCTGGAACACCAGCATCCCAAACTGGCGAATTCTGCCTGTGCCAACAGTCAAGGGGTTGCCGGATTAGCTTGGGGAACAGGGAAGTGCAACCAACAGCTGTAACCGGCATGTGAACTTCTCCATATACCCATTTCCTTGAAGGGCAATGTGGCATTCTGGGCATTTATCTTGGAACTACGATGGACACAAGCACGCTCGTTACACCGAGTTTCCAATGAGGCATCGTTTGACTAATTACATGTGTTCCTCAGGTAGCATCAGGTGAAGAAACCTCCTTCCTTTCTTTGCTATAGCAACTTGCACAACATCGCTGCTGCATTCGCTCCCAAGGAAACCTGTATTTCTGTACTCTTAGGGTGATGTCTACTAACACAGCTGTTAGAGCTGCTGCACACCACAGATACACACGGGAAAGACTCACCATCTCTTGTCCCGCAGCTCAGCAACCTTGCCCATCACTCTGAAGTGTCTTCTGGAAAACAACGGCATAGACAGACGAGTGGCACGATTCGTCCTTCCCGTTGGCGCGACCATAAATATGGACGGCACTGCGCTCTACGAAGCGGTCGCTGCTATTTTTATTGCTCAGGTTAATGAATATGATTTGGATTTGGGACAAATTATAACTATAAGGTAATTCTTTTTTTTCTGCATCTGTACTGCTTTTCCCTATTCACGTTGATAGATATTTCTACGACCTCTCACAAATTTCCCATTTGGCAGAGATCTTTTGACAGCATATTCCAAGTTACCTTTGCTGGAAAGCTGAAGAATAGGGAAAGCAACAGTGTAATGCGAGTCTTTTTATACCATACATTCTTGCTTTTGCTCTGCCTCTGAACAGTGCGTGCACGAGCGTTTGTTCGCGAGAGAAGAAACCCTTCCAGCTCAGCAAAACATCCCAGGTCACCCAGTTATTGGATATTAGATCAGCCTAAGGAACTTTATTCATAAGCTTCTATTTTGTCATGCAAACAACCCTCCTGAACAACTTGGTGACAATGTGGTGACAGTAATTCTTATCCCTGCAGCATAACAGCAACCGCAGCCAGCATAGGAGCAGCCGGGATCCCCCAGTCGGGGCTCGTTACGATGGTCATTGTGCTCACGTCTGTGGGGCTGCCGACCGATGACATTACGCTCATCGTTGCTGTAGACTGGGCTCTGTAAGTATTTGCCATATACATTGCTAACGTTGTGTGCTAAGTGACAGCTATTAATGCTTACGGTTTTTGATTCCTGAAGCCACTCTAAAGGAGCAAGATTTCCCCAAAAGGCACTAAAGAGATGAGCGTGCACTGCCGTAATACTGGGTTCAGACACTCGACCATCCGTCTGCATTTGCACAGGGCCATACTTAGCTTGCTGTTAGCTAAAATAGTGACGGGGACACTGGGGACAAAAGTTCAGCGGTTCAGAAGCTATCAAAGATCACGGCTGCCTCCATCTCATCACTCCTTCTTCTAGGGACCGATTTCGAACCATGACCAATGTCCTTGGTGATGCACTGGCTGCTGGCATCATAGCACACGTCTGTGAGAAAGACTTTGCCCCCAAACCTCCAAAAGTACGTACAGTTTGTCTGGGAGAGTGGGAGAGAGAAGATATTAAGATTATAAACAGAAGCAAGGCAGAGGCTCGCTAAAGAAACAAATTGCTTTTTCTTCTTTTTATAGCAAGATCCAGCAAGCAACACAGACAAGTTTCCTTCCGTGGAGATCTCACTTCTGCAGCCCAAAGATAATGTGATTGAAATGATTGAAGAGAGCTTGGCTGAACAGACAGGAATTCACTACAACATCTGTCAGGTGTAGGTTGCAGCTGGCTCCCTCCTGGGAAAGGGATCTTGGTGCTACAACACTGACATTCTGAATGTCATATATGGATGCTCTGCAAGAGGAAAGCCTTACTTGGCACGCACACACAAAAAACAAGCAAAGAAAATAACCCCAGAAAAATCCTATCCTTTGATGACCTGGATGCTCCAAAGAGCACATGGATAGCAAGACTCTACTGCCTGGTTGTTTGAAAGGGGGAAAACGGAGCCAAGTGCTTCCTGTAAACTGAGGATACATCTGGAACTTGTTGCCCTGCCTGAAGCAGCTGGGATTTGAAGCTTTTATGCCACTAGTTTTTCAAGCATAGCTCTTCTTATGGTCAGAAAAATCAGCAGCTTACAGAAAATTTGAACTGGACAAGACTAAGTAGTAGTGGAGATGAGACAAAAAACTGACACCTTATGGCAGCAACCTGTCTCTGCTGTCCGGACTGCATTCTGGGAGATTTTATTTTCTTTAATACAGAGTTTTTTCAAGCCATTGCTTTTTTATAGTGGGATGTCACCTAAAAACTAAAATCCCAAGTATATTTTTGGTCTATAGTTCAAAATTAAATGTGGACACAATTGGGATTTTCTAGCTGTTGCACAAAAATAGGACAGTTGGTTGAAATGTTTCTCTTAACGATAGTCATTGATTCTCTCAATGATACTGCAACTGTGATGACTTTCCCAGCTAAGGACCTGTCCTTGTGTTTAAACTCTTGCTCCAATTATAGCCTTAAGATACAAGCTTCCAAACACCAACTTCTCCACAAAGGCCTTTTACACAAGTGATCTCAGCTCCTTTCCCTCATTATGCCACCATGTAAAACATCTGGAAGTAGCTTAAATTCCCACTAACATCACTGGCTTCCTCCAAAAGGAGATACTCTTGATCCAACTAATAAGAGTTTTCTTCCCCTAAAAATGTGACCTTCTCAGCTGACATCACAAAATATCAGTGATATTTCAACATAAGCAAATGTTAAAAATGCCTCCCAGAAAGCTAAGAAAGTAATAGCATTTCCCAGTTGCCTACCTCCCACTCAACTTTCTCTGTTGCTTCTTTTAAAGCCAGTCTCACCCTAAACTTCCTCAGGTTTGTTTAATGCTTTATGTGATACCGTATCAAGGACTTTGCAGAAGTCTAGGGCAAATGGAACTACTACACTGAATTTCTCCAAGTAATTTCTTTTTGTCAAAGAAACCTATCAAATTAATAACACTACCTGTGATAAACCCAAGCTGTGCTTGAACCACTTCAGGGTATCTTTATATCCCTTATACAAAATTTGAAGACTTCAGAGTAATTTTTCAAGGGTGTCTTGCCCATCCAGAAGCACAGTTCTAAAGCTGCGTGCAGTGCTAAGATCAAAAACGGACCACCAGCTCTCCCTTTTCTTAAATCTCATTATCCTTTGGGGTTTTTGACTCTTCACTTGTTTTTTTTCAATGCAGTCTTTTGCTTTTCCAGGAATACAGATTTATGATAGTACTGGTATTTCCAACTCAGAAGCAACTCCAACTGTCCTTCACATCTATACATCCCAGCCTTCGAGTCCAGCTGGTTTCTCTTAATAGCCCCTTTGGTTTAATCAAGGCACTCAGCTGACATTAAGCACTCAAAATATGTCTGACTGTGTGTTTGGAGGGCAATGCCACTCTAGGCAGCCCCAGACTCAGCTGTTTGATCCTATCTTTAAACTTCCCCTTCAATAGCACTGGAAAAAGTATCCATGGGACTAAATGGCAAATAGATCCAAGAACAGGACTACGTTAAAAGAATCCGTTGTCATAGAGCTTTTTAAAAACGGTTTAGTTAATTACCCTGTTCTTTATGCCCCTATCCCAACAGTTACATCTACACAAGGACTATGACACCTGAGGGTTGGTACAAGAAGCTGAAGATTGGGGTGCTAGTAGTGGCACCGTCACCTAGGATGACACTCACCTTCCTCACCGAGCAAAGCGATAAAACGGGTTAGATTTCGCACTTGGTCAAGACTGTACCCCAGGAGCTGACACACAGCACTGCAGGTAACACTCCTGCACCGACACAAGTTCCACTGGCCGCACTGGACACCCCAGCAGCACTGAGGTATTTTTTGCAGCTGTGTTCCACAGATTACATCAGGCTATCTTAATTCAACAAATCAAAAGAAAAGATCTGCCTTTCCCCCTTTTCATTCTTTTTGGATATGGCCTTAAAAGAGTCAGAGGGCCCTAGCTTGCGTTATTGCCTCACCCCAAAAGAGAATGTACATAGAGCAGCAACCGGGCAATACGATACCACTGCCGCAGATAACAGAGCTGTTACCCTGCTGTGGTCAGTGTTTGTGACACAGCGAGGCGGAATTCGGGTCAAACATTCCTTCCTCAAGGCCACGGGCAGCCCAAGCGTGCCCAGCTGAGGGCTGGACTCTGAGAGCGGGAGGAAAGCAGAGCTTCCAAGCAGCACTGCAGCAAGACAGGGCAGCTCCTACCTTGAGAAGTGCTCAAGTAGCAAAACACACAAATGAGAAGGCACCCAAGTGACAGAAGACACAACGACATCAAGTACACAGTATAGCAGCACCTCGCTATACACCTTCACCTGGCCTTGGTCAGAAAAGAAGCACTTAAGACACTTGGGCAAAGCCTCAACACATTTTATCTAGCACAAGCAGCCAGGAATTCTGCTCTGGGATCCAAAGATGGGGTGAGGGGAGTGAGGGGCGGGATGGTGCGCCCGGGCAATCAGGTCGTGTGCCATGGCATACGAGGTCAGTCACTGCCATTTCATTAGTCACAGTCAGTCTTGAAGCTGAGTTGTCTTCCTCCATTCCTGCAGTAAGAAAGGATTGAAACATTAAGGCCTATGAAGTATGGTAAAACTAGAAAGGGTTAAAAAATGACCCAAAAAAGAAATGAAAGTAGCTTTTTAAATTGCTGATTCCCAAAGAAGTGGCATCATGTTGCCTTGTAGGGAGAAGCAAATAGGAGATGCTCCCTGGAAAGCAGCAATGTTGTGCATTATAGGACTAGTGCTGAAACACCAAGCCCTGGAAATGCATAGAAAGTGCAGTTTTTAGAAACCTTTTCAGGAAAAGTTTGGAGGAAATTTGAGAGCTAGATTTTTATCTAACTGGAGATGATTTTCTAAAATCTTCTATATCTTGCACATTGCATTACTGTACTGTAGTCAAAAAAACTATGTAATATAATGGTCATGGACAACAAATGTGGTTGTCTTTAAACATCCAAAGTTTACTTTGTAATATAATGGTCAAAGTAAACTTTGGATGTTTAAAGACAACCACATTTGTATAAAATACTTCTGTACTGCATTTGTATGTGAATAACATATGTGCATATATCATATATACCCAGGCTATCCAGTACACATAATTTAGTGATATAAATATACATATAGTCTATACATATTTTAATAAATACATACATACAAGTGTATGTGTATAGTGTGTCTCTGGAAAGATGCAAAGAATGAATTGCCTGGCACAAGTAGGTAAAGTAGGCTATAGAGCCACACACACATACACAAAATTTTTTTTTGCCAAATTTTACGAGTCTGGCTTGACAGAGACCAAAACCATTTGCACTGTGACTCTAGAAAAGCACACAGCCTTACACAGGCTTACTTACCAGGCAGGCTATGGACTTCACCCTTGAAATCCTGCAAGGGTGAGCGCACACTCCTTCCGCGAGACCTGAGCTGGAGCCTACAGAAGTCTAGGAAAATGAAGCAGCTCAGCACTGTTTATACAGAATCAAGACTGCTCCTATGTCAAATAATTTCTGCTCTGCTCTCCTTTATGATCTTTCTTTGCAGCATGCACAGGCTGGACTTGGGACAGAATCTGTTCCAACACATTCAAACAGAATATCAGTTAAAATATATTTTTAAAGTCCACTGATAGATAGTCAAAGAATTGAGTAAGCCTCAGACCCTTTTTTATTAAACCCAGTAAGTGAAGTCTGTCAGTCCTAGCTTAAGCTGAGGGCTCCCTCTTTAATCAGTATTCCAGCTATGCCTCTGCAGAGGAAAAACACCACTCCGAGAAGTTTCACATTCACAGCATTATATACCATATGTGCTATTCAAACACACAAACAAAAACCCCTGTATTTTAAATGTGTCAAATTCAAATCAGTTTTATTACACAGAAAATTATTTGCTAATGAGATGTTAGTAGAACTGTTTTGACAACCTAGATTCTGATTCCCATTGTGCTAAATTCATTGCTTTTACTCATAAATACAGAAGAAAAAAAGTATGCCAAGAGCAAAGAGAGAAACAAACTATTCTTCATTCACTTATTTGTGATGACTGTGTAAAATGTAACCTCTGCTTTTTCTTTCAGCCTCCTGCTAGCTGCAAGCGATGAAAGCAGAAGGCAAGTTAAAGCCACAAAAGGTAGCCTCAAAAAATAGATAATAATAATTTAAAAAGCAAAAGGAAGAGGAATAATGTGGGGATAGGCAGGTCCCATCTGACATCCAGCGGCTGTGCATGCTAAGGAGGCACGAGAGGAATGGAGATGAGAAGGTGCGCCCAGGCTCATACGCTTTCCTTAAATAGCTTTTCCTATTGCCATGGTTAGAGACGGAATGCTGAGCTGGAAGCACCATTAATATGACCTAGGAGGACATTTCCAAATATTAATATTTTTCAAGGATGTGTATGGATTTTATAAATACAATTAAAAGACAATCAAAGGGAATCAAAGCAAGACATGGGGGAAGGCAGCTGTGTTTCTCTTTACAAGAAGGAAATGTCACATTTTACACGCAGGTACAGAGAAAAATAAAAACAAAACCACAAAAAAGCACATTTTTTCCCTAGTTTGTTTCCTGAAGTACCTCAGAGTTGGATTTCAATAGAGTTTAACTTCTTTATTTGAGAATATTCTGAAAATTAAATATGCAAAAATTAATAGTAGGAACCTCCCACAGAACCCACACTAGAGCAAGTGTTTTGTAGAAAAGTCTAAGGACAAAGTCTCTGCGGAGCCCTGCAAAAACAGAATACCCATTCAGGGGTTAATGTGTCTTAAGACTTCTTTTTCTTTTGAAAAAAACTGCCCTTTCTAAGAGGGGGGCATGCTTCACTTGGGCATATTTTGCTATTAAGCTTTCTGGCTGTCTCACCTCTTTGTGATTTTTTTGTATCAGAAGGGCACAAAAATACAAGGTCTGAATGAACCTATGCAAAAGGAATAAAACACAGGACTAACATCCTATGGGAGGAAGAACATGGTCTAGGTGCACCCAAGAAAAGAAACCGTGAGAAATCTCAAGTTCTACGCTGTTCATTAAACGCTTCTGGTTATACTGGCTGCTGCTTACTTGACGTGTTTTTATACTGGCAGTAACAGGAAATGCCAATATCTGCTCTTCAGTTCAGCTCCAGCTCTGTGCATAGTGCTGTACTGAGCAATTTTCATAAGATGAAAAATAACTTATTTTGAAAACTGGCTTTCCACACTAGTAAGATACTTGATCTGACTCAGCTTTGCCAGGCATTCAATGCTATAATACACGATTCACTATATATTCTCCCCCCATTCCTTTTCTCAGCTAAAGTCACTAGGAGTTCAGCAAAAAATTAGAGCTAAAATCTCAAAAGATATGATATTATCACAGCTCAAAGACAGAAGGATGATTTTTGTGACTAAAGAACATAGTTGCTTAAGAGGAGCCGATTTGAGCAAAATATAGTAAAATGTTGTGTTGGTGAAATAACAAGGAGGTGTTGCTGTAACACTTCAATGCAACCTGTATATAGACAGCAATAGTTTATGAGGATTCAGATGGCTTTCTTCTGACTAAAAGGACATAATTTCATGAGCATTTCTCTAACAGGTCACTTATACAACCTTTTCTGAGTCAAAACATGGTGTCTGTCTTGACTCAAATAATCAGAGTTGAAATGGGAATGAGGCAACAAAATAACCTGCTGCATCTGTGGAGGATTTCTTGGTTTCAACAACTCTCTTCAAAAGCTTCTGAACAGCTTTATGAGTGGAAGTGTACAGTTATTTGTTTTGTTTTCTTTCTTAAATCAGAATAAATACTATCATGAGATGGGAGAGAAAAAAAACTTTTCCTGTAAAACAAAACAGTGCCTTATTTTAATTCCGTCTTTCTAATAACATTACAAAGATTATAATCTTTAGTGGGGTAAACTTGATTAGCCTATTCATGAATACAGTCCAGATTCTTCTGAAAAAAAGGCAAATCCCAAATTGCACAATAATAATCCAAGTCCTGCAGAAAAAAAGAAAATATGAATATTTAAGTAAAAGCCTAATTCTATTTTGAATTACATCAACTCCCATCATGAATCATTTAGAAACACTATGAATATACTTCAAACAAGTACTTAACAAAAACAGTAATGAGCATGTAACAAAAATAACAAAAATCCTTTGCACTATCCATATATTTTCTTTAAGTATTCAAACTAGCGTAAAGAATCTCCGCTTTGTTTCATTTAATTTTGACAATAACATAGAAAACAATGCTCATAATTTCATCCACAGGATTCTACAAAGCTGCTGCTTCATTCATCAAATCTTTGAACTGCTTCAATATCAAATCCAATTTTTCAATTTGCTTAAAAATCATTGCAGAGAATTTCCAAGCATTTGAATTGCAATACAACCAAAATATGGACTTGGTACATTTTTTTTTTTTCAATTATTTCTAAAATAAGCTAATTTACATAAGTACTCTCAAAATAACACAATGGGATTCAACTTCATTTTAGACATTTGGAAAGCAGTGTCATACTTTATTTAAAATAAACCCATGTAAAAACAAAGTTTAAATGAAAATGGTACCTGAAAAATAAATTATTTGATATAAAACAAATCAATAACTTAAAAACACACTAAATATACAAAATGTTTAACCATATACTGTACAGTATGGAAAACAATTGATAAAACCTTCCGTCCCACAAACAGATTAATTTATAAACAAAAGATTACATAAGTTAAGGGAAATGAAATCAATAAAAAGACTAGAAGTACAGTATTATTCAAAGCTACTGGTCAAATAAAGGTTTATCCCAACTTATGTTTCAAATATCTCAAGTAATTTTCTTCTCAATGACCAAGTGAAAAAGTTCAGCTGTATCACTGAAAAGTTGTTTAAAATGTTTAAAAGTAATGAACAGTAATTACTATGCGAATAAAGGTTCTAAAAGGTGAACACAGTAGCAAAGTTTTCAAGGTTTCCGGTGGCAAATTCTACTTTTACTGAATTTCCATCATTATCAACAAAAGAATATAGTGCTGAAAATTCCACTCAACAGAAAAATATCTCTAGTTAAAACTTTTTCAATCTTTTACCAAGTGTGATATATAACAAATAACTGCAGCAAGACTGAAGAAAACAATAACAGGTTTTAAAGTCAAAGCCACTCACTGCACTGGATGTTTTATTTTGCTTTAGCGATTGCAAAGGCTTTAACTTTTTTTTTTTTTTTTTTCTTTAAATCATGCAGAAAGAGAAAGCAACACCTATGGGTTTGTTTCGCTCTACCACTTAGGATTACTACCAAAAAAGCATACAGAAAAATTAAGCTTTACCTGATTAAACTAAGAATATACACGTGTAGAAATTAACTGAAATTTCAGTTCTGCGCTGGATGTGTCATGGAGATGTGCATTACATGCTACCAACTCTTGCAAGAGTGAGGCAACAGTGTCCCTTTTTTATGAAATCCACCTTTTTATTATTATAATGAAGTAGAAATCCAGTAGGGTGTAATAGGAATATCAAATGAAGCCTAGTCTTTTGATCAACTTATTTATACATCAGTCCTATGGTGCTGAGAATCCAACATTGACAAGAAGTGCAGAGCTATGTTAGAGGAACTTGCTTAGGGCACAGAAGAAGATGCTTCTGCTCCCAAACACAGAAATTAAGGTATTTAGGGTGACAAATTCATTTCTCAAGGGGGGAAAAAAAAATATACAAATGCAGCTCCAACAAGGGTGCTAAAAGGGAGCTGAGTTTACTTACACTAACTGTGAATTTGGTCCCTCTGCTCTAAAGCTATTCTTAGAAGCCTAAAAGTAGAAATGTTACAATAAGGTGCTTCACGGACAGTGTTACAAAGAACACATTTCCCCAGCCTGGAAGTCAAAACATGGTAACCTTGTCATAGAGGTAGCAGTAGGACAAACAGCTCTGTACTTGACTGTTGTGATTAAACCATGAGATCACCACCAGCAGGTTCCCAAAAAGCTCTATGTTTAAAAAAAAAAAAAGTTCCCACAAGTCCTAGTATTCTGCAGGTAAATATGAGAAGACCTAATTTCAATAAACAGCTGACTTTAGTGTTAGACCTGTTTATTTTATTAGAAAAGTATATTTGGGGCTATTCTCAAATTTTTTTTTTTTTTTTTTAAAGCACATATGTGACTACAAACTATCCAAAAAGTAACTTTTAGTCATTCCAGTTTAGAATACTGAAAAAAATTTCTTCCGAAATATCTGAAATACTGTCCTTATCCAGAACATGAACCAACACAAAGTTACAATAATTGTTGAAAGACTTTAGGACCCATTTGCAAAGCTCTACATTAATATTGAAAAACCTTTCCAATTATTTAATCATTTTATACTGTTGAGTGTGCTTTCTATAGATGCAGCTATGCCAATTTATTTCAAGATTTTTTTTAAGTGCTTTGCATAAACAATATTACTGCAATGTTCAATACCCCTAGGAATATAGATGGTCTCTCCAAGCTTTTAGGAGCAAAAGACACTGAAATTCTTTGGTCATCTGCAATGATATAAATGACCATAAACTGACCAACTGCTATTTGCTGCAGTGAGAAATTTCTATTTTTTTAGTGACTTGGATACCTCCGAGTTTTCAGTGGTTTTCATGCTATCATGATATAGATGTACTGAAAAAATATGACCAACCAAAGGGAAGGAAAAGAACATGTGGACGCACATTGCTATGGGGACACTGCTCAGCACAGAGATTTCTCTGCCTTCTCCTTCCACCCTAAAAGGTGGCTCAAACCCTTCACAGTCCCAAACCTAGAGCTGCAGCGCAGGGATTGTCACAAGCACAGCAGGACACAGAACAACTGCGGTAGCTCAGGTCCTTTCCCTCCATGCACGAGGGCAGAGCCCAGACTCTAAGTCAATCAAATTTTATGGCAAAGTGGCTTGAAGAACCAAATAAATTCAACGCTTTTGTGTAGAGGCACCATCTAAAAGAGAATTAGAGGAGAACAAACTAAAAACACTAGGCTGCTTTGAGTCGGCTTTTCCCATGTTGCTGTCTCCTCAAGTGAGGGAACTGCGTTTGCCTCAGTCAGCTCATATACAACATAAAGCAATAGCAGAATTTTTCTCTAGTCTTTGTGAAAACTCCCTAGGTGCAGATGGGTAACAGGAGGTTTAAATGGTGAAGAGGTCTGTGGACACCTTTCTGAACAGGGGTCAGCTCCATTCATAGTTGAAAGCTGAGACTGGAAAAGACCAATTCTGAATAAAGCCTTCAAGGAATTTTCATGTTGACAACACTCGATTTTTTACCAAATAAAATTTTCTTTTTCTTTTATTTAATTTTGTACAATATAAATTAAGCCCAGAGCATCTGCAGAGAAGATTGGGGGGGGGGGGGGGGTCTTCAACCATGGTTAGGCCACTTTTGCTCTTAACCACACAGTGTCTCATTTTAGAGTGAAACTCCACAGTCTTGCAAAGAAACATGAAAATGGCTCACAGGGCATTTGGGAAGCAGTACCATAAAACCTGGGTGTAACAGCCATGCTCTGGTAAGAGCTTTCTTGAAGTGCCAATATAGCAAGCATATCTGGAAAAACTGACACACACAAAGTAAAACTAAAGCTGGATAGAAGTGCCCTATACAGAACAAGGTAGAAGGAAGAGATCCTAAAATTAAAGGTGACAAAGAGATAATTAAAACAATACCAGTCATTCAACAGCTGGTAAAATTTCAAGAGGTCTCGAAAAAGATAACTGTGCTTGTACCAAAGTCCTGAAAGGTTATTCAGGTTCAGATGTACAAGCCTTTGTATTGCTGCAAATGCCAAGGCTCAAAGGTGACAGAGCTGTAGAGAACTTTACAACCCAGGCTCGCTTCCAGCAAAGGGAAAAACCAGTGTCTCAAGTGCAGCAAATCTAAGAGTTTAGAGAGGCAAGTTTTTGCAGAAGTTATCAGCACGCACACTGAAATCGAGCTCTCTCTGCTAAGAGCAGTGTGGGAAGAACACAAAACTGGTGCACGGGAAAAGGGACCTCCCAGCTGCAGCAGGATAGGAGCATCACCGATGCTTCCCTTCAGATGCTCAGCAGGTCTTTTGTGTTGAGGTGACCTTGACCATAAGAAGGAAAAAAATTTTTTAAAAAATTCCCTTTCAGATACAGATAAACTCATTTTATCACCATACTCCTCAGCCTGATCAGAGTTGGTGTCCTCATATTGCAGATCCATGAAGATCACATTAACCCCCTAGAAAGGCAGGCATGGGGAAATGCAGAGTCCTCTGAGACACCGTAATTTTCTTTGACAGCTGCACTCCAAACATAGCTGGGCCACAGCTATGCATTTTCATCCAAGATTCCTGTCCTGCTTCACTGCCAACATAGTCAAATGGACCCCAAAACACTTTTGCAAGAGCTGCTCTCTGTAGAGCATCTCCAGGACAGACCATCAAATCTAGCCCTTTAAAATCTGGTGCGTGTCCTCATTGAGCTGTCAAGACTTTCCAGCACTCTCTATCTCCTCAAACCTATTATATCTAAGGAAAAAAGCAAGAGATATTTGGTTTGAAAGAGGCCTTTTGTATGAGAAAAAGCTTTAAGGTGTAAGCAAAGACTAAGACCTGAAAGGAATGTATTTCACTGTGAAATTAAAAGGATGAAATCAGTGAACACACTCTGCTTTTCTCTAAGCTCCCTGAGGATTGAGAGGCCAAAATAACTTTGGAAATACGTAAGTTCAAGGTAGAGCTTCAAAGTGGTATGGCTTGCTAAGGACATATAGATGATTCATGTCTTTCAAGCAGAGAAAGCACTGATGGAATTTCTTATTAGAGCTCGATTTCCACCCTCAATCTTTTGGTCTTTCTTAGCAGGATGAGTAAATTATTGTTTAGGAACAAAGGTACCACCAAAAGATCTACGATTTTTTTCCTGATTTCAGGGGCAAATAAAACCTGCTGTTGTGAAACAAGGCAAAATAAACAGTTACTGGAAATAGAAAATTTTTGCAAGTTTATTCTAGTGGAATGGTCGAGCGTTGAGTTTAAGGAAGTACCAGTGAGACAGAACACAGGAATTCTCCTCTGCTCCACTGCAGAAAGAGACAAAACGATGCAAAGCCACCTAAGGATGGAGGGGATGCAAACTGTCCGTACAGAAGAGCCTCTGGAAATTGGAAATTGAGACTCGACTGCTCGCTGACTCTTTGAGACTGGCAGAGGTTCACTCAAAAAAAGAAACACTGCACTATTAGTGACCCCATTTTTGCATTTGCTCTGACTTCTGGCAACTGGACAGAAATTAGGGACATGAAAGTTGCCCGGGTCAAGCCTCCAGTCAAGCAAGGTATCCTTGCACAGCCTTTATCTCAAAGGAATCCTTTTCAGGTTTCCTACCTAAGAATACTTGTAGAGTTGAAGCGGTCTGCGGCCCATAGCTTCTATGCAACAGATTTGTTGTAGACCCCTTGTTTCACAAACCTTTTTCTTCTACTCATCGGTCAAAGCAGTAACTTAAAACTCTTAAAGAGGACCTATGGTTCTTTAAAACAACACTCATTGAAAGCTGGACACTTTGTGCAATACTTAGCAAAAAAATAACAGAAAATAAAAAACAAAACAAAATTTGAGCAAAACAAAATCAAATTTAATGTTCTTAAATGCAAAAGTAAAAACAAACAAAAAACACAAAAAAGCAAAAGAAAATTAACAGAAACAGAACAACTCAAAGTTTCAAGGCAGTCTGCAGAAAACTTGGGGGATTAATCTTTAAATCTACAAATCAAAGGTTTTTTTTTTTGTTAATATCTAACTTGCAAGAAGTAAGTACTTTTCTGCTGAGTGTTCAATAAGCTAGTCGTCAAAACAAAATCCTATTAAAATAGAAAAATCTAGCACTCATTAGAAGGGATGCGAGAAATACAATGCTCAAATGTTTATAACTGTTTTTTTTTTCTTTACAAAATAGAACTACCAAAGGAATTCAAACTATAATGATCTTTGAAAATGAGTATCTTGTTGCATTATAATGTGCCAGTAAGTAGTGCACCATGCATTACATATTTGGACAGAAGAGATTCAGTTTGATAAAGTAGCAACATATATTCACACTTTTTTGGAGTTTCATTTTGACTCTGAAATCTTCCCGGAGTTTCTTTGAAACTCTTTGGTCCATTCCTATTACAAAGTGGGCTTTAAAAGTATTATTTCTAAAACCTCTTAATTTGACAACTTGGCCACTGTTCAGTGTGCAACTTACCTCATCAATGGTGTTAAAAGTTATGCTGGCATGCTACTACTTACAAGACCTTGACTTTATAAAGCCTAATCCTCAACTATATGTAGCAATGAATATTAATTGATAAAGCATTTTACTGTCAACCAAAACATTAGTATTTCTCAACTTTTCTTCCATACTACTGAGTCTGGGGTAGAGGAGATCAAGGGAACGTGGAGCAAAAACAACAACAGAAAAAAACAAGAAAACTAATGGATTCAGCCTGATAGTTTTTTTAAAAAAATTCCAGTTTTTGCAGACAACATTCAATGGAACAATGTTAGTCTCATAAGTGAAAGCATGCTTCAATTTTACCACCATCCAGAGGGTCTAGTTAATGCAATCTACGTAAGATTTCAGGGGATTGTTAATATGTTTTAAATGAAATAACTTAAAGGAACTTAAAATTGGTCTAACATTGTGGGATTTCAAACATTTGAACATGTCAGTTGCATCCCAGAATATAAAACCTTTTTCACTTCTCATTTAGACTAAGACAAACACTTGTGAAAATTGGCGCAAAATGAGTTTTACACTAACAAAAATGTTTCAACTTCTGTCACTCAATTATCTATTCCATACAAAAAGCACGAGCAAGTTATTTGTGGGACTTGTTGGTTTTGAAGGAAACCTGTAAGATTTTGTCCCCCAGGCGGTAGCCATTAAGACTTGCTATGGCCATTGCAGCTTCTTCATAGTTTGTCATGGTCACAAAACCAAAACCTTTGCACTTGTTGGTGTTGAAATCTCGAATAACTTTCACATTGGTAACCGCACCAAAGGGGCCAAACATCTGCCAGAGGATTCCCTCATCAGCATCTTGACCAAGGTTGTAGATGAAGATACACCAGCCAGAAGATGCGTTTCCTGGAACATTTACACCAGAAAGCCCACTCATGTGATCTACACCCATAGGAGAGAACCTAGCAAATAAAAAGCACAATATTTCATGTAAAAGTTCAATTCAGTTAAACAAAATAACTTGAATGGGAAGCAACTGAGAATGAATATTTTCTACATGGATATCAAAACTGCCAGAAAGAAATGTTTCCCCATTCAAATTGACAATAAAATTGACAGCTGCCAGGAAAGAAAAAAGTTAAATATTCCAAGTACTTTTATTTATCAATAGGGAACTTTAATTAGAAATAGGTAGGCAACAGAACATTTGCAAGGCAACGTTATGTAATCACCATCACATGGGACACAGATCCATCTTTGGAATTCGGCTACACTGCTAAGAGCAGTCCCTGGCATCAGCACGGAGCAACTCGAGTGCAGAGGAACAGACTCCGCTGTCCAGCAGCCCTCACCTTGCTTCAGGCCACCCTCCAGCCTCTCCTGCTTACTTCTCTCAAGGGGTTCTCATCCAAAACCCTCCTCATCCTGTGCTGAGGACTCAAGTCAAAGTTCTTCAGTTTTGGTTTTCTGCAGGGACTTTTTTTTTTTTTTTTTT